>NC_069443.1:24927113-25044613 GCF_026875155.1 Cherax quadricarinatus | reverse complement strand
TGGATGGCGAAACGTCTACAATAAAGATACCCAGATGTTGCACATGTGTCTTAATTTCATCTTGTCGGTATTATATACCATTCTTGCACATGGTTTCAGGGACGGGAAATCCTGTGTCATAAACCTACTGGTGATATATGACATGGTGACAGCAGTAAGACAAGAGAGAGAGGGGTGGGTGGATTGCATTTTCTTGGACTGCAAGAAGGCGATTGACACAGTTCCACACAAGAGATTAGTGCGAAAACTGGAGGACCAATCAGGGATAACAGGAAAGTCACTACAATGGGATCAGGGAATACTTGTCAGGAAGACAGCAGCGAGTCATGGTACGTGGCGAGGTGTCCGAGTGGGCACCTGTGACCAGCGGGGTCCCACAGGGTCCTAGGACCCTGGTCCTAGGACCAGTGCTGATGAAAGGAACAGACTCCGAATTGTCCCTGTTTGCAGATGACGTGAAGCTGATGAGAAGAATTCATTCGATCGAAGACCAGGCAGAACTACAAAGGGATCTGGACAGGCTGCAGACCTGGTCCAGCAATTGGGGAAGGGCAAAGAAGACCGCAGACGAAGTACAGTCTAGGGGGCCAGAGACTACAAACCTCACTCAAGGAAAAAGATCTTGGGGCGAGTGTAACACCAGGCACATCTCCTGAAGCGCACATCAACCAAATAACTGCTGCAGCATATGGGCGCCTAGCAAACCTCAGAACAGCATTCCGACATCTTAATAAGGAATCGTTCAGGACCCTGCACACCGTGTACGTTAGGCCAATATTAGAACATAAGAACATAAGAAAGGAGGAACGCTGCAGGAGGCCTGCTGGCCCATACTAGGCAGGTCCTTTACAATTCATCCCACTAACAAAACATTTGCCCAACCCAATTTTCAATGCCACCCAAGAAATAAGCTCTGATGTGAAAGTCCCACTCAAATCCAACCCCTCCCACTCATGTACTTATCCAACCTAGATTTGAAACTACCCAAAGTCCCAGCCTCAATAACCCAACTAGGTAGACTGTTCCACTCATCAACTACCCTATTTCCAAACCAATACTTTCCTATGTCCTTTCTAAATCTAAACTTATCTAATTTAAATCCATTACTGCGGGTTTTCTCTTGGAGAGACATCCTCAAGACCTTATTAATATCCCCTTTATTAATACCTATCTTCCACTTATACATTTCGATCAGGTCTCCCCTCATTCTTCGTCTAACAAGTGAATGTAACTTAAGAGTCTTCAATCTTTCTTCATAAGGAAGATTTCTAATGCTATGTATTAATTTAGTCATCCTTCGCTGAATGTTTTCTAACGAATTTATGTCCATTTTGTAATACGGAGACCAGAACTGAGCTGCATAATGTAGGTGAGGCCTTACTAATGATGTATAAAGCTGCAGTATGACCTCTGGACTTCTGTTGTGCTTACACTTTCTTGATATAAATCCCAGTAATCTATTTGCTTTATTACGTACGCTTAGGCATTGCTGTCTTGGTTTAAGGTTGCTGCTCACCATAACCCCCAAGTCCTTTTCGCAATCTGTATTGCTAAGTTCTACATCATTTAACTTATAAGTACTAGGGTTATGGGCACTCCCAAGCTTCAGAACCTTGCATTTATCTACATTGAACTGCATCTGCCACTTTTCTGACCAAGAATAGAGTTTGTTTAAATCCTCCTGAAGTTCCATAACATCTACGTTTGAATCAATTATCCTACCTATCTTTGTGTCATCGGCGAATTTGCTCATATCACTAGTAATTCCCTCATCAAGATCATTGATATATATTATAAACAACAACGGGCCCAAGACTGATCCCTGTGGAACGCCACTTGTTACAGTTCCCCACTCGGACTTAACCCCATTTATGGACACTCTCTGCTTCCTGTCAGTGAGCCATGACTCGATCCACGAGAGCACTTTTCCCCAATGCCATGAGCTGCCACTTTCTTTAACAGTCTATGGTGCGGAACTCTATCAAAAGCCTTACTAAAATCTAAGTAAATAATATAAAATTCTTTTTTGTGGTCAACTGCCTCAAAAGCTTTACTGAAGAAAGTTAATAAATTAGTTAGACAAGACCGGCCCTTCTGTGTAGTATCATGCTGGAGTATCATTAATCATGTATGCTTATCGAGATGGCTTCTTATAATCTCAGTATAATTGGGACTCTAGTAATTTGCTACAATGAGGTCGGTCAGGCTATTGGGGTAAATTGACCGGTAAAGACTTGTCCCCTGTTTTTAAAAATAGAAATTACATTAGCCATCTTCCACCATATCAGACACCTCACTGTTTGAAGAGATAAATTAAACAATTATTAGTTAATGTTACACAGAAGTTCCATTTTGCATTCCTTAAGAACCTTGAAAAAAACCTCATCAGGACCGGGACTTATTTGTTTTTACTTCGTCTGTCTATCTGCTTCAAACCATCTCACTAGTGACTGTGATGTTACATAATTTATCTTATCTAGCCACTGTCAAAAAATTAATTACTGGAATATTGTTAGTGTCTCCAGTGTAAAAACTGAGAGGAAAATAATTATTAAAAATATCGAGCACATTTCATTCTCTTTGCAGTAAGGTGCCATAGTTATTTTAACGGGGACCTATTTATCTCTTAACACTTTAGTTTAATAGACTGTGAAAAAACTTTTTGGGTTAGTTTTAGAATCCCTAGCAAACTTTAATTTCATAGTACCTTTTAGCCTTTTCTTATCCCCTTTTTAATGTCCCTCTTATGTCAATATACTGATTTCATAAGATGACCCTCATCGTTGATACGCCTCTATAAATTCCTTTCTTATGCCCTAGTAGTTATATTGAGCCTTATTATTCATCCATTTTGGGGTCATTTCTATATGATCTAATTTCTGTATATGGGATTAATACGCTTTTGAGCAGCATGTTAGTGTTCAAGAAAACTGTTCATATTGATAGCTTCTTCGTTACCCCAAGTCACAGATGATACCGTGTTCTCTAAGGGCCATCGTAATCTGCCTAAGCGAAAATCTGGGACTGTTTCTGAGTTATGATTACTATCGTCTTCCATTTCAATGCTAATGTAATTGATTTGTGGTCGTAAGCACCCAGATCCTCTGAAATTTCTAAATTTATTAACATGGCGATTCATTGTTTGCCATATCTTAAGTCAAGCAGTTATTTTCCCCTTGTAGGTTCTGTCACAAACTGCTTCAGAAAACAATTCCCTGAAATACTTCTAAGTGAAGTCGTATTTATTGATTCTAAATTCCCAGTCAAAAATCCAATCAACATGACTAAAGTTAAAGTCTCCTAGAAGACTGCATTATCGTGCCTTGTGGCCTTAACATTTCTCCCATAGTAGTTTCCCTTGGTCCCTATCTAAGTTTGTGGGACGGGTATATCCACTCCTAAAATCAGTTTTTCATGCCCCTCTGAAAATTCTATCCAAACAGACTCTGTAATGTGCTTATCTTCAGACTTAATACCGTTTTTATGCAACTGTTCTAAGCGATCTCGGACAATCAATGCCAAACCCCACCCCCTTCCCAATACTTCTATCTTCTTGGAACAATTTAAAACCCTGAATATGACATTCCGCAGGCATGTCCCGACTTTTTGAATTAAGCCACGTCTCAGTTAAGGCAAATAGCAACTAATCTCAACTCGTCCATCTTATTCCTAGCACTACGGCAATTATGCACAATAAACATCTGTACGACTCTCCTTTCTCTTTTCCCTTCTGCTCATTTCTATTTTTCTACTAAACATATTTTACTGTCCTTATACCCAAGGTCCCTGGCTTTTCAATATCTACCTCGTTCTTATTATTACTAGTTCCCCTAGAACTCGTAATATTACTAGACTGGGACTTCACTGTTTTCCTGCCAAAACCCATACCACTAACTACTCCTATTTTAAGTCCTAATGCTCCCTCCACTGCAGTTTGCCAGTGCTCCCACCCCAGACCTAGATAACGTGAACCCCACTCACTGGCATTACATGTCATTTTGCCATAGAGGAGGGTACCCAGTTGTCAAGAATGTTACGCATTTCCTTACATTATTTGTCCAGCCAGCAATTGACACCATTGCCCTGGACAACCATTCATTTCCAACTCCCCCTCCTTGGCAATATACCACATATGAGAGGTTTCCAACCCTTACTCCTAATTATTTCTATTGCTGGACCTTTACCTGCTAATCAGCGTCTTCACTTCTACGTCCCTGCCAACATCGTTGCACTCAGCACTGGAGGAAGATAATAGGTTACTCCCATTACCTCTCATGATGTCATCCAGACGGCTTACAATATCCTCCATTCTCCTGCCCGGAAAGCAAACTCTCTTGTCTCCTACTCCTGTCCTCATTCAAGCCGAACGCCATATCCATATACCTACTTGCGCTATCCCCAACAACAACAATATTTTTATCGTACCTTCCTTGGTGTCGTTCGTCTTGGACATTCCAGTAGTTTCGACTCACATTCGTCGGGTTAGCACTGAGAATGTATTAGATGTTTCCACAACAGTTTCCACGGCAGTCTCTTTCTTCTTCATCGTTTCTACCTTTCCATTCGTCTTCTTGATCGTCACCTTCTTTCCCTGCTGTCCAGCCACTGACCAGTTTCCCTTCTTGACCTGAGGACTCAAAACAGGAGGACTACTACGAATCTTTTTGTTTTCCTCGGTCAGTCGCCGAATTTCCATATTCGCCATCCTCAATTCTTCCTTAAGCTGTTGGTAAAGTTGCTCGATGGAGGGCATCTTGCTTCAATTCTAGAGAGCGCGCAAACAGGTCTTCACAGAGCCAAGTACACACAATTTGGAACCTACACCTAGCCAAGCACGTAAGGAAATTAGAGAAAGTGCAAAGGTTTGCAACAAGACTAGTTCCAGAGCTAAGTGGTATGTCCTACGAGGAGAGGTTAAGGGAAATCACTGGAGGACAGGAGAGATAGGGGGGACATGATAACGACATACAAAATACTGAGAGAAATTGACAAGGTGGGCAAAGACAGGATGTTCCAGAAAGGGGGGGAAAATGGAAAACACAGCAACAAGGGGGACACAGTTGGAAGTTGAAGACACAGTGAATCTCAAGGATGTTAGGAAGTATTTCTTCAGCCAGAGAGTAGTCAGGAAGTGGAATAGTTTGGGAAGCGATGTAGTGGAGGCAGGTTCCATACATAGCTTTAAGCAGAGGTTATGATAAAGCTCACGAGTTCAGGGAGAGTGACCTAGTAGCGGGCCACTGAAGAGGCGGGCGCCAGGAGACTTGGACTCGAACCCCTGCAACCTGTCAAACTAACTAGTATATATATATTATATATATATATATATTTATATATTTATATATATTTATATATATTTTTATATATGATTATTTTTTTTTTTTTTTATTATCACACCGGCGATTCAACCAAGGCAGGGTGGCCCGAAAAAGAAAAAATTTCACTTCATACATCACTCATCACTGTCTTGCCAGAAGGGTGCTTTACACGACAGTTTTTAAACTGCAAACATTAAACACCCCCTCCATTCAGAGTGCAGGCATGTACTTCCCATCTCCAGGACTCAAGTCGGCCTGCGGTTTCCCTGATCCTTCATAAATGTTACTTTGCCTCACACTCCATCAGCACGTCAAGTATTTAAAAAACCATTTTGTCTCCATTCACTCTATCAAACACGCTACACGCATGCATGCTGGAAGTCCAAGCACCCTCGCACACAAAACCTCCTTACCCTCCTCCTCCAACCTTCCTAGGCCGAACCTACCCCGCCCTTCCTTCCACTACAGGACTGATACACTCTTGAAGTCATTCTGTTGCTCCATTCTCTCTACATGTCCGAACCACCTCTAAAACCCTTCCTCAGCCTCTGGACAACAGTTTTGGTAATCCCGCACCTCCTCCTAACTTCCATAACTACGAATTCTCTGCATTATATTCACCACCACACAGTTGCCCTCAGGACATGACATCTCCACTGCCTCCAGCCTTCTCTTCGCATTGCAAACATTCATTCACCCACGCTTCATCCATATAGAGCGTTTGGTAAAATCTTTACTTCTCATACATTCCCCTCTTTGCCTCCAGGGGACAAAGTTCTTTGGTCTCACAGACTCCTAAGTGCACCACTCACTCTTTGTCCCTCAATCAATTCTATGATTCACCTCTTCTTTCATAGACCCATCCGCTGACACGTCCACTCCCAAATTCTGAATACGTTCACTCCGCCATACTCCTCTCCCCAATCTGATATTCAATCTTTCATCACCTATCTTTTTGTTTATCTCTTAAACCTTACTTTTCCTTGTATTCACCTTTAATTTGCTTCTTTTGCACACCCTACCAATTCTTCCACCAATCTCTGCAACTTCTCTTCTGATTCTCCCAAGAGCACAGTGTCATCGGCAAAGAGCAGTGTGACAACTCCCACTTTGTGTGTGATTCTTTATCTTTTAACTCCCGCCTCTTGCCAAGACCCTCGCATTTATTCTCTTACAACCCATCTATAAAATATATTAATACAACCACGGGCTGACATCAACCACATCCTTGTCTAAGGGCCTACTTTTAATGGGAAAAAAATTTCCCTCTTTCCTACATACTCTAAACTTGAGCCTCACTATCCTCGTATAAAAACTCTTCACTGCTTTTTCAGGGTTTTTTAAACCTACCTCCTACACCATACACTTGCAACATCATGCACATTGCCCCCTATCCACCCTGTCATACGCATTTTCCAAATCCATAAATGCCACAAAGCCTCTTTAGCTTATATTATATACTGTTACTTATTATGTTTCACTGTAAACAACCTGGGTCCACACCCCCTACCTTGCCCTAAAGCCTCCTTGTTCTCTGCTATCCTATTCTCCGTCTTACTCTTAATTCTTTCATTATAACTCTACCTAACTTTACCTGGGTAACTCAACAGATTATCCCCCTATAATTTTTGCACTCTCTTTTATCCCCTTTGCCTTTTATACAAAGGAAACTATGCATGCTCTCTGCCAATCCCTTAGGAGGCGCCCCCCCCCCCCACCCCGAATACCTTACCCTCTTCCTACATTTATTAAATAATTGCACCAACCACTCCAAAACTATATCCCACCTGCTTTTAACATTTCTATCTTTCTCCCATCAAATCCCGGCTGCCTTACCCCCTGTCATTTTACTTCTGGCTCACGAACTTTCCCCACCTCACAACTGGCTCTTTCCTCACTCCTACAAGATGATATTCCTCCGTGCCCCCTATACACGGAAATCACAGCTTCCCTATTTCAACAACATTTAACAATTCCTCAAAATATTCCTTCCACTTCCCTATACCTTACCTCTCCCATTTATATACTCTCCTCTCCTTATTTTTAACTGACAAATCCATTTGTTCTCTAGGCTTTCTTAACTTGTTAATCTCACTCAAACTTTTTTTATTTTCAACAAAATTTGTTGATAACACTCACCCACTCTCTCATTTTGCTCTTCTTTTTTACATTGCCTTCACCACTCTTCTTACTTCTCTCTTTTTCTCCATATACTCTTCCTCTTGCAATCACTTTATCTTTGTTAAAAACTTTCATTTCTAACTTTTTCTCCTTCTACTCTCTTTACATCATCAGTCACCCATCGACTCCTCTTCCCTCCCTGCACCCACTTTCCTGTAACCACAATTCTGCTGAACACTTCTAACACTACTTTTTTAAACCTACCATACCTCTTCGACCCCATTGCCTATGCTCTCATTAGCCCATATATCCTCCAATAGCTGTTTATATCTTACCCTAACCTGCCAACCTCTTTTTAGTTTATAACCTTCCCTCTCTCTTCCTGATGCTTATATTCTCATGTATCCCATCTACGTTTGCTCTCAGTGTAGCTACAACTGAATGTGATCTGATATATCTGTGGCCACTCTATAAACAGGTACATCCTGAGTCTACTCACAGTCTTTTATCTACCAATACATAATCCAACAAAAACTACTGTCATTTCGCCCTACAATCATATCGTGTATACTTATTTTATCCTCATTTTTCTAAAATATGTATTACCTTAATACTAAACCCCTTTTTTTTTTTTTTTCTATACTTAAGTTCAATCAAAGGGCTCCCATTATTCATTTACACCTGGCACCCCAAACTTACCTACACACCTCTCTAAAAGTTTCTCCTACTTTTCAGCATTCAGTCCCTACCACAATTACTCTCTCCACTTGGTTCAAAGGTCTATACATTCAAACTTAAACATCTCCCAATAGCTCTCTCTCTCCTCTGCATTCTTCTTCTCCAGGTGCATACACGCTTAGTATGACCACTTCTCGCATCCACCTTTACCTTTAATCCAACATAATTCTTGGAATTTACACATCATAATTTCTCTTTTCTCCTTCCATCAACTGATCATTTAACATTACTTGCTACCCTTCCTTTGCTTCCTACTCTCTCAGAGTACTCCAGATTTAATCCCATTTATTTCCCCCCATGAAACTCTCCTACCCCATCAGCTTTGTTCGCTTAGGCCAGGACATCCAACTTTTTTTTCATTCATAAACATCAGCAATCATTGTTTCTTGTCATCCGCATACATCCACGCACATTTAAGCAACCAGTTTTTAAAGGTTTTCTTCTTCTCTTTTTTTAGTAATCTGTATACAGGAGAAAGGGGTTACTAAGGCCCATTGCTCCGGCATTTTAGTCGCCTCATACGACACGATGGCTTACGGAGGAAAGATTCTTTTCCACTTCCCATGGAACAATAGAAGAAATAAAAAGAACAGAGCTATTTAGAAAAAGGAGGAAAAACCTAGATGTAGATATATATATTCCCCCTATATATGCTATGTGAGTGTCTGTGAAGTGGACCAAAGTGTAAGTAGGAGTTGCAAGATTTCCCTGTTATCTAGCGTTGTTATGAGAACCAGAAAAAAAAAAAAAGAAACCAGCAATCCTGTACCATCATGCAAAACGTTAACAGGTGTTTTGTTTTCACAGTCCATCTGGCAGGACGGTAGTAAACTTCCCTGGGTGGTTGCGGTCTACCAACCTTACTACCTTTAATATATATATATATTATTTATAATATATATATATATATATATATATGTGTTAGTGTGTGTGTGTGTGTAGGTGTGTGTGGTGGGCGTGTGTGTGTGGGTGTTTGGGGTTGTGTGTGTGTGTGTGTGGGTGTGTGAGTGTGAGTGTGTGTGTGTAGTGTGTGTGTGTGAGTGTGTGTGTGTGTGTGTGTGTGTGTGTGTGTGTGTGTGTGTTGTAGTGTGTGTGTGTGAGTGTGTGTGTGTATAATGCAAAAATCGCTAACAAGCGATACGAGATGCAAAACAACCACGGGGGGAGTTGAGTCACAGGCTATTCTGTTGCAATCAACACATCATCAGGAGCTTGCAATGTTGCAATAACGATCACAGGGATCGCCTTTGCTGGAGTGAAGCAGACACTCGGGAGGCAGGAGGTAGGAAGTACTCCTAGGCATACCAATACCCACAGCCAGAAAGACTGAATATTATGGCATTAGAAAAACAGCCAGCCTACAAGCACTGACATTGTAAACGTAGGTTAGGTAAGGTTAGGTAAGGTTTGTCAGGAAACAGGACAAGTGTTCCCTGACGCGGGTCTTAGCCAAACGAACGTGACATGACGATTGTCATAAAATCCGTCAGATTACGCTATGATATAAATAACTTTATAAATACAATAACTTTACGTATATTGCCAGTGATATAGATATCACTGGTAATTATTTGAGGAGTTCCGGCACCTCTAGAAAACGGGTTCATTTAATTAAAGGGACACATTTAATGGAAGTCATCTGTAAGTTATCCAAAGAGATACAACCTTAGTTTATCCCAGAAGCTTATGATATAAATGACTTTACATACCAAATATATATAGATCTGGGAATTGTCTTAAGAAACTTTTGCACATCTACAAAAAGGGGTCTAATTAAAGGACTCATTTAAAGGGCAAAGATCTGTAATTTCAAGTTAGACAGACATAGTATATCTATCCCACAGGATTCTGAGGCAAATGCTGGTCTAACCATCAGAAAAAATAGACCCTAATTCCAATGCATTCGTATAAGAGTCCAATTTTTAGCTATTTACAATTGCCTTAATTGAAAATAAATTTAATTTGAACAACTCGCCAAGCCAGGGAGCGCCTTTGTCGGAGAGAAGCAGAGAGGCAGGAGGCAGGAGGCAGGAGGCAGGAGGCAGGAGGCAGGAGGCAGGAGGCAGGAGGCAGGAAGTACCCCCAGTCATTACAATACCCATATCCAGAAAGATTGAATATTATGGCATTAGAAAAACAGCCAGCCTACAAGCACTGACACTGTAATATTAAGTTAGGTTAGGTAAGGTTTGTCAGGAAACAGGACAAGTGTTCCCTGACGAGGGTCTTAGCCTAACGAAAGTGACATGACAATTATCAAAAATTTGGTCAGACTAAGCTATGATATAAATAACTTTATAAATATAATACCTTTACATATATTGTCAGTGATAAATTTTTTTTTCAACTCGTCGGCCGCTTCCCACCGAGTCAGGTGGACCCAAAAAAGAAAGAAAAATCCAAGAAGAAGGTAAAAATTTTCATCACCGTTCAACACTTTCACCATCACTCATACATAATCACTGTCTTTGCAGAGGTGCTCAGGTACGACAGTTTAGACGTCCTTCCAAACTGCCAATATCCTAAACCCCTCCTTTAAAGTGCAGGCATTGTACTTCCCATTTCCAGGAATCAAGTCCGGCTAACCGGTTTCCCTGAATCCCTTCACAAAATATTAATATGCTCACACTCCAACAGCTCATCAGGTCCCAAAAACCATTCGTCTCCATTCACTCCTAACACGCTCACGCCCGCTTGCTGGAAGTCCAAACCTCTCCCCCACAAAACCTCCTTTACTCCCTCCCTCCACCCTTTTCGGGGACGACCTCTACCCCCTTCCTTCCCCAATAGATTTATATGATCTCCAAGTCATTCTTTATTCCATTCTCTCTAAATGACCAAACCACCTCAACAACCCCTCTTCAGCCTCTATTACTTTTAGTAACTCCACAGCTCCTAATTTCCACACTACGAATTCTTTGCATAATATTTACACCACACACCGCCCTTAGACACGACATTTCCATTGTCTCAAGCCGCCTCCTCGCTGCAGCATTTACAACCCATTTACGACTCTTATAGAGTGTTGGTACCACTATACTCTCGTACATTCATTTCTTTGCCTCCATGGATAATGTTCTTTGTCTACACAGATACCTCAACACACCACTCACCGTTTATTCCTTCATTAGCTCTGTGGTTTACCTCATCCTTCATTAAACCCATCCGCTGACAAGTCAACTCCCAAATGTCTGAAAACATTCACTTCTTCCATACTCCCTCCCTCCAATGTATTGTCCAATTTTTCTTGATCTAAATTGTTTGATACCCTTATCACCTTACTCTTACCTATATTCATTTTCAACTTTCTACCTTTACACTAACCTATGCAACTTTTCTTTAGAATCCCTAAAAAGCAAATACAAAACTCTCATTTTGTATTTGATTCCCCAACATCCTAGCATTTACTTCTTTTACAACCCCATCTATATTAAACAACCATGGTGACATTACACATCCCTGTCTAAGACCTACTTTTACTGGAAAGTAATCTCCCTCTCTCCTACACACCCTAACCTAAGCCTCGCTACCCTCATAAAACTCTTTACAGCATTTAGTAACTTACTACCCATCCCATACACTTGCAACATCTGCCACATTGCTCCCCTATCCACTCTAACATATGCCTTTTCTAAATCCATAAATGCAATGACAACTTCCCTACCTTTATCTAAATACTGTTCACATATATACTTCAATGTAAACACCTGATCTACACATCCCCTACCTACTTTAAAGCCTCCTTGCTCACCTTACCTCTAATTCTTTCAATAATAACCCTACGATATACTTTACCTGGTATACTCAGTAAACTTATTCCTCTATAATTTTTACAATCTCTTTTGTCCCCCATTCCTTAATGTAAAGGAATTATACATGTTCTCTGTCAATCCCTAGATATCTTCCCTTCTTTCATACATTTATTAAACAAAAATACCAACCATTCTAACACTACATACCCCTTCCTTTTAACATTTCTGTCATGATCCCGTCAGTTCCAGCTGCTTTACCCCTTTCATTTTATGTAATGCCTCACGCACCTCCCCCACACTCATAACCTGCTCTTCTTCACTCCTAAAAGATGTTGTACTTCACTGGTCAATGCATGAAATTACTGCCTCCCTTTCTTCATCGACATTTAAAAGTTCCTCAAAATATTCCCGCCATCTACCCAATACCTCCAGCTCCACATCTACTAACTTCTCTACTCTGTTTTTAACTGACAAATCCATTTGTTCCCTAGTCTTTCTTAACTTGTTCATCTCACTCCAATTTTTTTTCTTATTCTCAGCAAAATTTCGTGACAGTTGCTCTCTTTTTTGTAATTTCCCACAACTCTCTTCACCTTTCTTTTACTCTCCATATACTGTGCTATCTTATAAAACTTTTGCTTTGTAAAAACCTCTCATAAGCTACCTTTTTCTCTTTTAACGCACCCTTTAGCTCATCATTCCACGAATCACTCCTCTTTCCTCCTGCACCCACCCTCCTATAACCACAAACTTCTTCCCCACATTCTAACACTGCATTTTTAAAACTATCCCATCCCCCTTCAACCCCCCCCCCCCACTAGCCATACTTGCACTAGCCCACCTTTCTGCCAGTGTTGCTTATATCTCACCCTAATTTCCTCCTCCCTTAGTTTACAAACTTAGTTTATAAACTTAGTTTATAAGCTTAGTTTATAAACTCACTTACCGCTGCCATTTTCCTTTTGTTCCATCTACCTCTTACTCTAACTGTAGCTACAACTAGATATTGATCAGACCTATCAGTTGCCCCTCTATAAACATACACATCCTGGAACCTACCCATCAACCTTTTATCCACCAATACATAATCTAACAAACTACTTATATTACGTGCTGTATCATAGCTCGTATATTTGTTTATCCTCTTTTTCATATATATGTATTACTTATTACCTAACGTCTTTCTACACATAGTTCAATTAAAGGCTCCCCATTTTCATTTACCCCTGGCACCTCAAATTTACCTACTACCTCTACAACATTTTTACCCACTTTGGCACTGAGATCCCCAACGACAAGTACTCTCTCACTTGAAAATCTGAAGGCAATAGGAAGAAGCATTCATATGTTATCATTTGGAAATTAATAACCAAATTTCTACAATAATAATGGTAAGTTAGGAAAAAAAATCTCAAATCCTTTTCAAGCCTTTTAAAAGGACCTCGAACCTAAAACACCCCAGTACATTAGGTTGAAGCCGCTCGGAAGTCGAATTATCAAGTTTTCAGCATGGAAGGGTTGCATAAAAAATAGCATTTAAATTTTCCCAGTTTGTTCCAAAAAAAAAAAAATTGGTACCAACATAGACCGACACCAATCGAAGCTTTTCTGTAAGTAAGATTCATCAGATTTTAATAAAGCACAGTATACATGTTAAGAAGAAAGTAAGTCAAAGAGCAAACTTAGTATACATCTCATACATATTTTAATAATGTTATTGAGAACACACAGATGTTACAGGCACATAAAAGAACATCACGTTAAATTAACCTTTTATAGCTAAATAAAGTCAAACACAGAATTATTTCTTATCAAAAGACAGAATCTCTAATAATTTCACAGAAACTAATTTCATTAATGAAACTGTCACATGCTAACTTACACAACCTAACATCAACATTGTTTCCTCTGTGGAAAAAGTCACCTGAACAGAACAAACATTCTGCATTGTTTCACAGAATCCAAGAAAATTCGTTCCAACACAGCTTAAACATATGAAACGTTCCATCCGTACAAAAAAAAAAAAAAAAAAAAAAAAAAAAAAAAAAAAAAAAAAAAAAAAAAAAATTAAAAGTCTGAAGTCTGAATTAGGCATTCTCTAGTTATGAGCTAAATATATAACAGATGGACGAAGAAAAAAAAAGGGGGGAACCTCTTAAAGATCCCCTTCGGAGATGCCTAAAACAAAATACAGGTAATATTTTTTAAGTCCAGTCTTCAGGGTTACCTAATAAACCGGACACAAACTACGACGAATGTGAATTATAATTTCGAATCTGCTTTAGTTAGCGACCATTTGGCATTCACTAGTACTGATGCTATTTGATAAAGGTGAGGGACAGATTGATTCCAACATGCCAGTCACTAAGGCAAAACCTGACAACCAATGACAAAAACTTCATACTTTGCTTACGTTCACCTCTACGACCACTTAATTATGAAGTGTAAAAATCAACTCTCAAGATTGGCCATCATGATCCATACACTTCACTTCAGTAAATTATTTGTTATACGAACTGAAGAAAGAGCAAAGCATAAATGCTCTGCAGTTTCTTTAGCTCCTGAAGGAGCTGGATGAGGTTGGCCAAATAGCATGTTACTAAAATACTTCACAAGGCGCTTCACTGTTAACAACGCGATGTGAAGATTCACGATAAATCTTTTCCCTAGTTACAAGTTACTAATATTATATAACGTGTATTTCTGAACGTTTATAACTACTTTTAACTTAAAATATTAATACACTAAGAGAAGTAGTACAAATCTTTACATTTCTTATTTATTTGTGTCGATAAAAAACAATATTTTTAAATATTCACCTTGAGGGAATAGTTAATAATAATAATAATAATAATAATAATAATAATAATAATAATAATAATAATAATAATAAGAGTTTGGTAATAAGTAATGCATATTTTGTGAAAAAGAGGATAAATAAATATACAAAGTATGATATAGCACGTAATTAGTTTGTTAGATTATGTATTAGTGGATAAAAGGTTGATGGGCAGACTTCAGGATGTACACGTTTATAGAGGGGCAACTGATATATCGGATCATTATTTAGTTGTAGCTACAGTTAAGTAAGAGGTAGATGGGACAAGAGGAAAATGGAAACAACAAGTAAGAGGGAGGTGAAAGTGTATAAACTAAGGGAGGAGGAAGTTCGAGTGAGATATAAGCAACTATTGGCAGAAAGGTGGGCTGGTGAAAGTATGAGTAGTGGGGGGGGGGGTTGAAGAGGGTTGGAATAATTTAAAAAATGCAGTATTAGAATGTGGGGCAGAAGTTTGTGGTTATAGGAGGGTGGTGCAGGAGGAAAGAGGAGTGATTGGTGGAATGATGAAGTAAAGGGTGTGATAAAAGAGAAAAAGTTAGCTTATGAGAGGTTTTTACAAAGCAGAAGTGTTATAAGAAGAGTAGAGTATATGGAGAGTAAAAGAAAGGTGAAGAGAGTGGTGAGAGTGCAAAAGGAGAGCAGATGATAGAGTGGGAGAGGCACTGTCAAGAAATCTTAATGAAAATAAGAAAAACATTTTGGAGCGAGTTAAACAAGTTAAGAAAGCCTAGGGAACGAATGGATTTCTCAGTTAAAAACAGAGCAGAGGAGTTAGTAGAAGGGAAGATGGAGATATTGGGTAGATGGCGAGAATATTTTAAGGAACTTCTAAATGTTGACGAAGAAATGGAGGCGGTAATTTCATGCACTGGCCAGGGAGGTATACCATCTTTTAGGAGTGAAGAAGAGTAGGAAGTGAGTGTGGGGGAGATGCGTGAGGCATTACGTAGAATGAAAGGGCGTAAAGCAGCTGCAACTGACGGGATTATGACAGAAATGTTAAAAGCAGCGGGGATATAGTGTTGGAGTGGTTGGTATTTTGGTTTAATAAGTGTATGAAAGAGGGGAAGGTACCTAGTGATTGGCGGAGAGCATGCATATTCCCTTTATATAAAGGGAAGGGGTACAAAGGAGATTGTAAAAATTATAGAGGAATAAGTTTACTGAGTATACCAGGAAAAGTGTACGGTAGGGTTATTATTGAAAGAATTAGAGGTAAGACAGAATGTAGGATTGCGGATGAGCAAGAAGGTTTTAGATTGGGTAGGGGATGTGCAAATCAAGTGTTTACATTAAAGCATATATGTAAACAGTATTTAGATTACGGTAGGGATGCTTCAATTGCATTTATGGATTTAGAAAAGGCATATGATAGAGTGGATAAGGGAACAATGTGGCAAATGTTGCAAGTTCATGGAATAGGTGGTAAGTTACTAAACGCTGTACAGAGTTTTTATGAGGATAGTGAGGCTCACGTTAGGGTGTGTAGAAGAGAGGGAGACTACTTCCCGGTAAAAGTAGGACTTAGACAGGGAAGTGTAATGTAACCAAAGTTGTTCAATATATTTATAGATGGGGTTGTAAAAGAAGTAAATGCTAGGGTGCTCGGAAGAGGGGTAGGATTTAATTATGGGGAATCAAATACAAAATGGGAATTGACACAGTTACTTTTTGCAGATGGTACGGTGCTTATGGGAGATTCTAAAGAAAAATTGCAAAGGTTAGTGGACGAGTTTGGGAGAGATGTGTAAATGTAGAAAGTTGAAAGTGAACATAGAAAAGAGTAAGGTGATGAGGGTATCAAATGATTTAGATAAAGAAAAACTGGATATCAAATTGGGGAGGAGTATGGAAGAAGTGAATGTTTTCAGATATTTGGGAGTTGACGTGTCAGCGGATGGATTTATGAAGGATGAGGTTAATCATAGAATTAATGAAGGAAAAAAGGCGAGTGGTGCGTTGAGGTATATGTGGAGACAAAAAATGTTATCTATGGAGGTATGAAAATTTAGTAGTACCAACACTCTTATATGGGTGGGAAGCATGAGTTGTAAATGCTGCAGCGAGGAGGCGGTTGGAGGCAGTGGAGATGTCCTGTCTAAGGGCAATGTGTGGCGTAAATATTATGCAGAAAATTCGGAGTGTGGAAATTAGGAGAAGGTGTTAATAAAAGTATTAGTCAGAGCGACGATAGAGGGGTTGTTGAGGTGGTTTGGTCATTTAGAGAGAATGGATCAAAGTAGAATGACATGGAGAGCGTATAAATCTGTAGGGAAAGGAAGGCGGGGTAGGGGTCGTCCTCGAGATGGTTGATGGGAAGGGGTAAAGGAGATTTTGTGGGCGAGGGGCTTGGACTTCCAGGAAGCGTGCGTGAGAGTGTTAGATAGGAGACGAATGGTATTTGGGACCTGACGAGCTGTTTGGAGTGTGAGCAGTGTAATATTTAGTGAAGGAATTCAGGGAAACCGGTTATTTTTATATAGCCGGACTTGAGTCCTGGAAGTGGGAAGTACAATGCCTGCACTCTAAAGGAGGGGTTTCGGGATATTAGCAGTTTGGAGAGATATGTTGAGTATCTTTTTACGTATATGCTTCTAAACTGTTGTTCTAAGCACCTCTGCAAAAGTCAGTGATTATGTGTGAGTGAGGTGAAAGTGTTGAATGATGAAAGTATTTTCTTTTTGGGGATTTTCTTTCTTTTTGGGTTCACCCTGCCTCGGTGGGAGACGGCCGACTTGGTTAGAAAAAAAATAAGAAGATATGATAATTACGTTGCTTAATGGATAGAAAATTATGACCACTAAATTCAGTATAAACTAAAATATAAAACATGTTTTAAAACCGTCTATAATGTAATTAGAAATTACAAATTTAAATACTGTAATTAATGAAATATAAAAATGTTTTAGAACCGTCCTATAATGTAATTAGAAATTACAAATTTAAATACTGTAATTAATGAAATATGCATTTAGCGTTACTTTTGATTAAAATATTCGTAAAGGTGACATTGTTTATTTATAAGCCAAAGAGCAGAGATAATTCTCTTAATCAGTAAATGTTATTCAGATTAACCTGAATTATTTACATACAACTTGTATCATTTATACACCTCTTGAATTACCATGATGGCGCTGGCACAATCCTCCACGATGGCGCTGGCACCACCCTCCATGATGGCGCTTGCACCATCCTCTATGATGGCGCTGGCACCACCCTCCATGATGGCGCTTGCACCATCCTCTATGATGGCGCTGGCACCACCCTCCATGGTAATTGAATAGTGCCATCAGTTGAGCGTATTCTGTATCCTCCAGGGATCGTCTTTGTTGCTCCCTCATATGTATAGTTAGTCAGGTTTCAAGCGTATCTACCTCCCGATTGTCACTGAGGCTGAATTTTACCTGTACACTCTCAGACAAGAATATATTAATCTCCGAAATATTAAAGCTCAGCACATATGCACCCAGATATATACACTTCTCGGTATATATGGTATATTCAAGGGCACCTATCAAGAGTTTGCAGGTGACGTCACAGGATGAACGTCAGACATCCTGCCGGTCAAGAGAGTGAAAGGAATACTCGATTAACATACCCTGAATCTCAAAAGATTTTTTTTATAAATACTGTGCATTATTATTGCTTAAAATATGTATATATTTATTGCTTATACAACAAGAAGCACTGATACAATAATTTTTATTTACATGATCACAATCAACCTATCCGAATGCTAAGTCGATTTTTTGCATATTGTTTCGATCTCTGGTATTCAGTTTAGGTGAGGTCAGGTTAGAGTGTCGCCTACTACCAACAATTAATTATTTATAACATAAAGCCAATACATATAATACAAATCAAAGCGATAAAGATTTTTATAGCATAAACAAAAGAACTGGACTCACCGAGCAGATGGTAAAATACATAATCACATTATCACTGTTTTAGCCCAGTGTCACAGTCATGCATCTGACTGTCTAAACCGCAGTAAAATATTCACTATGAGTAGGAGGATGGATTGTTACATGTTATATAATGTTACTACTCATTACATGCTCTAGTATAATAATGAAGAGGGTTTACATACATCACAGTGGGCACAGTTAGGCATATCACAGTAATTTTATATATTACAGTCTCATTTTACAGTTAATCACTTACTCAATTTAATATGTGAGTGCAATTGAATCCATTTTCTTTATTACTGCTAACACTGGCCACTTAATTGGTAAAAATCTTATTGAACGACAAATTCATTCATCCAGCCGGTGCAAATTGTTCATGCAAACTCAAAATATTTATTTTTATATGGTTTGCTTGGAAGTACTTCTTAACTTTCTAAAATATTATGTTAGTGAGTTTTATTTAAGCTTTGGGAACATAAGATAGAACTTATTGAATAATGGTATCTAGGGTTCACAGATGTTATAGACACAAAGTAAATTAGGAATATTTAAGATAATCTAATAAAGTCAAACACTGTGATTTATTTCTGACCAGAGGAAACGGTCTTCATTTATTTCACAGAAATCGTTTTAATTAATAAAATTGGCACATTCAAGCTTACACAACCTAAAATCAAGGTGAAGCTTCCTTTAAAAAAAATACATATCAGAACTAAACGTATAAAGTTGTATTCTCCAGTTATTGAACAGAATCCATAAAAATTTGAACCTACAAAGGCCATAACCCAAAAAAGGGTTTCATTCATTTTCTATATGCATCAGCTATTTAAACCATACCACGGGCGGGATTGAACCCGCGGTCAGAGAGTCTCAAAACTCCAGACCGTCGCGTTAGTCTGGAGTTTTGAGACTCTCTGACCGCGGGTTCAATCCCGCCAGTGGTACGGTTTGTTTGCAATCGTGTCATTACGATTTCGTGAATCAGCTATTTAAAATTGATGCCGTGGTGGCTCGTCGTGGATGATGATGATGAACAGTAAGTTTAGAATGAGTAAGTGTTAGTAAGATGGATGATGATGTCCTGTAAGTTTAGACTCAGTAAGTGTTAGTAAGATGGATGATAATATCCTGTAAGTTTAGACTAAGTAAGTGTTAGTAAGATGGATGATGACGTCCTGTAAGTTTAGACTGAGTAAGTGTTAGTAAGATGGATCATAATGTCCTGTAAGTTAGACTAAGTAAGTGTTAGTAAGATGGATGATGATGTTCTGTAAGTTTAGACTCAGTAAGTGTTAGTAAGATGGATGATAATGTCCTGTAAGTTAGACTCAGTAAGTGTTAGTAAGATGGATGATAATGTCCTGTAAGTTTAGACTCAGTAAGTGTTAGTAAGATGGATGATAATGTCCTGTAAGTTAGACTCAGTAAGTGTTAGTAAGATGGATGATAATGTCCTGTAAGTTTAGACTCAGTAAGTGTTAGTAAGATGGATGATAATGTCCTGTAAGTTTAGACTAAGTAAGTGTTAGTAAGATGGATCATAATGTCCTGTAAGTTAGACTAAGTAAGTGTTAGTAAGATGGATGATGATGTTCTGTAAGTTTAGACTAAGTAAGTGTTAGTAAGATGGATCATAATGTCCTGTAAGTTAGACTAAGTAAGTGTTAGTAAGATGGATGATGATGTTCTGTAAGTTTAGACTCAGTAAGTGTTAGTAAGATGGATGATAATGTCCTGTAAGTTTAGACTAAGTAAGGGTTAGTAAGATGGATGATGATGTCCTGTAAGTTTAGACTGAGTAAGTGTTAGTAAGATGGATGATGATGTCCTGTAAGTTTAGACTCAGTAAATGTTAGTAAGATGGATGATAATGTCCTGTAAGTTAGACTAAGTAAGTGTTAGTAAGCTGGATGATGATGTCCTGTAAGTTTAGACTAAGTAAGTGTTAGTAAGATGGATGATAATGTCCTGTAAGTTAGACTAAGTAAGTGTTAGTAAGCTGGATGATGATGTCCTGTAAGTTTAGACTAAGTAAGTGTTAGTAAGATGGATGATGATGTCCTGTAAGTTTAGACTAAGTAAGTGTTAGTAAGATGGATGATGATGTTCTGTAAGTTTAGACTCAGTAAGTGTTAGTAAGATGGATGATAATGTCCTGTAAGTTAGACTAAGTAAGTGTTAGTAAGATGGATGATGATGTTCTGTAAGTTTAGACTCAGTAAGTGTTAGTAAGATGGATGATAATGTCCTGTAAGTTAGACTAAGTAAGTGTTAGTAAGATGGATGATGATGTCCTGTAAGTTTAGACTGAGTAAGTGTAGTAAGATGGATGATAATGTTCTGTAAGTTAGACTAAGTAAGTGTTAGTAAGATGGATGATGATGTCCTGTAAGTTTAGACTCAGTAAGTGTTAGTAAGATGGATGATAATGTCCTGTAAGTTTAGACTAAGTAAGTGTTAGTAAGATGGATGATAATGTTCTGTAAGTTAGACTCAGTAAGTGTTAGTAAGAATGGATGATAATGTCCTGTAAGTTTAGACGAGTAAGTGTTAGTAAGATGGATGATAATGTTCTGTAAGTTAGACTAAGTAAGTGTTAGTAAGATGGATGATGATGTCCTGTAAGTTTAGACTCAGTAAGTGTTAGTAAGATGGATGATAATGTCCTGTAAGTTTAGACTAAGTAAGTGTTAGTAAGATGGATGATAATGTTCTGTATGTTAGACTCAGTAAGTGTTAGTAAGATGGATGATAATGTCCTGTAAGTTTAGACTGAGTAAGTGTTAGTAAGATGGATGATAATGTTCTGTAAGTTAGACTCAGTAAGTGTTAGTAAGATGGATGATAATGTCCTGTAAGTTTAGACTGAGTAAGTGTTAGTAAGATGGATGATAATGTTCTGTAAGTTAGACTAAGTAAGTGCTAGTAAGATGGATGATGATGTCCTGTAAGTTTAGACTAAGTAAGTGTTAGTAAGCTGGATGATAATGTCCTGTAAGTTAGACTAAGTAAGTGTTAGTAAGCTGGATGATGATGTCCTGTAAGTTTAGACTAAGTAAGTGTTAGTAAGATGGATGATAATGTCCTGTAAGTTAGACTAAGTAAGTGTTAGTAAGATGGATGATGATGTCCTGTAAGTTTAGACTGAGTAAGTGTTAGTAAGATGGATGATAATGTTCTGTAAGTTAGACTCAGTAAGTGTTGGTAAGATGGATGATGATGTTCTGTAAGTTTAGACTCAGTAAGTGTTAGTAAGATGGATGATAATGTCCTGTAAGTTAGACTAAGTAAGTGTTAGTAAGATGGATGATGATGTTCTGTAAGTTTAGACTCAGTAAGTGTTAGTAAGATGGATGATAATGTCCTGTAAGTTAGACTAAGTAAGTGTTAGTAAGATGGATGATGATGTCCTGTAAGTTTAGACTGAGTAAGTGTTAGTAAGATGGATGATAATGTTCTGTAAGTTAGACTAAGTAAGTGTTAGTAAGATGGATGATGATGTCCTGTAAGTTTAGACTCAGTAAGTGTTAGTAAGATGGATGATAATGTCCTGTAAGTTTAGACTAAGTAAGTGTTAGTAAGATGGATGTTAATGTTCTGTAAGTTAGACTCAGTAAGTGTTAGTAAGATGGATGATAATGTCCTGTAAGTTTAGACTGAGTAAGTGTTAGTAAGATGGATGATAATGTTCTGTAAGTTAGACTAAGTAAGTGCTAGTAAGATGGATGATGATGTCCTGTAAGTTTAGACTCAGTAAGTGTTAGTAAGATGGATGATAATGTTCTGTAAGTTTAGACTAAGTAAGTGTTAGTAAGATGGATGATAATGTTCTGTAAGTTAGACTCAGTAAGTGTTAGTAAGATGGATGATAATGTCCTGTAAGTTTAGACTGAGTAAGTGTTAGTAAGATGGATGATAATGTTCTGTAAGTTAGACTAAGTAAGTGTTAGTAAGATGGATGATGATGTCCTGTAAGTTTAGACTAAGTAAGTGTTAGTAAGATGGATGATAATGTCCTGTAAGTTTAGACTGAGTAAGTGTTAGTAAGATGGATGATAATGTCCTGTAAGTTAGACTCAGTAAGTGTTAGTAAGCTGGATGATAATGTCCTGTAAGTTTAGACTAAGTGTTAGTAAGATGGATGATAATGTCCTGTAAGTTAGACTCAGTAAGTGTTAGTAAGATGGATGATAATGTCCTGTAAGTTTAGACTAAGTAAGTGTTAGTAAGATGGATGATAATGTCCTGTAAGTTAGACTCAGTAAGTGTTAGTAAGCTGGATGATAATGTCCTGTAAGTTTAGACTAAGTAAGTGTTAGTAAGATGGATGATGAAGTCCTGTAAGTTACTCAGTGCAGTTTTGAAATTGTACTGAAAATGTTAAGAATCTTGGAATCGACGGTTTTAAATTATTTACTGGAGAATGGCTTTTCCGATCAGCTTTAAACATTAACCGTCGGTTAAACTTTCATCATTGGTGAGCTTTATTAAAAGAAAGCTTAGCGTTCATTTTGAGCTGTTAAAATTTCAATTTGCCAGTTTTATTAAAATTATTTCCTCGTGTAACAGCTAGAGAATAACTCTTCTGAAATTCTTGAAACCCTAAACGCTGGTGTTTCTTAAATGGAAGTATTTTTGCACTGATTTTCGGTATGGGGGGCAATTTGCCGAATTTTAAAGCAGTTTCATTCAAGTGGATTCTTTAAAAAGTAAAAATAAAAAAAAATTTCGTATGGGATTGTAAAAAATTTGAAAAAAAAAAGTCACGTTTTTAGGGCGTTTAAAATTTTGAAAAGCATAGGCTTTCCTAGTTTCAGAAAACAGATCTCTCTGAGATATAAAGAGGATGCCTCTTCAATTTAGCTTCAAAGTTTCGCACTACTGGACAGGAGAGTGAAACGTTACCACAATAAAATGTCACATTAGTTGCATCTGTGTCCATTTACCTAACACTTTTGTCGGTAATTCTACCATTATTACTGTTTCTTAATGGAAGGTTTGAATTTGATTTGGCTTGAGGATGTAATAATTGGCCATTTTTACAAACCTGTACCGAAATACACAAGTAATCCCCACATAGCAGAATGTGCGGATTATTTATGTATTGTTCCAGTCACGGTATTGTGTCTTTTTATTCTTCTTTGTGCCAAAGGCTGCATTATTCCAATTGCGTATATTGGGTGTACCTAGAATTATGGAATACTGGGATACCTTTTCGAAGCGCGCAGCGACCGACATATATCTAGTTTGTGATTCATATTACATAATCACCTGTAATGAAACCAGGAGCTGTCAGTGACAAGCTATAGTCGTCATCATTCATGGTGATGTAAATAACCATCAACCGAGTAACCTCAGCAACCAAGACTAGTTTGATAATTCTAGGAGGAGCCTTCGGTAAATTCAGCAGTCATTGAGGGCCCTTTATACAGCATGTCAGGTACAGCTTTGAGCTTGTGGCACTAGGAAACCCGATAACACATATTTTAAAACTGGAGAAAGTACAGAGGTATGCAACGAAGCTAGATCCATAGGTAATGAATATGAGCTTTGAAGAAATGCTAGTGAAGCTGACCCAGACGACGTTAGAGGACAGAAGAATCAGGGGAGACAAAATATTCAAAATTTGATAAAGTAGACAGTTAAGTAGACTGGAAGTTAAGACACAGGTGAGTCGTGGGGATGTCAGGAAGTATATATTCTTTGAGCTGGCCAGGAAGTGAGATGCCCGGAATAATATTATAAGATCTACAAAGAAGATCTAAGCTTAAATTTGTTTCAGAGCAAAAAGAAAAACCGGTAAAATAATTATCAAGGTGGAAAAACAAGGTTGTTAAAAGTATCATAAAACTATAATAATAAAAACAAACTTGAAACAAAGTCGTAATTCAAGCACAGATAAAAAATGAAAGAAATATTCTTGAAATTAACCAAGGTTACACAATAGAATAAAATGGGGATATCCACATCCCAAGTGTGCATGGTGAGTACCTGGTTATCCAGCAACTCTGGTGATAGTATATTCTCTGCCAAGATGACAGAATTACTAAGGTGACAGTAATGGGTGATGAAGTCTTGACTGAATCTGATGACCAATCACTGAGTCAGGGAGATAGTCTCACTCATTGTTGGCAATATGTTTTAATCCAAAATCTGAGTTTGGAAGACTGACAAAAATGTCTTAGTTCAGTGTTCGCTTAGTTGAAAGACTTTTGTAACGTTAATGCGGAGACGAGAGATAAGTTGTAGTAACTGCCACAGACGAAGTAAATAAGACATGTGCAACAGTTAGGTATCGTTATTTCGAAACATTTCATCAACACAGTAGGCTTTATCAGTCGACTACAGAGGTGATAAATGTGGTAGACATCAGCGGTGGAGAGGGGAAGATCAGCATGTTAACCTTTAAGTAGTCTGATCTTAATGATCTTAATGCCAAAACTCGCAAAAGATATAAGGAAACACTAAAATAAACTCAGTAACCCAGAGGATGACACAACTGCAACGAGTCATGGTACGTGATTAGGTATCACAGTGGGCACCTGTGACGAGCGGAGTCCCGCAGGGGTCGGTGCTAGGACCAGTGCTATTTCTGGTATATGTGAATGACATGATGGAAAGGTTAGAGTGTCCCTGTTCGCAGATGATGTGAAGTTAATGAGGAGAATTAAATCAGATGAGGATCAGGTAGTACTTCAGAGAGACCTGGACAGGCTGGACACCTGGTCCAGCAACTGGATTCTCGAATTTAACCCCGCCAAATGCAGTCATGAAGATCGAAGAAGGGCAAAGAAGACTGCAGACGGAGTATAGGCTAGGTGGACAAAGACTGCAAACTTCGCTCAAGGAGAAAGATCTTGGGGCGAGTATAACACCGAGCATGTCTCCGGAAGCACACAACCAGATAACTGCTGCAGCATATGGGCGCCTGGCAAATCTGAGAATAGCGTTCCGATACCTTAGTAAGGAATCGTTCAAGACACTGGACGCTGTGTACGTCAGACCCATACTGGAGTATGCAGCACCTGTTTGGAACCCACACTTGATCAAGCACGTCAAGAAATTAGAGAAAGTGCAAAGGTTTGCGACAAGGTTAGTTCCGGAGCGAAAGGGAATGTCCTACGAAGAAAGATTAAGGGAAATCGACCTGACGTCACTGGAGGACAGGAGGGTTAGGGAAGACATGATAACAATATGCAAAATGCTGCGTGGAATAGACAAGTTGGACAGAGACAGGATGTCTTAGAGAGGGGACACAGAAACAAGGGGTCACAATTGGAAGTTGAAGACCCAGTTGAGTTAAAGGGATGTTAGGAAGTATTTCTTCAGTCATAGACTAGTCAGGAAGTGGAATAGCCTAGCAAGTGAGGTAGTGGAGGCAGGAACCATACATAGCTTTAAGATGAGGTATGATAAAGCTCATGGAGCAGGGAGAGAGAGGATCTAGTAGCACTCAGTGAAGAGGTGGGGCTAGGAGCTGAGTCTCGACTCCTGCATCCATAATTAGGTGAGTACAATTAGGTGAGTACAACTAATGAAGGAAGCAGGAGTCTAGTGACTTAACACTCTAGCTACCACATAACCTAACTGTTACCAGGGTAGTTCTTAAGGTGACCAACAGGTGGCACTGCAGTATATAAATATCTTCAAACAAGTGAATTACACGGACACACAACTTAAACCAAACTCATTCACATATTTACTCTGGAATTAAAACATTATTATAGTGTCAATAAAAGTGGCATTCTGGAAATTATTACAGAATATGAGAAAAGTAGTACAATCCCAGTTCAGTTTTAAATGACAGTAGTGATAAAAAAATCTGTTTTAGAATGTACGAAAAATATTTTGCCTGTACCGTCGATTGCCATGATTCATTTGGCATTAACAATGAACATCAGTTTTTGTTTAAATTATATTAAAAGCAGTATTTTGGAACTTAAAATAGAAGCATTTTGGATATGACAAAAAATGAAAAAATTGCTGTTAGTTATACGTAGAGTTATATATATGTGTTACACTGATAAATATAATTTAGCTCTTGATACTAAATTTCATTTATGCTTTGATCGAGGTTTAAGTAGTTCATTTATATTCATAATCCTAACTCGGTTATTAATCCATTATTATACAAATTAATATTACTGACATACAAAGTCAAATTATTTACTGCTGCTTCGAATCTGTACTAAGATATATATTTTCTCTTTTATTCTATATTTCATTGTGGAGTTCCTTTCTTGCATAATGTAAGTAAAAATGTAAGTAAGGTCTCTTCTAATTTTAAGTAATATTGTTAGTAAATCTGTAAGTAATAATGTAAGTAAATCTATAAGTTATACTGTAAGTAATAATGTAAATAATAGTGTTAGTAATATTATAAGAAATAATGTAATAACATAAGTATTTTAAGAAATAACGTAAGTAATAATGTCAATAATAACGTAAGTAATAATGTCAATAATAACGTAAGTAATAATGTCAATAATAACGTAAGTAATAATGTCAATAATAACGTAAGTAATAATGTCAATAATAACGTAAGTAATAATGTCAATAATAACGTAAGTAATAATGTCAATAATAACGTAAGTAATAATGTCAATAATAACTATGTAAGTAATTAA
Source organism: Cherax quadricarinatus (assembly GCF_026875155.1). Classification (NCBI taxonomy): domain Eukaryota; kingdom Metazoa; phylum Arthropoda; class Malacostraca; order Decapoda; family Parastacidae; genus Cherax; species Cherax quadricarinatus. The sequence continues at coordinate 25,017,307 of NC_069443.1, read as the reverse complement.
TGTCAATAATAACGTAAGTAATAATGTCAATAATAACGTAAGTAATAAATGTCAATAATAACGTAAGTAATAATGTCAATAATAACGTAAGTAATAATGTCAATAATAACGTAAGTAATAATGTCAATAATAACGTAAGTAATAATGTCAATAATAACGTAAGTAATAATGTCAATAATAACGTAAGTAATAAAGTTCGTGTGCTGAAAATTTGTAATATATCAATGTTCTTCTTTGAATTCATAATTGTATTACTGGAGGAGCACTAAACCCGTGTCTGGGGGAATGAGAGGTAAACAGTTTTAATCCAAGAACTTGAAGTCACTCCAACTCCTGTGATCAAAAACCCTTCACCAGCATCAACACACCTTCCCCCCCCCTCCCACACCATCTTGAAACCTGGAGAAGTCTCACTATTCTATAGTTAACTAAGGCAGCACCAGGCTGGTAACGCTGGCACTGCTGCCTCTCAGGTTGGCACCTCCTCACTACATCTAAAGTCATTTGCCTCCAGTATCCCATAAGAGAGATGAAATAATTTTTGGTGAAACTGCCATCAAGGGAGGAGTTAATAGCTTAATGTTGAAAGAGGCTCTTAATCCAAGGAATTGAAACTATTCCTTACCTTCCTCGGGCAAAATAGGATTACCAACTATCCCTCAGATGATGTACGTTCCAGAGGCGTTCAGTACTTCTCCAGAAATATGAAAATAATGGTAGCAACATTTCGTAAGGTCAGGACCCCGGGTCTCAAGGCACTAGATTTGAAATTGTTCAGAATGCGGCATATGTTAATAACGCAATTATATGTGAAATTAGAAGATTTGAAGGGAATCAGAAAGGCATTCACATGGCATCATAACGAAACTAATACAAATTTCATAAAAAATGGTAAATTAGGATATTACACTGACCAAATATAATTGAAATCTTTCAAAGAGACATATACAAAATATCCTAAAATACACAAGCACATTAAGCTTGAAGTCTGTCGGAAGTTGAAGAGTTGAAGGTAATCAGATGCGACGCTCAGAAATGATCCAGTGAAATGCAGTGTTTTAATTTTTTACAGTCCCCCCCCCCCCCGAAAAAAAAAAAAAAACTTGGACCTACACAGGCCAAAATCAATCCAAACTTTTCTTCATGTAATAGTGACGACCTTTCAAGAAAGTAAGTACAAGAAGTAAGTAAGTTTTATGTAAGCTTGTAAGGAATGAAATCGAAAAGTTGCAGGAACAGAAAAAAGAAAAAATGTAGATATATTGCAGTCGCTAAGCGATCCGAGAAAGGCATCCCAGTATTTCATAACCCCAGCCCCCTGTGCCTCAATGCTTGCTATTGGAACAGTACAGTGTGCGGCATAAGTTGATAACACTAATATTTAACTGTGTTAAATATATATTAGTGTTGAAGATTTGAAGGGGATCAGAAGAGGTATTCATAAGTCATTATTTCGAAACTAATATCCAAATTTCTTCAATAAAAATAGTAAACTATGACATACAAAAAATCTATTTCAGATTATTCAGAGGGACTAAAGAGACCAATATCCTAAAATAAACAGGCACATTAATTCTGAAGCGGCACAGATGTTGTGGTGTCAAGTTATCAGCATGAAAGGGACGAACCTAATCAGATGCGATACTTGGAAATTATCCCCATGAAAAGCTTTTTAATTTTTTTCCCATTTCCCCCAAAACAATTTAATTGAAACTTGCACTCGTAAAATCAATTTTAAATCCAATTGTTGAAAGGGGAAAACTTACTAGCCTTTAAAAAGTAAAAAAATTTTTTTTTAAAACCTTAGTGAACAAAAATAAAAATTTAAAACATGTTATATCACAAAATGATCAATGAGAAATAAATGGTGTTCATGGAGTTTGTTTAAAAAATTTTTTTTTTTCAGTAGAACTAAAAGGGGTTCCCCAACCAGCTGGCTGTTGAGGCTTAGAAAAACTGTAAAAATTTTTCAAATTTATTAATCTCGCTATAAAATTCGGAATATTTGCTTTCTAATCTTTTACCTTTTTACAAAAAAAAATTTGAAGTGAAAAAAAATTTTGTAGGCCCCGTGTTAAAGAAATTTTACTTTCCTGGTGATAAAATGAAGAAAGGAGGGGCGAAGAACGGGAGGAGTTTTTTGGGATGGGGTGGGGGGGTTTGCCCGAGGAGAGGGCAAAAAGGGAAGGGGAGGGGAAAACGGAAGAAAAGGGGGAGAAAGAGGATTCCCCCAAACATTCTCAATTACCCGGGGAAACAAAATTTCCCACTCCCCACCCCTTATCCTCCCACCCCCACCAACGACTTTTTTTTAAAAAAAGGGGGCAATTTGGGGATGATCAAAAAAACTCTCAACTTTGGGGTTTTTTGATTCTGTGGGGTCATCGAGGCCTCAAATTTACTGTTTTTTATGGCGTTTGCAGGGGAGGGTCAAAGATTAATTGTACGTGGTTCTTTCTTACAAGCTCCTGGGGGTTTGGGGTTGGGTTTAAAATTTAAAAAACCCTTTGATTGCCGAGGGTCATTAAGGCTGTTTTTTCCCGTACACCCCCAGTCAAGAAAACTTTACTCCGTAAAAAGGGGATTAAAGGTTTTTCCCTTAAATGTTCATACACTGAGAGATACACACGGGCTCAGTGTGTATACATTTAATACGGGCTGTATATTTACCAAATGAAAAACTTCATTTGTGTATATGCACAAAAAGATCCCCCACCTCTCAGTTTTTACGTTTTTTTCGTCCGAACGACGCCCTTTCATTTAAAACAAAAAAAATACAATTTTTTGTGAAAAATCAAGCGAAGGGGGAAATAAAACCCCTACCCAAAGAAATGTATTACAAAACATACTTGTAAATTATCGCCCCATTGGCAAAATTTTTTTTATTAATCAATGAAAAATTTTTTTTGAAATGTCTACAAGGGAGGAAAAATTTCGACGTTTTTAAACTTTATTTAATAATCTGATTAACGGATATCTGGGTAGTTTATTTACGTCACTGATCAACTTGAATTAATTTCTTTCCATTACATTTTTTTTGGTTTATCAAGAAATAAAGGGGAAAATTTTAAAATCATTGGAAAGAGGTTTAAAGAAATTTGGGGTTTTTTTTTTTTTTTGTGTGTTCTTTTGTTGTTTTTTTTTTTTTTGGTCCCTAAAACCTATTTGTATCCATTTTTGTGGGGTTGAGGGGTCGAGTCCTAGCTCTGGCCCCGCCTCTTCAGGGTTTTGCTATGGGCCCCTCCCCCCCCGCCCATGAGCTTTAAAAAACCCTTTGTCTTAAAAATTTGTGTATGGTTCCTGCCTCCACTAGCCCTTTTCTAGGCTTTTCCCACTCCCTTTTTCAACTCTATGACTGAAAAAATTTTACTTCCTATTTATCTCTCTGACCTTTTTGTGTCTTCAATTTCCCAATTGGGGCCCTCTTGTTTCGGGTGCCCCCTCCTGGAACACCCTTTTTCTTTTTTCCCCCTTGTCTTTTCCCAACGCAGTTTTTTATAGGGTCGTTATCATTTTCTCCCGGGGCCCCTCCTGTCCCCCAGTGTCGTCGGGCCCCGTTTTCCCCTTAATTTTCTTCATAGGACTTTCCCCTTAGTTGGAAAAAACCTTTGCCCGAAAACCTTTTGGGGTTACTTTCTCTAGTTTCTTGACTTTGCTTTATAAAGTCGGGTTCCAAACAGTTCCCTTGCAAACTCCGTATGGGGCCTAAAAAACCTTTACCCGGTTTTTAAACGTTTTCTTGAATGATTCCTTACAAAAGGTTGGGAAATTGCTGTTTTTCGGTTTTTTGCCAGGCCCCCATATGCTGCAGCGGGTTATTGATTAAATTTGTGTTTCCCGGAAAGAAATGCTCGGTGTTTTTACTCCCCCCAGGGTCTTTCCCCCCTTGAGTTGGGGGTTTGCAGTCTTTGGCCCCCTAGCCTTTTTACTCTGTCTGGGGGTTTCTTCGGGCCCCCTTCCCCCTATCTTCAGGGATTTTTGCATTTGGCGGTTAAATTTGAGAAGCCTTTTTGCGGGAAACCAGGTTTTTCCAGTCGCCCCAGGTTCTTTGAAGCCTGCCGGGTCTTCCCCTTTTTTAAATTCTCCTAATTAATTTCCCAAATCATCTGAAAACGGGGGCACTTTGGGTCAAACCCTTCCTCATTGGGTTAAATTTTAACCAAAAATAGAAATGGCCCTTGGACCGCCCCCTGGTGGGACCCCCGCTCGTCAAAGGTGCCACTGTGATACACCCTTAGTACCATGACTCTTTTGGTTGCCCCCCCCGGTCAGGTATTCTCGTTTCCTTTTCAGGCCCTTCCTGTTATAGCGCCTGATGCTCAAGCTTCTGCACTAATCCCCTTGTGGGGAAATGTGTCAAAGGCCCTTTTTGCAAATCCAAGAGATGCAAAAACCCACCCCCCCTCTTTTGTCTTACTTTTTTTTTTTCATTTAAAATCCAGAAGGTTTGTGACACGGATTTGGGCCTTTTGTGAATCCGTGCGGGGTTGGAATTTTTTTCCTGTTTCCTTTTCCGGTGCTCCACCCCTCTCCTCCCGATAATCTTCTCCATTAAATTTTTCATTTTATACAAAGTCAAAGAAACAGGTCTATAGTTTAGTGCCTCTTTTCTGTTTCCCTTTTTTTAAAAAGGGAACTACTTTGCCCTCTTTTCCTTTCTCAGGTAGTTGCCCAGTTTCCAGGGAGTGTTGAAATTTTGGTAAGTGGCACCCAACCCAATTTCCCCCCCCCCCTCCAAGGAAAACCCCCAAATTTTGGGTGGTCCCCCTTTTTTAGGGATCGTTGTCCCTTGGGGGGGGTTTTCCTTCCCCCCCCCCCGGGATTTTTGTCCCTTTTGGGGTTTTTTCCCCCTTCCCCCTGTCCCCTCTGGTTTTTTTCCCCCCTCCTTCTGTTTTATTGTAAACTTTTAATTTTTTTTGTTTGGTTCCAAAACCTTTTGTGGGGTTTCCCCTTTGGGTTTTCCACCCCTTCCTTTTTCCTTTTGCCTTTACCCGGTTTAAAATTTTTCTTTTTTCCCCCAAATTCTAACCGTTTGGGTTTTTTTGGTTTCGTGCTTTGTGGGTTTTTTTTGTGTGGGCCCCTCACTTTTCTTGGATCCTTTTATTTTGGTTTTTCCAAAAATTTTTTCCTTGTTTTCCCCGGGGGCCCATCCCCTTTTTACCCTTTTCTTCCTTCATTTTGTTTTTTTCCCTTTCACCTTTTGGGGTTCCAAGGGTTTTTTGGGCTTCCAATTTCTTTTCCCTGGGAAAAAAAATTCCCCTTTTCCTTTTTAAATTTGGGGGGCCCCCCCAATTCCATAAGCCCCTTTTCTGATTTTCCCCCTTTTTTTAAAAACTCCTTTTTTCGGGGGGTTTTTCCCTACCCCCGTTTTTTCCCCCCCTTTTTTTTTGGGGTCCCCCCTTCGGGTTTGTTTTTTTCCCCAAAAACCTTTTTTTCTTCCCATTATTTCAAAATCCCGGGGAAAAAAACTTTCCTTGCCCCCCAAGGGGCCCCTTTTTCGGTTTTTTGATTTTCCTTCCCCTTTTTTGTTCCCGAAAATCCTGTAAAAGATTTTTCCCTCCTTTTTTCCCCCCTTTTATGGTTTGGTGTCCCCTTGCCTTTGGATTTAATTTTAATTTTTAAAATACCAAAAAAATCCCATCCAATTTTTTTGGCCCCTTTCCATGTTTTCGGGGACCCTTTTTAAAAGGTTTTGGCTCCAAAGGTTTTTCCAGTTCCCCCCCAATTTCCCTTTTCCTAAGTGGTTTTTAAATCGCCCATTACCGTTTAAATTTGCTTGCTCGAGTGAGTCTTCTTGCCACCTCAGCCCGTGTGTCCCCATCCCCCCTGTTGTTTTCTTCGTCTTCCCCTCTTCGCCTCCCGCAGTTCTTTTTGGGGGGGTTTTACATCACTCCAATGCTACTTTTTGTTCTCCGGACTGAATTGGGACCTTTCAATTAGTCTTTTCTCCAATAAAGTATTTCTTTTCCCTTTCCTCAAAAACCCATTGGGTGTTTTATGAGGGAGTGCAACCCCTTTCCCCCCCCTCTATCCTTTATCTTTTTCAGGTTGAAAAATCCCGTTGGGAAGATTTTTTGTCTGTTTTTGGGCTCAGCGAGTTTTTTTTTCTGTGGGCTGCATGATTTTCTGGGGAAATTTTTTACGATTCTTTCATTCCCCACTCCTATGTTTATTCGTTTTTTCCATCCGCGTTGTGTACCAAACCTTTAGTTTTTTTTCTTCATTGGGGGTATGCAAAAAATTTTGGGGTTGGGGGGAGGGGGCCCTTTGGGTTTGGGGGCCTATTTGGGGCTGGGGTGTGGTGGGGTTTGTTTTGGGGGGGGTGGGGTCAGAATGCCCATAAGGGCAGTGTTGGGGTGGGTTTGTATTGGGGGGGGGTGGCAGAGGGAACGTGGTGGGTTGTATTTTATAGGTTGCTCTTGGGTTTGGGAATGTCGCGGGGGGGAGTTTTTTGGTGGGAGATTGTGGGTGTGTTTGCCCTTCCTCCTGTGTGGGGGGTTGCTCATTTTCTTTGCTTCTCGTTCCCCCTTTTGCGTCTTGTCCCCTCTCTTCATTTGTAGCCCTTTTCTTTTGTGTTCTTCGCGGTCGGGTATACTCTTGGTCCCCCACTTTGTCCTAGTTTGTTTCTTTTGCAGAACCCTGGTTCGAATGATTTTCCTTGAAATTTTTCCTGAAGGCCGCAAACCCCCAATTTCTTGAAAATTTGTCCCCTGGGTCTATTGCCCCCCCCTATGTTTTTGATGCCTTCAATCATTTTTTTTCCCCCTGTTTTATTTCTTCAATTTGGCCCCTTGGTTTTTGGAGCCGTACAAAAAAAATAAACCTCCCCCTTTTCTCTCCCCCTGAGTCTCCATCGTTCCCTTTGAGGCATTTTTTTCCTTCCATTGACATGTTCTTGCCTTCATTCCCTGATATTGAAACTTTATTTTCGGGAAAAGTTTTCCTGACCAGCTGCCCTTCACTGCAGTTGGCTGTTAGAATCCTGCAATAGCAAACCTTCATTGTCTTGGGGCCCTGTGTTTGATTTAGTGTGCTCATCGTTTTTTCCCTGGCCCCACGTGGGTCTGGTAGGGCCTTGTGTACGGCATGTCTGTTGTTGTTCCACCCCCTTGTCTGCCCCTGCTTTGAATTTCTGTGTACATCTGATTGTCTTTTTGTCTTTTAAATTTGTTTCAGGCTTTGCAGTTTTTTTTAAAGACTGTATCCTAGTTCTGCTGCTAAGACCTGTACTTCCCCTTCTTGCACTCTTCAGCTATCCGCTCCCCCATTTTTTTACCCAAACTCTATTCTTCCCTTCCCATCTTCCTCCCTTTTTTTTGGTCTAACTCCCCTCTTTCCTCCCCGTTCGTCTACCAATCTCTGGTTTTCCCCCTTAAGGCCACCCCTTTTTTTTTTTTTTTTTTTTTTTTTTTTTTTTTTTTCTTTTTATTACCCCAAAACGAAAGGGTAGGGAGGGGAGGGGTGTGGGGGGAGAGAGAAGGGGAAAGAGGGAGAGAGAGGAGAGAGAAAAGGGTGAAAAAGGGAGAGAGAGGAGAGGAAAGGGTTTGAAAAGGGAGGAGAGGGGGAGGTATGGGGGTGAGGGGTAAGACCAAGGGGGGGGAGAGGAAATGTGAGGGGGGGGGAGAAAAGGGTAAGAGAGGGGGAAAGAGAGGGGAGGGAGAGGGGGAGAAAAAGGGAGAGATGGAGAAAGGAGGGCGAGGGAAAGGCTATGAGAGAGAGAAAAAGGGGAGATGGAGAGAGAAGCCCATAGAGAGAGAGGAGGGTGAGGTTGAGTAGGGAGGAGAGGGGGAGAGAGAGGGAGAGAGGGGGGAGAGGGGAGAGAGGGGGAGAGGGGGGGAGGAGAGGGGAGAGAGAGAGGGAGAGAGAGAGGGAGGGAGAGGGGGAAAAGAGGGGGGAGAGAGAGAGAGGGGAGGAGAGGGGAGAGAGGGGAAGGGAGGGGAGAGAGGGGGAGAAGGGGGGAGAGAGAGGGGGGGGAGGAGAGGGGGAGAGAGAGGGAGAGGAAAGAGGGGGGGGGAGAGGGGGGGAGAGAGAGAGGGGGAGAGGAGGGGAGAGAGAGGGAGAGAGGGGGAGAGGGGGAGGGAGAGGGAGGGGGAAAAGGGGGGAGAGAGGAGGGGAGAGAGAGGGGTTTAGGGGGAGAGAGAAAGGGGAGGAGGGGGAGGAGAGAGGGGAGAGAGGGGAGAGAGAAGGGGGAGAGGAGGGGAAGAGAGGGGAGAGAGAGGGAGAGAGGAGGGAGAAAGGAGGGGAGGAGAGGGGAGAGAGAGAGGGAGAGAGAGAGGGAGAGAGAGAGGGAGAGAGAGGGGGGAAAAGAGATGAGAGAGAGAGGGAGAGAGGGGGGAGAGGGGAGAGGAGAGGGAAGGGGAGAGGGGGGAGGGAGGGGGAGAGAGGAGGGAAGAGAGAGGGAGGGGGGGAGAGGAGAGGGAGAGAGAGGGGAGAGGGGAGAGAGAGAGGGGAGAGAGAGGGGGGAGAGAGAGAGGGGGGGAGGAGAGAGGGAGAGAGAGAGGGAGAGGAGAGGGGAGAGAGAGAGGGGGGAGAGGGGGGGGAGGGAGAGAGGGGGGAGAGAGAGGAGGGAGAGGAGAGAGAGAGAGAGAGAAAAGAGAGGGAGGAGAGGGGAGAGGAGGGAGAGAGAGGGAGAGGGGGAGAGAGAGAGAGGAGAGAGGGGAGAGAGGGAGAGAGAGGAGAGAGAGGAAAAAGGGGAGAGAGAAGAGAGAGAGGAGAGAGAGAGAAAAGGGAAGAGAGGGAGGAGTGAGTAGGGGAACGGGGGGAAAAAAGGCTTGAGAGGAGAGAGTGAGTAGGGGGAACGGGAGGGAAAAAGGCTATGAGAAGAGAAAAACGCGAGGTGGGGGGAGTGAAGGTTGGGGGGGGGAGGGGGTCAAATTCCAAGGATCAGTGTGTGTATCACCTAGTTGTGGTTTCGGGGGTCGGCCCACCCCCGGCCCCGTGTGATGTGTGTGGCCCCTGTGTGTGTGTGTGGCACGTCGTTGTTATTTGCCAGAATGAAATTCACTTCTGTGTACCCGTAATATAATGGATACATTAACAGAGATAGTTTAATAATTTAATACTAGCGTGTGTTAACAATCATTTTTTCCCCCGTTATGTACTCTTTTTAAATGGTACCCAATACTTGTTTCAGATTGTCTGTCTTTGTGCCCAAAAAAACATTATCTTCAAAACTTTTGTCAGGGCTGTAGTCCCTTTAGCCGACTTAATCCTCCTGCCAAATTCCTTGTCCTAAAATTTTTTATCTTCCTACTATGCTGGGTGTTTGTTAGTAATCCTTGGAGCGGGTTTATTTTGGAGCCACCAGTGACGCGGGCCCGGCTTACCACTAAAAAACTTCCCCCCAACCAAAAACCAGGTGTTTTGTACGTTACCCCCTCAGGGGGGGCGTCCATCAGATGCCTGTGTACGTGCTCGCTGTACGATGCTGTAAACGTGATCGTGCACCCCGCCCTTTCCGCGTGACTTTTCGGCTTTTTTTTTTCGTTGCCCTTTTTAGTCCCCATTTACCACATTATCACTTGTTCGCTATTTTTAGTTTACACTTCATTTTGGGAAGTCCTACTTATTTTGATGACCCAACCTGTTATGGCGGCCTACTCCCCCGGCCCACTGCTGCCACCCTCTGCTTATATATATTTATGTTAGTATGTATATATATATTTATATTATATATATATATTATATATATATATATTTATATATATAATTAAATTTTATATAATTTTTAATTTTATATAATCCCTTTCTGGCTGCTTGTTCACGCTGGTGCACAATATTTTGTCGTTACACCCTTTAATTTTATTTGGTTTTTTTTCTTTAGTCACTCGCTTTTTACTTTGTTATGGTAACAATGTGGCAAACAGGTGCCAAAGGCCTCAAAGAACTGGCCTTTGAAATTTTGTGGCATTTTTCAGGCTTTTTCGCCTTTACTTATTTTTTTTTGTTCACGACGTTGTCATAACATGGGTTTCTCTAATGCTGAAACACCCTAAAAGCACTAGATCCCCGGGCCCGGGCGTTTTTGGACCATAACTGTGTGGTGTTGTGTGTAGTGTGTGTGTGTGTGTGTGTGTGTGTGGGGTTTTGTGTGCGTGGGGTTTTTCGGTGTGTGTAGTGTGTGTGTAGTGTGTGGTGTGTGTGTGTGTGTGTGTGTGTGTTGTGGTGTGGTGTGTGTGTGTGTGTGTGGTGTGTGTGTAGTGTGTGTACTATCACCTACTCACCTGTTGAGGTTGAGGGGCGGTACGGCTCTGGCCCCGCCCTTACGATCGTACTGGTACTCTCCTGAGCCCTGGCTTTATCTACCTCTGCTTAAAGCTATGTATGGATCCTGCCTCCACTACATCGCTTCCCAAACTATTCCACTTACTGACTACTCTGTGGCTGAAGAAATACTTCCTAACACCCCTGTGATTCATCTGTGTCTTCAGCTTCCAACTGTGTCCCCTTGTTACTGTGTCCAATCTCTGGAACATCCTGTCTTTGTCCACCTTGTAAATTTCCCTCTCAGTATTTTGTATGTCGTTATCATGCCCCCCTATCTCTCCTGTCCTCCAGTGTCGTCGGGTTTGATTTCCCTTTAAAAACCTCTCCTGTAGGACATACCTCTTAGCTCTGGGACTAGTCTTGTTGCAAACCTTTGCACTTTCTCTAGTTTTTTCCCACGTGCTTGGCTAGGTGTGGGTTCCAAACTGGTGCCGCTACTCAATATGGGCTCCCTAACGTGATTGAACTTAAATGGTATAAATACCGACAGGTTGATAGGTAAGACACATATGCAACAGTTAGGTATCTTTATTATGAACGTTTCGCTACACAGTGGCTTCTTCAGTCAAGTACAGAAAGTTGATAGAAGCAGAAGATACTTGAAGACGATGTAATCAGTCCATCACCCTTAAAGTTTTGAGGTGGTCAGTCCCTCAGTCTGGAGAAGAGCATTGTTCCATAGTATGAAACATATGGAGATGAAGTGACAGAATTGGAGCTTTTTTATAGCGCCAGAGGTGAGACGTAGGCCACTAGGAGAGGTAGAACTCATGTTGAAGGTCAGGTCCCTCTCAAATCAGCCGCTTCAACTAGTGGAAGTTGTCGAAGTTGATTGGCTGGGTCTGTACCAAGATACCTTGTGTTGCAGTGTCTGACAGATTGAACATTTAAAATGGTATAAATACCGCAGGTTGATAGGTAAGACACATATGCAACAGTTAGGTATCTTTATTATGAAACGTTTCGCCTACACAGTAGGCTTCTTCAGTCAGTACAGAAAAGTTGATAGAAGCAGAAGATACTTGAAGACGATGTAATCAGTCCATCACCCTTAAAGTTTTGAGGTGGTCAGTCCCTCAGTCTGGAGAAGAGCATTGTTCCATAGTATGAAACAATATGGAGATGAAGTGACAGAATGGAGCTTTTTATAGCGCCAAGAGGTGAGACGTAGGCCACTAGGAGAGGTAAGAACTCAGATGTTGAAAGGTCAGGTCCCTCTCAAATCCAGCCGCTCTCACCTATATATGGTTGCAGGGGTCGATTCACAGTTCCTGGCCCCACCTCTACGCTAGTCACTACTAGGTCACTTCTCCCGCTCCAAGATTCTTATCATACCTCTTCTTATAGATCCTGCCTCCATTGTTTCACTTCTTAACAACTCTAAGGCACAAGAAATACTTCCTAACATCCCCATGACTCATCTGAGTTTTTAACTTTGAGATGTGTCCCCTCGTTCTTGTGTCACATATCTGGAACATTCTAATCCTGTCCACCTCGTCAATTCCTCTCAGTATTTTAGTCTGTTTCATTCCATAGTCTGAAACAATATTTCAGACCATAAAAGAAAACTTTTCTCCAGGATGAGTGACTGACCACCTCAAAACTAAGTCTCTAAGGGTGATGAAAAGGTTACATTGTCTTCACATCTCTACTGCTTCTGTAAATTCTTCTGTACTCGACTGAAGAAGCCTACTGTGTCGGCGAAACTTATCGGAATAAAACCTAATTGCTACACATGTGTCTTACATACAGGGAGTCAGCACACTCCCTGGGAGTGTGCTATCCACATTTTCGTCAGTGTCAGCAGTAGTGTAGGTCAGCTGGTGGTCGGTCAGGATCCGAACCTAAACTTTGCTTCATTACAGCTGCCGGAGGTGACTTAATCAACCAGAATCCCGCACACGTTTTGGCTTTTTTTTTTTCATGTGATTTTTAATTTTCGAAAATGTAGGTCAGAGTGACGCATATATATTCATATCATGATTTATTTGGGCGAAACCTAATGCAAATCTAATTTGTGTTGATCCCAAAATCCATTAATTGGTTTTGTGGGACAGCTGTTACGCAGATGTTCAAGTTGAACTTCAAAAAACACGCTGTAGTAAGTGGTGTGGGGAGGGGGAGGGGGTGCAAGGAGGGGCAGGGGGTGCAGGGAGGTGGAAGGGGGAGGGATGCAAGAAGGGAAAAGGGGAAGGGGGTGCAAGGAGAGAGAAGGGGAAGGATTGCAAGTAGGGGAGGGGTGCCAGCAGGAAGAGGGGTTGCATGTAGAGGGGAGGGAGAGGTGGTGAAAAGGGGTGGAGAGGATAAAAGGGGGGGGGGAGGGTTGCAAGCGAGTAAGGGAGGGGGTTTAAGGGGGGGAGGAAGATTGTGGGAGGGAGAGGGGAGAGAGGGGTTTGCAAGGGGGAGAGAGAGAGAGAGAGAGAGAGAGAGAGGTGGTGAAAAGTTGTGGTGTGCAGGATGGAGTGTGGTGGTGAGGGATGTGTTACAATGTGAGGGGTGTGGGGTGGGGGAGGTATTCCCATGAAAGGGGTGTGGAGGTGGGGGGAGGTGTTACCATGTGAGGGGTGTGGAGGGGGGGGGGAGGTGTTACAATGTAAGGGGTGTGGCGGTGGGGGAGGGTGTTACAATGTGAGGGGTGTGGAGGTGGGGGAGGTGTTACAACGTGAGGGGTGTGGAGGGGGGGGAAAAGTGTTACAATGTGAGGGGTGTGGAGGTGGGGGGGTTTTTACAATGTGAGGGGTGTGTAGGTGGGGGAGGTGTTACAATGTGAGGGGTGTGGAGGTGGGGAGGTGTTACAATGTGAGGGGTGTGGAGGGGGGGGAGGTGTTACAATGTGAAGGGTGTGGAGGTGGGGGAGGTGTTACAATGTGAGGGGTATGGAGGTGGGGGAGGTGTTTACAATGTGAGGGGTGTGGAGAGGGGGGAGGTGTTGCAATGTGAGGGGTATGGAGGTGGGGGGGGTTTGTTACAAAGTGAGGGGTGTGGAGATGGGGGGGGGTGTTACAATGTGAGGGGGGGTGGAGGTGGGGGAGGTGTTACAATGTGAGGGGTGGGGAGGTGTTACGTGTGAGGGATGTGGAGGTGGGGAGGTGTTACAATGTGAGGGGTGTGGAGGTGGGGGAGGTGTTACAATGTGAGGGGTGTGGAGGTGGGGAGGTGTTATCATGTGAGGGGTGTGGAGGTTGGTGGAGGTGGTAGAGGTGTTACAATGTGAGAGGTGTGGAGGGGGGGGGTGGTGTTACAATGTGAGGGGTGTGGCGGTGGGGGGGGGTGTTACAATGTGAGAGGTGGGAGGTGGGGAGGTGTTACAATGTAAGGGGTGTGGAGATGGGGAGAGGTGTTACAATGTGAGGGGTGTGGAGGGTGAGGGAGGTCCCTACAATTGAGGGGTGTGGAGGTGGGGGAGGTGTTACAATTGAGGGGTGTGGAGGTGGGGGAGGTGTTACAATGGAGGGATGTGGAGGTGGGGGAGGTGTTACAATGTGAGAGGTGTGGAGGTGGGGAGGTGTTACAATGTGAGGGGTGTGGAGGTGGGGAGGTGTTACAATGTGAGGGGTGTGGGAGGGAGGGGGAGGTGTTACAATGTGAGGGGTGTGGAGGTGGGGAGGTGTTACAATGTGAGGTGTGTGGAGGTGGGGAGGTGTTACAATGTGAGGGGTGTGGAGGTGGGGGAGGTGTTACAATGTGAGGGGTGTGGAGGTGAGGGGAGGTGTTACAATGTAAGGGGTGTTGTGGTGAGGGAGGTGTACAATGTGAGGGGTGTGGAGGTGGGGAGGTGGTTAACAATGTGAGGGGAGTGGAGGTGGGGGAGGTTTTAAACAGTGTGAGGGGGTGGAGGTGGGGGAGGTGTTACAATGTGAGGGAAGGGAGGTGAAGGAGGTTTTTACAATGTGAGGGGAGTGGAGGTGGGGGAGGGTGTTAAATGTGAGGGGAGTGGAGGTCTGGGAGTGTTACAATGTGAGGGAAGTGGAGGTGAAGGAGGTGTAACAATATGAGGGGTGTGGAGGTGGGAGGTGTTACAATGTGAGGGGAGTGGAGGTGGGGGAGGTGATACAATGTTAGGTGTGTGGAGGTGGGGAGGTGTTACGATGTGAGGGGTGTGGAGGTGGGGGAGGTGTTTACAATGTGAGGGGTGTGGTGGTGAGGGAGGTGTTACAATGTGAGGGGTGTGGAGGTGGGGAGGTGTTACAATGTGAGGGGGTGGGAGGTGGGGGAGGTGTTACAATGTGGGGGGTGTGGATGTGGGGGAGGTGTTACAATGTGAGGGGTGTGGAAGTGGGGGGAGGTGTTACAATGTGAGGGGTGTGGAGGTTGAGGGAGGTGTTACAATTGTGAGGGGAGTGGAGGTGGGGAGGTGTTACAATGTGAGGGGAGTGGAGGTGAGGGAGGTGTTACAATGTGAGGGGAGTGGAGGTGGGGGAGGTGTTACAATGTGAGGGGAGTGGAGGTGGGGGGAAGGTGTTACAATGTGAGGGGAGTGGAGGTGTAGGAGGTGTAACAATATGAGGGGTGGAGGTGGGGGAGGTGTTACAATGTGAGGGGAGTGGAGGTGGGGGAGGTGTTACAATGTGAGGGGAGTGGAGGTGGGGCAGGTGTTACAATGTGAGGGGAGTGGAGGTGGGGGTGTCAGCATAGTTGCTGATCCCTGTGTTGTATAGCATATTAGTATCATCCATGTGCTTTAGATAGGAGATCCCTTTTAGGCCTGTGACTTTGTGTGATGTCACGGGATGCGCATGTGTACAGTCGTACCTTTGCCTCCCTCTCAGATGGTGTAGACATCCAGGCTAGGAGAGGCAGAAGCTGGGCTCCATTTCTCTCATCACAGTCTGACAATATATATCGTTACCATCCAACAAGTGTGTCTACCTTCAACCCTCGATATCTCCATTTAAGAACCCCTACGATAAATGGTGACAGCGGTGTGGGCGTAAAATTGATAATTACGCCGATGTACGGAGATTTCTTTCGACCAGCAAGACGGCCATTTCGTGTCGCCAGTAGGCCGACCTACTCAAGCTAGCTATTTTCTCAAGCTTCTACCAGCCACTACATTATTCACTGGTCAGTCTCTTTGTATTAGTGTTTATCTGCTTATTTGCATCACTCCCGAGGGGTTGACCCGAGTTTGCAAAATAAGCCAGCTTCCAGTCTGTGGTAGGGGAGTCAGAACAACTGAGTCCTGCCTAGTCTACTTCATCCAATTCCTTTGCCTGCCAAGCCAGCTTCCACCCCTGCTGTGCTCATCGTGTGAAGTTATCAAGCTATTCTGTGTGAAGGGTTAAGATAAGCCAGCTAGCAACTAACCAGGTGTCTTCCCCAGTACTCAAGCAAGCCACGTGAGTAGTCTTCATCGCTTGTGATTCAAGCTCCAAGCAATTCTGAGTGCTCTTTTTCGTCCTTGTGGTGTTGTGGTATTTCGTGGGTGTATTTTAAGCTAGCCAGCTTAGAATATCTTTGCGGCAGTGTGGCTGTTCTCAGTGAGGCTTACGCCGTTCAACCCATAGGCCCAACCCCCCAAACTCACCACGTGTGCCTCACCATGCGGTCTCAGACGCCTTAGCCCTGTTATGCCCACAAACCCAACCACTCTCACGTTGTGGTACTCACCAACCCCCCCAGTGTTTTGGGTACACAACTCTGGGTTCCGCAGCATTTTTTAAAGGGGACCACATAGGGGTTCAAGAGCTAGATTTGTTGTTTCTGCCCACCGTTAAAGCCCCTGTGTGTGTTCATCGTCGATGAAAGCGCAAATTTACGATCACGTGTGCAGAGGACAGCGGGAAAGGGACGACTAAACAACCCTCTACTCTCCACTACCATCTACCTCATTCTTCACCAAGTCGTTACAGGGGATAATATTTTTCATAGAGACATTTGCGAGTGTTGAGACATTTCTTTTGTGTTCCAGTGATTTTCTTAGTGACATTCAGTGACTCTTGATTAGACTCAGTGTTTATCATATACTGATTGCAATAATCTTTTATCTCCTTAATTCAGTTTTAATTTTCGTGCTTTATCTTATGTCTGTTGTGTTGTGTGTCTTTTTTTTTCACATAAAGTAAGACTTAGTGTTTTTCCCTTTTGGGTTTGTGTGTGCAACATATGAGCAGTATAGAACTTGTGTTTACACTTCAGAATCACCTTGTGTTCTCAGTATTCTAGTGATGTATTTCAGTAATTTATCAGCTTTATTCTGCATCACAACTCAGTATTGTCTGTTATATTTTTTTTCTTCCCAGCATTTGCGTATTCTTATTGTTTTGTTCCCTGTGTGTTGAACATTCTTGTGTTCATATTCTTTCATTTAGTCAGTGTCTAATTTGTCTTATTTCCACAGACAATAGTGCCATTTTGTGCAAGCAAGAAATCATTTTTACAAAATTTTTCACACATCAAGTTTCATTGCAAGAAAATTCTAGTATTGTTTTTATGTTGATGTGTTGTGTTCTGCATCACTGTAAGTGTTCAAACTTTTTGTTCTGTGTTTTAGCACCTATTATTTTTTTCATGTTTCATTTAACAAATTCACTCTTAGTGCAATTTTTAAGTTCTTCTTTTAGAGTAAATTGTCCTTTTGCTTGTTAAGTGTTGTTTGAGTGCAGTTAAGAGTTAAAGTGTTCATTCCTTGATATATTTCTTTTCTTGTATGTGTAATAATTTTTATTATTGCACTTTGACTCATTTTGCAATAATTCTTGTGCAAATATTGTGTTGCCATTAAAGTTTTTCTTGTAGAGATTTTATGCAGTGTTGTGCAATACTTTTTAATTAGCAATTGTCAATTGCAATATTGCAACAGTTTATATCAGTGCAGTTCATATGCTCTGTTCTGTGCATAATATTTTATTCTTTCTGTGCCATTTTATTTTATTCAAGCTTTATT
This sequence comes from Cherax quadricarinatus, assembly GCF_026875155.1. Lineage (NCBI taxonomy): Eukaryota > Metazoa > Arthropoda > Malacostraca > Decapoda > Parastacidae > Cherax > Cherax quadricarinatus. Next base: position 25,000,155 of record NC_069443.1, on the reverse strand, counting down.
AAGTCCATTTTATCATTTTATTGTGTTTTTCCCCTATTGCATTGAAGTAAAGAAACTCACTGTGCCATTTATTCAATTTAGTAAAAGTTGAGCAAATTTCAGATTTGAGTAAAGTAAAAAGTTCTCTTGATTTTCAAAGTGTTATTTGTTAAGTTGAGTATTTTTCTTGTTGTGAGTTTTTTGCTTACTGTTTTGACCTGTAAATTTTTTTAATTTAAACTTATGCAGAATATTTTAAGCATTTTTTTCCCCGTTTAAGCTTACTGTGTCTTCTCTCCATTTTTCTTGCCTTTTATGCACTTGAGTAAGTTCACCTAGAAGATGTCCCAGTCACTTTTGACGTTCACTTAGTGTTCATGTCAGTCAAAGTCAATATGAATCAGTCCAACAGTACCAATATTCCCTTACTGACTGAAAGACAATACCAGCCCTGAGCAATGTGTTTGTTCTCACAGCTTGTATTTTGAGATTTGTTAAAGTGCTGCGAAATGTGAAGTTCAGATTAATTCGTATAGATTCGTTCATTACTTAAAAAACGTAGCCGAGCGGTCAGGCACTAGTAACTTGTCACTCCCATCTGTGTTCCACCTACACCTTAGACTTGCAGGATAGTGTTCCGTTGCCTCAAGTGCCCGGGGGACATACAGACTGCCTTGAGTGCACAGCCTATCCCTGCAATGACTGCTAGTTCGAGTAGTAGTTTCTCCACAGGGGATGCCTTGTCAGAAAACGATTACTTGAAACTAGTAATGCCTTTCTTGTTGATGTGACATGCTGTCTGCAGAAAGACGTCTCTGTTACAGCTAGTGTTCTCCTTGAGTGTTGTTGTTGTTGCCCCTTGTGTTTCAGATTGTGATCCATCCTAGTTGACAGTAATCAGTGCATTGTAAGAAGTTATTTCTGGAGTAACTTTCATATGTTAACGTTTGAAAATTTTGTAGTTTCTTTATAGCTGATACCTCGTGTCACTGTGTGTGACTCAGATTGAATATCAGCATTGTTGCCCGTGTTCTTTTATTTTCTCCTGTGCTTGCAGTTTGAGATAGTAGATTCGTTCTCCCTTGCTCATATTGCGTGTTTATAACGTTAATTTTTTCAACCGGGGAGAGTCATCCACCCCACCGAGTTTGTTCATTCTTTCATTTAAGAAAGAACGATCCCTTGTGTTTTGGGGATTCGATTCCTGCCCCAGGAAGATCTTATTCTTACTTTTGAAGCCACAGCACCCATTAGTGACTTTGTAATGAGCCAAGAATTACTGTATCGAACAGCCCGAGTTGGGGTACTCCAAGTAGAAGAGTTTACCAGTTAGTAATTCCACGTCACTAGTGAACGTAGCTCTACAGCTAGTTCAATGATGCACCAGGTGTTGCACACCGGGTATGGATCGTTCTGTGAAACAAGCCAGAATGAAATACTTTTGGCACGGTATGGCAACTGACATTTCCGAGTATGTTAAGAAATGTAGTGTTTGTATGCAACATAAAGGAAATGTCAATGGTCCTAATCCAATCCAAGTGTCCCCAAACCACTAGCGAACCGTGGGAAGAGTTGCCCTTGATTTGTTAACCAATTTTAAATGTTCCCCCCAAAGGCAACAACATCTGTTTTGTTATGGTAGACCATTTCACCAGATATTGTGAGTTAGTTCCTATTGCAGATAAGACTGCAGAGACAGTAGCTAAAGCTTTTAAAAAGAACGCATTATCTGCAGGCTACCCACCCTAAAGTCCTTATAACAGATAATGGAGGTGAATTCTGTAATGAGGATTCTTGAAAATTTTTTGTACTTTATACAAGATCTCTAAACCCACCATTGTTCCTCATCATCCTGCCAGCAATGGGTTAGCCGAAAGAACCAATAAGAAAGTACTTGATGTCCTGAGAGCCACTATCAACCCCAATAGTGAAACTTGGGATGAAGTCATACCAGATGTCCAATGTGCCATAAATTCTGCTTAAAATGCTTCCATAGGTGATATCCACATTATGCTTTTGTATGGTGTAGACAAGCGTTTACCCTATGAGTTGTTATATTCCACTCCAAAAACCTAACTACAATCCTGATGATTTGTAGCAACTGTACCAGCATGGCTCAGGTGTTTTTTAGAAGAATCGTGAAACACTTCTTTAAATCAACAGCAGAATTTACTAGAGTAACTAATGCCGTGCTGAGCCATCAAAAGTCAAAGTAGGTTCAAGAGAAATTTGCGAGAAATTTCAACAAAAATCCGAATCCCTAAGCTCGATCAAAAGTTTGTCGGACCTTATCGAGTTGTAGAACATATCTCTGGTAATAAGTATAAGGTTAGAGGGAAAATTTGTACTGGTAAGTACAAAGAATCGCATTTTTGTCATATGAAATTTTGTATGCGATGTTGATGATATTCTACCCAGACTAATGTGACAGATTTCTGAAATCCTCTTGACTCTGTACCCTCTACCTCAATATCACTCAGATAACCAACCTGAATGTCGTTACTCCCTGCGTACTCGACAGTAATGAGAAACCACAAGTAACTTTTGTAGATACTCGTTCAGATCTCCCTTAATCAAGGCATTTTGTTAGCCATTGCAGAGGAATTCGATCCTCCCCGAGATGTAAACCATTCTGCATATGTTAACTACCCTCGTAGAATTGGGTTTAAATGTACATAGTCTGTATAACTAGATGTCCGAGATGAAGTAAATTATCAACTGTTGTTATTAACTGATTAGTTTTTTCAGAATTTTTTTTTTCGTATTCACGTTCCCTCCGTATTCTGAGAATTGACAGTAATAGTCTGAGTGCACCCGATGCCTTTGCTGTTAATTTCACCTTGTATATATATATTTATCCTTCCTCAGAATCCGTAGAGTGCATAAATACAGATCGTTCGATCAATTCCATCCATATCGTATAATAATTTGTTATTATAGTTTGTAATGCATTACGTTTAAAAAGCATTACGTTAAAACTCATTATGTTAAAAGTGATTACGTTAACATCCATTACGTAAAACTCATTTTGTTAACATCCATTATGATCCATCCAAAATTTTTAAGTTATAACCCTGGGAAATTTTTTTTTTTGTATAGAATCGCCCCGAACCGCCTGCTGTTCAGCCTATAGATAGTAGTGTATGTCGAGACGACATACGTAACATGACCGAGCTGTCAGCATAGTTGCTGATCCCTGTGTTGTATAGCATATTAGTTTCATCCATGTGCTTTAGATAGGAGATCCCTTTTAGGCCTGTGACTTTGTGTGACGTCACGGGAAGCGCATGTGTACGGTCGTACCTCTGCCTCCCTCTCAGACGGCGTAGACATCCAGGCTAGGACAGGCAGAGGCTGGGCTCCATTTCTCTCATCACAGTCTGACAATATATATCGTTACCATCCAACAAGTGTGTCTACCTTCAACCCTCGATATCTCCATTTAAGAACCCCTACGATAGGGGAGGTGATACAATGTGAGGGGAGTGGAGGTGGGGAAGGTGTTACAATGTGAGGGGGTTGGAGGTGGGGGAGGTGTTTTCAATGTGAGGGGAGTGGAGGTGGGGGAGGTGTTACAATGTGAGGGGAGTGGAGGTTGGGGGGGGTGTTACAAAGTGGGGGAGTGGAGGTGGGGGGGGTGTTACAATGTGAGGGGAGTGGAGGTGGGGAAGGTGTTACAATGTGAGGGGTGTGGAGGTGGGGGAGGTGTTACAATGTGAGGGGAGTGGAGGTTGGGGGAAGTGTTACAATGTGAGGGGAGTGGAGGTGGGGGAGGTGTTTACAATGTGAGGGGAGTGGAGGGGGGGGAAGTGTTACAATTTTGGGGGGAGTGGAGGGGGGGGAGGTGTTACAATGTGAGGGGAGTGGAGGTAGGGGAGGTGTTACAATGTGAGGGGAGTGGAGGTGGGGGAGGTGTTACAATGTGGGGGTGTGGAGGTAGGGGAGGGTGTTACAATGTTAGGGGAGTGGAGGGGGGGGAAGTGTTACAATGTGAGGGGTGTGTAGGTGGGGGAGGTGTTACAATGTGAGGGGAGTGGAGGTGGGAAAAGGTGTTACAATGTGAGGGGAATGGAGGTGGTGGAGGTGTTACAATGTGAGGGGAGTGGAGGTGGGGGAGGTGTTAAAAATGTTAGGGGAGTGGAGGTGGGGGAGGTGTTACAATGTGAGGGGAGTGGAGGTGCGGGAGGTGTTACAATGTGAGGGGTGTGGGGGTGGGGGAGGTGTTACAATGTGAGGGGAGTGGAGGGTGGGGGAAGTGTTACAAATGTGAGGGGAGTGGAGGTGGGGGAGGTGTTACAATGTGAGGGGAGTGGGGTAGGGGAGGTGTTACAATGTGAGGGGGGGTGGAGGTGCGGGAGGGGGTTACAATGTGAGGGGTGTGGAGGTGGGGGAGGTTTTTCAATCTGAGGGGTGTGGGGGGTGCGGGAGGTGTTACATGTGAGGGGAGTGGAGGTGGGGGAGGTGTTACAATGTGAGGGGTGTGTGGAGGTGGGGGAGGTGTTACAATGTTAGGGGAAGTGGAGGTGGGGGAAAGGGGTTACAATGTGAGGGGAGTGGAGGTGGGGAGGTGTTTTCAATGTGGGGGAGTGGGGAGGGGGGGGTGTTTTTCAATGTGAGGGGTGTGGAGGTGGGGGAGGTGTTACAATGTGGGGGGAGTGGAGGTGGGGGAGGGGTTACAATGTGAGGGGAGTGGAGGGGGGGGGTGTTACAAAGTGAGGGGTGTGGAGGTGGGGGAGGTGTTCAATGTGAGGGGTGTGGAGGTCGGGGAGGTGTTACAATGTGGGGGAGTGGAGGTGGGGGAGGTTTTACAATGTGAGGGGAGTGGAGGTGGGGGAGGTTTTTACAATGTTAGGGGAGTGGAGGTGGGGGAGGTGTTACAATGTGAGGGGAGGGGGAGGTTCGGGAGGTGTTTTCAATTGAGGGGGTGTGGAGGTGGGGGAGGGGGTTACAATGTGAGGGGAGTGGAGGTGGGGGAAGTGTTACAATGTGAGGGGAAGTGGAGGTGGGGGAGGTGTTACAATGTGAGGGGAGTGGAGGGGGGGGGAGGTTTTTACAATGTGAGGGGAGTGGAGGTGCGGAGGTGTTACAATGTTAGGGGAGTGGAGGTGGGGGGGTGTTACAATGTGAGGGAGTGTGGAGGTGGGGAGGTGTTACAATGTGAGGGGAGTGGAGGTGCGGGAGGTGTTACATGTGAGGGGTGTGGAGGTGGGGGAGGTGTTACAATGTGAGGGGGGGAGGTGGGGGAGGTGTTACAATGTGAGGGGAGTGGAGGTGGGGGAGGTGTTACAATGTGAGGGGAGTGGAGGTGGGGGAGGTGTCACAATGTGAGGGGAGTGGAGGTGGGGAGGTGTTACAATTGTGAGGGGAGGGAGGTGGGGGGGAAATGTTACAATGTGAGGGGAGTGGAGGTGGGGGAGGTTTTTACAATGTGAGGGGGTATAGGTGGGGGAGGTTTTTACAATGTGAGGGGAGTGGAGGTGGGGGAGGTGTTACAATGTGGGGGAGTGGAGGGGGGGAGGTGTTAAAAATGTGAGGGGTGTGGAGGTGGGGGAGGTGTTTTACAATGTGAGGGGAGTGGAGATGGGGGAGGTGTTACAATGTGAGGGGAGTGGAGGTGGGTGAGGTGTTACAATGTGAGGGGAGTGGAGGTGGGGGAGGTGTTACAATGTTAGGGGAGTGGAGGTGGGGAGGGTGTTTTCAATGTGAGGGGAGTGGAGGTGGGGAGGTGTTACAATGTGAGGGGAGTGGAGGTGGGGGAGGTGTTTTCAATGTGAGGGGAGTGGAGGTGGGGGAGGTGTTCAATGTGAGGGGAGTGGAGGTGGGGGAGGTGTTACAATGTGAGGGGAGTGGAGGTGGGGGAGGTGTTACAATGTGAGGGGGTGGAGGTGGGGGAGGTGGTATAAAGGATGTGATAATGCTGAGGTCTCACTTAAGCATTTTGTTTACTGTATATTGAAGTGTTGTGTTAAGCTTAGATTTTTTTAATGCATTTAAGCTTAGACCGCAATCTTGTGAAGTTTAGAGTAAGGTGCTCTGTATAAGCCTAGATTGAGGTACTTTGGATAAGTTTAGACTGAGATGTTGTACATAAGCTTAAGTTGAGATGTTTTCCATAAGCTTAGGATGAGATGTTGTACATAAGCTTAGATTGAGATGTTGTATATAAGCTTAAATTGAGATATTTTACAAAAGCTTAGATTGACATGTACATAATCTTAGATTAAGATGTTGTACATAAGCTAAGATTGAGATGTTGTGCATAGGCTTAGATTTGAGATGTTGTTCATAAGCTTAGATTGAGATGTACATAAGCTTAGATTGAGATGTTGTGCATAAGCTTAGATTGCGATGTTATACATAAGCATAAATTTCGGTACTGTTTAAAATCTTTAAATGAGGTGTTTTGTAAAAGCTTAGATTCAAGTGCTTACATAAGCTTATATCGAAGTGCTTATATAAGGTTAGATTAAAGTGCTTATGTAAGCTTAGATCAAAGCGCATTTTACGCTTAGATTGAAGTGCTTATATAAGTATAGATCGAAGTACTTATGTAAGCTTTGATACAAGTGCATATATGAGCATAGACTGCAGTGCTTATGTAAGCTTTGTTTGAAGCGCTCATATAAGCTTAGACTGAAGTGCTGTATATAAGTTTAGACAGAGGTACTGTCCATAAGCCAAAGTTTAGACACAGATGTTGCATATTAACTTATAATTGAATGCTGTAAGCTTAAAATAAAGTTTTGTGAATAAGTTTAGTCAAAGGTGCAAATTTAAGCTTAGACTGAGGTGTTCTCTACGATCTTACACTGAATTCCTGTGTATATGCTTGAACTGAGGTGTTATGTATAAGTTTAGACTGACGTATTGTTTGTATGCTTAATCTGAAGAGTTCTGTACAAGCGTAGCCTGAGGTGCTGTGTAGCGTATAAGCTTAGACTGAGGTGCTGTGTATCGTATAAGCTTAGACTGAGGTGCTGTGTAGCGTATAAGCCTATACTGAGGTGCTGTGTATCGTATAAGCTTAGACTGAGGTGCTGTGTATCGTATAAGCTTAGACTGAGGTGCTGTGTAGCGTATAAGCTTAGACTGAGGTGCTTTGTATCGTATAAGCTTAGACTGAGGTGCTGTGTAGCGTATAAGCTTAGACTGAGGTGCTGTGTAGCGTATAAGCTTAGACTGACTTGCTGTGTAGCGTATAAGCATAGACTGAGATGCTGTGTAGCATATAAGCATAGACTGAGATGCAGTGTAGCGTATAAGCATAGACTGAGGTGCTGTGTATCGTATAAGCTTAGACTGAGGTGCTGTGTAGCGTATAAACATAGACTGAGATGCTGTTTTAGCGTTTTAAAACATAGACTGAGATGTTTTTGTAGGTATAAGCATTAGACTGAGATGCAGTTTTAGCGTATTTAAGCATAGACTGAGGTGCTGTGTATCGTATAAGCTTAGACTGAGGTGCTGTGTAGCGTATAAGCATAGACTGAGATGCTGTGTAGCGTATAAGCATAGACTGAGATGCAGTGTAGCGTATAAGCTTAGACTGAGGTGCTGTGTAGCCTATAAGCTTAGACTGAGGTGCTGTGTAGCGTATAAGCTTGTACTGAGGTGCTTAAATAAATGGTAACTGAGTATATTAAGGAACTGGATAAGGAAACGGAAGAGACAATCCAATGCCATTATAATGTTTGCTTGTCTTAGTACAGTAGTAAATGCACTAGCAGTGAATCATTTGTGTGACGATGTTTGTTAGATACATGGAGGTCCCCTTGAATCCTTGTGGGCTTCAGTTCCCATGAATTTTCTTTCCCATGTGTCGTGGTACACATGGGTGGTGGGTAGCAGGTGTGTTGGTGGCCAGGCCTCCGTGCCCCGTTTTATATGCAAATGAGGGCGTCCTTTAAGTGGAAATATTGGCCCTGGCCTCCACTAGAACAGGCTAATAGAAATGCCTCATATTACGTATTTTCTGGCCTTATAAGACGACACGGTAACATTTGTGATGTATATGGACACTTGTGATTTATATAGACACATCTATAGTATACGTCTGCCAAATAACCCATAGTAATACTACTACTACCATTACTGCTAATAATTTTTTTTATTAGCACATCTGCCGTCTCCCATCAAGGTAGGGTGGCCCGAAAAAGAAAAACTTTCATCATTCATTCCATCACTGTCTTGCCAGAGGCGCGTTTACACTACAGTTATAAACTGCAACAGTAGCACCCCTCCTTCAGAGTGCAGACACTGTACTTCCCATCTACATGAATCAAGTCCGGCCTGCCGTTTTCCCTAAATCCCTATATAAATGTTACCTTGCTCACACTCCAACAACACGTCAAGTCTTCAAAACCATTTGTCTCCATTCACTCTTATCAAACACGCTCACGCATACTTGCTGGAAGTCCAAGCCCCCTCGCACGCAAAACCTCCTTTACCTCCTGCCTCCAACCTTTCCTAGGTTAGAGGCAAGGGGAGACCTCGATCAGATTACCAAAAGCTTCAATGGCGGGTCATCATCTGACTAAGACCCGCGTCAGGAGACACTTGTCCTGTTTCTTGACGAACCTTACCTAACCTAACCAATGAAGCAACACCGGTATATATAGTCACTCATGAAGACATTCCCCACAACTCCTGCAATGGCACTACCAGACCCTGAGACGGATATTAGTGGACAACATGGTTCTTTTAACACGTCAGCTAGTTTTGTGACTAACAGAGAATCTGGAGTTGTATCCAAGGACCAGAGGACGGTGACTGTTCAACAAGAGTAGCAGAAGTGGGTACATCCATCACCAAGTAGTGAAAATTTACCTTGTACCAAGACATCTATCTGATGATATCACATAGATGTTGGTGAGAGAACCACACGGCATTAATAATGACGGAGGAGAGTGGAAATTATTTAAAAGTAAAAGAAAAAGAAAACTTAGTATGTAAGTAAGAAGGAAATGGAGTAGAGATCATGATGGTAGCAGCAGACCTGTAGGAGCCAGAGTCCGGACGGACAAACTCAAAACAGTGATGTTTTTGTACCTAGGTTTGAGCTTGATGATACTGAAGACGATATTAAATCTTACATTGAAAATACATCTAATATTACTGTAGCTGAGACATCATAATTATTCATTCTCTCAGAAGAATTTGATGCTTTTAAAGTAACTATTACCAAAACAATTAGACAGATTTTTTTTATTCAGAACTATTACCCCGTAAGGTGTCATAGTTGTTCAGTACTATAATAGAATTTAAAATATAATAGATTTAAAACTAGTTCAAGTATAATTAATATGAATGTAACATTATGCTCTGATAATTGTTGTTCCTTAAGAAAAAATAGATGTTGTTCATACTTTAAATGAGAGTAAATATATTATCTTGCAGAAGACAAACTTGTCAGATGAGAAAATATGCAACAATGATTATATATATGAAAATTATGTGTCTTATAGGGTGGTCGCGACATATTCTTATTACTTATGAAGGAAGATGTCATGATGGCGGCTTAGTTTGGTTACAGAGAAATAATGCATCATTTCCAGTTAATATGCTGATGATGAAATATGATATTTTGAATATGAGTAATTATGATATTATTCAAACACATGTCTGTGTCGTGCCGAATAGGTAAAAGTAGTCAATTAGCAAGAACTCATTTAAAATTAAATTCTTTCTAAAATTTTCTCTTATACTTTTAAAGATATATTTTTTTCATTTATGTTAATGGAAAAATTATTAATTTTGTACCAAAAGAACCTTAGAAAGCTTGTCTAACCTTATTATAACAAGCGCAATTTAATTTAGCATAATCCAACTAAATATACTTTATATATGTTTATACATAATTTAATAACTAACAAATACAATGAAATATATTTTTTTCGTTAGATTCAGAATTATTTTTGCGAAATTATTGTATACACAAATTTTCGCTTGCACTATTCGGCAAGAAGTACGTTGCTATTTAAGCCAAAATCACAAGTTTTACTTATTCGGCACGACATCTACATCAAGAGTGTCACCTGGGACAATATTAATCAATAATTATATTGAATCTCGGATGACTTTGGAATGTGTTTTACATAATTATAAATATTATGCTATTTATTGTGTGAGTAATTTTAATAATAATAATAATAATAATAATAATAATAATCATCTTTATTTCTACAAGTACATGTACAAACCCGCTTGTTATGCAGAGTATTTCGGGCAAATTAGGTTAGTTTTTTTCCCAGAATGCGACCCACCAGTCAACTAACACCCGGGTACCTATTTTATACTGATGGTGGGCGAACATGAACAACCGGGCTAAAGAAACACGCTCAGTGTTTCTGCCATCGCCGGGAATCAAACCCGGATTCTCACCGTGTGAAAGGAGAGCTTTATCCACCAGGCCAAGGGACACCGTTGTAGGCCTTGCCTGGTACCATCTGGAAAATTTATGCCAGAGAAATAACTCTAAATATCTGGCAACAACAAATAAGAGAGGGGAGACCTGATCGAAGTGTATAAGTGGAAGATAGGTATTAATAAAGGGGATATTAACAAGGTCTTGAGGATATCTCTCCAAGAGAGAACCCGCAGTAATGGATTTAAATTAGATAAGTTTAGATTTAGAAAGGACATAGGAAAGTATTGGTTTGGAAATAGGGTAGTTGATGAGTGGAACAGTCTACCTAGTTGGGTTATTGAGGCTAGGACTTTGGGTAGTTTCAAATTTAGGTTGGAAAAGTAATGGGGGGAGGGGTTGGATTTGGAGGGATTTGAAACCGGAGCTTGTTTCTTGGGTGGCTTTGAAAATTGGGTTGGTAAAATGTTTTTTTTGGGGGATAAATTGTAAAGGCCTGCCTAGTAGGGGCCCAACGGGCCCTGCTGCAGTGTTCTCCTTTTTTGTTTTTATGTTATGAGAGAGGTAAAAGTGTTCAACAAAAGGAAGGGTGAGATTAAAAGAAACTTTGGCGAAAGGTGGGTAGTGCAGGTATATGGAGAGCAAAAGAAAGATGAGAGAGTGGTGAGAGAGGGAAAAGGGAGATGCAAGGGGGGAGGAACTGTCAAGAAATTTTTATAAAAAATAAAAAAAAAAATTGGAGTGAGTAAAAAGTTAAGTAATCTAGGGAACACTGGATTTTTCAGTTAAAACAGGAAGGTGAGTTAGTAGATGGGAAGATGGAGGTATGGGGTAATGGGGGGAATATTTTGAGGAAATTTTAAAATGTCGACGAAGAAAGGGAAGCGGTAATTTCATGCAGGGCCCCGGGAGGAAACCCATTTTTTTGGAGTGAAGAAGAGCGGGATGTGAGTGTGGGGGAGGTGGGAGGCATTGGTAGAATGAAATGGGTAAAGCAGCGGGAAAACTGACGGATCATGACAGAAATGTTAAAAGGAGGAGGCAAGGGTTGGGTAAATATTTACGGGAAAATTCGGAGTGTGAAAATTTTAAAAGGTGTAGAACTAATAAAGTTTGTAGAGGGCTGAAGAGGGGTTGTTGAGGTGGTTGTCTTTTAGAGGAATGGATCAAATTAGAATGACATGGAGAGGGGATAAATCTGTAGGGAAAGGGAAAGAGGGGTAGAGGTCGTCCTCGAAAAGGTTGGAGGGGGAAAAGGGGTTTTGTGGGGAGGGGTCGGGATTCCCCAGCATGCATAGTGAGCGTGTTGATGAAGTGAATGGGGGGGGGGGGCGAAAGGTATTTTGGGGCCTGGCGAGCGTCGGGTGTGGGAGGGGTATTTTTTTGTAGGGGAAACCGGTTATTTTTTTTTGCCCGGGCTTGAGTCCTGGAAAAAGGGGGAAGTACAATGCCGCACTTTAAATGAGGGGTTTTGGGTATTGGCAGTTTTGGGGGAATTTTGTTGTATATTTTTTACATATTGCTTCTTTAAATGCTGTGTTTGGGCACCTCTGAAAAAAACAATTAGTGTGAATGAAGTGAAAGTGTTGAATAAAGATGAACGTTTTTACCTTCTTTGGGAGGGTTGGGAAAATTTTCGCAGTAATGCATCCAGTTAAGTGTTGTGGGCTAAGACGTCACTTCCCCGGTCTTTCTCACCCGCTGGGCTTAATAATTAAAAAATTTTTGTTCTGTTTCTTTTTTATCTTCTAATTTTAAAAAGATTTTAAAAACAAAATAAATTTAGTTATTTCCAGATTGAAAAAAAAATCTGAAATATTTTCATGGTAAAAGTAGTTGGAGAGAGATAGGAATAAAGTGTATTCAAAGCGGCTCTGGCAATCGTGTTATTACGATTTCTTGAGTCATACAGTATCAAGAGTGATTCCTCTATTAGTAAGCATATCACTAAGAATAAAGTGGTCTACCTTACCATATGTCTTAGACGTTCAGAAATACAGCATATGTGCTGTATGTGCATCCCAGGAGTTACTTTCAGCACTAAATAGATAAATAGTAGATAATTTCTTACTGAACCCAAAATGTCGATAACCAAAATATATGATTTCTTATATATCCTGCAAATATTTTTATTCAACAGACAATGATCTTTCGTAAATTATATTACTTCTGTACAAAGTGTATTCAAAGCGGCTCTGGCTTTGTACAGAAGTAATATAATTTACGAAAGATCATTGTCTGTTGAATAAAAATATTTGCAGGATATATAAGAAATCATATATTTTGGTTATCGACATTTTGGGTTCAGTAAGAAATTATCTACTATTTATCTATTTAGTGTTGAAAGTAACTCCTGGGATGCACATACAGCACATATGCTGTATTTCTGAACGTCTAAGACATATGGTAAGGTAGACCACTTTATTCTTAGTGATATGCTTACTAATAGAGGAATCACTCTTGATACTGTATGACTCAAGAAATCGTAATAACACGATTGCAAATCGTGTCATTACGATTTCTTGAGTCATGTTGACGGCAGTGAAGGGACTTGAGCTAGAGTTCGTCACGGCCACGCTAGCTGGAGATTCGTCCGTTAAAACTTGCATTTGTGGTCACAGTGGTGCCTGTGCTAACCTTCCTATGGTGTAGAAATATACCTAGTTGGATGAATCTTATTGTGGCTAGCTGGTCTAGTGGCTAACGCGACGGGCTGGAGTTTTGAGACTCTCTGACCGCGGGTTCAATCCCGGCCGGGGGTATGGTTTTGATACTGTATATTTTATTATGTATTATTTAAGAAACCTGGAGACAAGAATTGTGCGGAGTGGAAAAAAGTGATTATTCTATCATTAACCAAGGTGATTACTGAACCATTGATCATTGATGACGTAATTAAAAAGTAACCCACATCCCATGGAAGTGGGATGTAGGTTACCTTTTGAGTTACGAAATCGTAATGACACGACTGCAAACAAACCATACCACGGGTGGGGCTAGAACCCGCGGTCAGAGAGTAATATTGTTCTTTTGGCTCATTGAAATTAATTCACTGTTTTGTTGAAAAGTTGCATTATTTTCAAGAAATACGTTATGGTATTTTGTAAAAATATCACATCAAATGGTTTTAATAATATTATTAGCCAGTATGTGAAACTGTGAAATATTTAGTTAATTCCATACAAAGTGATTCGTTAGATAATAAGGAAGTTAAAATAAGATTGCATATGTTTATGCAAAATGAGATTGCATATGTTTATGCAAAATGAGATTGCATATGTTTATGCAAAATGAGATTGCATATGTATATGCAAAATGAGATTGCATATGTTTATGCAAAATGAGATTGCATATGTTTATGCAAAATGTTATGCTTTTAGAATTTTAAAAAGATTAATTTTAATAGTGTTATTTTTTTAAAACATATGCGTGCCTGATTATGGACTGCAACTATGTAACAGTAATGAAGTTTTTAGTTATAAGTACTTTAATATTTTTAAAGTTGCTTTTTCAAATGCTTTAAAAAAAACTTGAGGTTACACATTTATATTAGTAGTCATAATGCTGCACATTTATGTAATAATTTATTTACTTAAACATAATGTTGCTTCCTTGCAAACTAGAAACTTTCAATCATAGAACAATAAGAATTCTGTATTTTCTAATCTTACTTCTAAACGAGGGACATAATTTTTTATGCCTTTCCTAGATTTCCATTAAAACTTAATGAACATCTTATTTTAATAATTTGTACAAAATAATAATGGTTGGAATAAGTTGGTTACAATACTATGAGCCGGCAAGAAGGATAGTTATATTGTGGTCAATATCAAAATGGTATACAATACCGACAGGTTGGTAAGTTAGACACATGTGTAACAGCTAGGCATCTTTATTCCGAAATGTCTCGCCTTCACAGAAGAATTCTTCAGTCGAGTGCAGGGGAATTTGCAAAAGTAGTAGAGATGTGAAGACGATGTAATCAGTCCATCACCTTTAAAGACGTATTTTTTGAGATGGTCAGTCCCAGAGAAGAGTTTTGTTCCAAAGTTTGAAGTTGGAATAACAATATGCAGTGATTATCAAATGGTATACAATACCGACAGGTTGGTAGATAAGACACATAGGCAACATTTAGGCAACTTTATTCCGAAACGTTTCGCCTACACAGTAGGCTTCTTCAGTCGAGTACAGAAAGTAGGCAGGAGCAGTACAGATGTGAAGACGATGTAATCAGTCCATCACCCTTGAAGTCGTAGATTTGAGGTTGTCAGTCCCTCAGCCTGGAGAAATTCTGCTCCAGTGGTTACATTCTCACTACTACTACTCTGCACCTCTCCTTTTGACAGTATTTAAGTCTCAACACTGTCGCTTGATCTTCTGTTAGTTCCAGACTTTGGAACAGAACTTCTCCAGGCTGAGGGACTGACAACATCAAATCAACGACTTCAAGGGTGATGGACTGATTACATCGTCTTCACATCTCTACTGTTCCTGCCTACTTTCTATACTCGACTGAAGAAGCCTACTGTGTAGGCGAAACGTTTCGGAATAAAGTTGCCTAAATGTTGCCTATGTGTCTTATCTACCAACAATATGCAGACTTACATACTGTCAGAAGGTGAGATGGCATCTTGGACAACTGTTCAAGTGAGAATGGTTGGATCAGACCTGACCTCTGAATGATTACCTTCTTTCTTCTACTAGCGAACTACATCTCAACTTCTGACAGTATATTAGTCTGCATACTGTCATTTCAGCTTCACATTGGAACAAAACTCTTCTCAGGGAGGGACCACCTCAAAAACTACATCTTTAAGGGTGATGGACTATTGCTTCTGCAAATTCTCCTGTACTCGCCTGAAGAAGCCTAGTGTGTAGGTGAAACGTTTCGGAGTAAAGATGCCTAACTTTTGCACATGTCTCTTACTTACCATAGTCAGATAATTGTATAATGGTCAGTTAGTTATACAGTGGTCAGTTAGTTATACAGTGGCCAGTTGTACAGTGGTCAGTTAGTTATACAGTGGTCAGTTAGTTATACAGTGGTCAGTTATACAGTGGTCAGTCAGTTATACAGTGGTCACTTATTCAGTGGTCAGTTATACAGTGGTCAGTTAGTTATACAGTGGTCAGTTAGTTATACAGTGGTCAGTTAGTTATACAGTGGTCAGTTATACAGTGGTCAGTTAGTTATACAGTGGTCAGTTAGTTACACAGTGGTCAGTTATTCAGTGGTCAGTTATACAGTGGTCAGTTAGTTATACAGTGGTCAGTTAGTTATACAGTGGTCAGTTAGTTATAGAGTGGTCAGTTAGTTATACAGTGGTCAGTTAGTTATACAGTGGTCAGTTACACAGTGGTCAGTTATACAGTGGTCAGTTATACAGTGGTCAGTTAGTTATACAGTGGTCAGTTATACAGTGGTCAGTTATTTATACAGTGGTCAGTTATACAGTGGTTAGTTATACAGTGGTCAGTTAGTTATACAGTGGTCAGTTAGTTATACAGTGGTCAGTTAGTTATACAGTGGTCAGTTATACAGTGGTCAGTTAGTTATACAGTGGTCAGTTATACAGTGGTCAGTTAGTAATACAGTGGACAGTTATACAGTGGTCAGTTATACAGTGGTCAGTTAGTTATACAGTGGTCAGTAAGTTATACAGTGGTCAGTTATACAGTGGTCAGTTATAAAGTGGTCAGTTATACAGTGGTCAGTTATACAGTGGTCAGTTAGTTATACAGTGGTCAGTTAGTTATACAGTGGTCAGTTATACAGTGGTCAGTTATACAGTGGCCAGATAGTTATACAGTGGTCAGTTAGTTATACAGTGGTCAGTTAGTTATACAGTGGTCAGTTATACAGTGGTCAGTTATACAGTGGTGAGTTAGTTATACAGTGGTCAGTTATACAGTGGTCAGTTATACAGTGGTCAGTTATACAGTGGTCAGTTATACAGTGGTCAGTTAGTTATACAGTGGTCAGTTATACAGTGGTCAGTTATACAGTGGTCAGTTAGTTATACAGTGGTCAGTTATACAGTGGTCAGTTATACAGTGGTCAGTTAGTTATACAGTGGTCAGTTAGTTATACAGTGGTCAGTTATACAGTGGTCAGTTAGTTATACAGTGGTCAGTTATACAGTGGTCAGTTAGTTATACAGTGGTCAGTTATACAGTGGTCAGTTAGTTACACAGTGGTCAGTTATACAGTGGTCAGTTCGTTATACAGTGGTCAGTTATACAGTGTTCAGTTATACAGTGGTCAGTTAATTATACAGTGGTCAGTTAGTTATACAGTGGTCAGTTATACAGTGGTCATTTATACAGTGGTCAGTTAGTTATACAGTGGTCAGTTACACAGTGGTCAGTTAAACAGTGGTCAGTTAGTTATACAGTGGTCAGTTAGCTATACAGTGGTCAGTTAGTTATACAGTGGTCAGTTATACAGTGGTCAGTTAGTTATACAGTGGTCAGTTATACAGTGGTCAGTTAGTTATACAGTGGTCAGTTATACAGTGGTCAGTTAATTATACAGTGGTCAGTTAGTTATACAGTGGTCATTTATGCAGTGGTCAGTTAGTTATACAGTGGTCAGTTATACAGTGGTCAGTTATACAGTGGTCAGTTAGTTATACAGTGGTCAGTTATACAGTGGTCAGTTATACAGTGGTCAGTTATACAGTGGTCAGTTATACAGTGGTCAGTTAGTTATACAGTGGTCAGTTAGTTATACAGTATCAGTTATACAGTGGTCAGTTAGTTATACAGTGGTCAGTTAGTTATACAGTGGCCAGTTATACAGTGGTCAGTTAGTTATACAGTGGTCAGTTATACAGTGGTCAGTTAGTTATACAGTGGTCAGTTAGTTATACAGTGGTCAGTTATACAGTGGTCAGTCAGTTATACAGTGGTTAGTTATACAGTGGTCAGTTAGTTATACAGTGGTCAGTTATACAGTGGTCAGTTATACAGTGGTCAGTTATACAGTGGTCAGTTATACAGTGGTCAGTTAGTTATACAGTGGTTAGTTAGTTATACAGTGGTCAGTTAGTTATACAGTGGTCAGTTAGTTATACAATTGTCAGTTATACAGTGGTCAGTTAGTTATACAGTGGTCAGTTATACAGTGGTCAGTTAGTTATACAGTGGTCAGTTATACAGTGGTCAGTTAGTTATACAGTGGTCAGTTATACAGTGGTCAGTTAGTTATACAGTGGTCAGTTATACAGTGGTCAATTAGTTATACAGTGGTCAGTTATACAGTGGTCAGTTATACAGTGGTCAGTTAGTTATACAGTGGTCAGTTAGTTATACAGTGGTTAGTTATACAGTGGTCAGTTATACAGTGGTTAGTTATACAGTGGTCAGTTATGCAGTGGTCAGTTAGTTATACAGTGGTTAGTTATACAGTGGTCAGTTAGTTATACAGTGGTTAGTTATACAGTGATCAGTTAGTTATACAGTGGTTAGTTATACAGTGGTCAGTTAGTTATACAGTGGTTAGTTAGTTATACAGTGGTCAGTTATACAGTGGTCAGTTAGTTATACAGTGGTCAGTTATACAGTGGTCAGTTATACAGTGGTCAGTTAGTTACACAGTGGTCAGTTATACAGTGGTCAGTTAGTTATACAGTGGTCAGTTAGCTATACAGTGGTCAGTTAGTTATACAGTGGTCAGTTATACAGTGGTCAGTTAGTTATACAGTGGTCAGTTATACAGTGGTCAGTTATACAGTGGTCAGTTATACAGTGGTCAGTTATACAGTGGTCAGTTAGTTATACAGTGGTCAGTTATACAGTGGTCAGTTAGTTATACAGTATCGGTTATACAGTGGTCAGTTATACAGTGGTCAGTTATACAGTGGTCAGTTATACAGTGGTCAGTTAGTTATACAGTGGTTAGTTAGTTATACAGTGGTCAGTTAGTTATACAGTGGTCAGTTAGTTACACAGTGGTCAGTTATACAGTGGTCAGTTATACAGTGGTCAGTTAGTTATACAGTGGTCAGTTATACAGTGGTCAGTTAGTTATACAGTATCAGTTATACAGTGGTCAGTTAGTTATACAGTGGTCAGTTAGTTATACAGTGGTCAGTTATACAGTGGTAAGTTATACAGTGGTCAGTTATACAGTGGTCAGTTAGTTATACAGTGGTTAGTTAGTTATACAGTGGTCAGTTAGTTATACAGTGGTCAGTTAGTTATACAGTGGTCAGTTATACAGTGGTCAGTTATACAGTGGTCAGTTAGTTATACAGTGGTCAGTTATACAGTGGTCAGTTAGTTATACAGTGGTCAGTTATACAGTGGTCAGTTAGTTATACAGTGGTCAGTTAGTTATACAGTGGTCAGTTAGTTATACAGTGGTCAGTTATACAGTGGTCAATTAGTTATACAGTGGTCAGTTAGTTATACAGTGGTCAGTTAGTTATACAGTGGTTAGTTATACAGTGGTCAGTTATACAGTGGTTAGTTATACAGTGGTCAGTTATGCAGTGGTCAGTTAGTTATACAGTGGTTAGTTATACAGTGATCAGTTAGTTATACAGTGGTTAGTTATACAGTGGTCAGTTAGTTATACAGTGGTCAGTTATACAGTGGTCAATTAGTTATACAGTGGTCAGTTATACAGTGGTCAGTTAGTTATACAGTGGTCAGTTAGTTATACAGTGGTTAGTTATACAGTGGTCAGTTATACAGTGGTTAGTTATACAGTGGTCAGTTATGCAGTGGTCAGTTAGTTATACAGTGGTTAGTTATACAGTGATCAGTTATACAGTGGTTAGTTATACAGTGGTCAGTTAGTTATACAGTGGTTAGTTAGTTATACAGTGGTCAGTTATACAGTGGTCAGTTATACAGTGGTCAGTTATACAGTGGTCAGTTATACAGTGGTCAGTTAGTTACACAGTTATCAGGTAAACTCAAACTCCTCCTCTCATTACACCTTTCTGCTAAGTATAGGACTGATGAAGCCACTGTGTGGCGAAACGTTTCTTCAAGAAAGATTCCCGTATGCTGCATAAATGCCTCAATTCTTCAACTTGTCGGTTTCAAAACCATTCATCACATCTGTCAGACACTGCAGCATGATGGGATCTTGATTCGAAGAATTCTTCAAAACTTGTCCAACTTTTGGACGAAGACCTACCTTCAGTAGTTGATGGTCCCACTATGACCCCGCCTCCTCCTGCTTCGCCTCACCTGACTACAGTATATAAGCCACTTCTACGATCATTTGCTGTACTTTCTACAAGACTGATGGATTGAACACATCGACTAAACTCACTAAAGGTTGAGGGACTGATTACCTCAAACTCCTCTTCTCCTTATACCTTCCTGCTTTGTATAGGACTGATGTAGCCACTGTGTGGCGAAACGTTTCTTCAGTAAAGATTCCCATATGCTGCATAATCGTCTCAATTCTTCAATGTAGTTTTTACCAATAATCTGAAAAATTATGGAATTATCCAAATAAATTTACAAATGTATTTTTAAACATTACATAGTTTTATTTCATGCTTATAGTTAAAATCTTTGATCAATAAGAATTCTGTAGTTTTTAATCTTACTTGTAAAATAGGGATATCATATTTAATATATGCCTCGGCTATTCATTGACATTCAATTAAATTTTTTTGAAAATGATTTTGAATGTAATGAAATCTAGAATAAGTTGGCAACGAGGGACATGAGGGACATGGATTACGTAGGTATGAGTCGGCAAGAGTGGTAATGATGTCTTCTGACTGTGCCGTGTGTGTCGAGTTAGACTGAGGTCCGTGGAGGCAGCCTGCGCCTGTGTGCGTCGGAAGTATGACGGTATAGTGGAGGGTAACATTTCCTGCAGAAGTACGAGTGTGGGTTTTACCAGAGGCCGGTGTGGTCTCTGGGCCCTGAGATCCAGTTGTGTAATGTCCATTTGTTATGTCATGCCACGCCATGTAAAATCATGTCATGTTGTAAACCACTAACGGCACAGTGTATACTGTCATGTAAGGTTTGTTAGTGTGGAAAGACACTAATTTACAGTTCAGGACTTTTATTAAAGGAAACGTTTCGCCACGAACAGCTTCTTCAGTCCTAATTCTGAGAAAACTAAGAAAACGCGTATATATAGTGGCAGGAGTCAGGTAAAGTGTCGTGTGGGTAGAGGTGGTAGTAATAGTAGTATTGGAACTAAGGAGGTGAGACGGATGGCTACAGAGGGACCTGTTGACATCATGTAACAGCAGTATCCAGAATGGGTAAAATCCTGTTGATTAGCAATTTTGAGATACTATAACTACCGGACTTTTGCTTTATAGTGTTACTGACAGCAATCAGGGCAGCATCTATGCATTTTCTCCGTCTTAAGTCTTCTTCTTTAATCACTAGTTTAGCCTCACTAAATTTCATGAGGTGTCCAACATCGTCCCTATGTTGAACACACGCGTTTTTGCGGTCATCATTTCTGCAATCATTTTTGTGTTCGGTGATCCCAATGTCCAGAGATCTGGCTGTTTCCCCTACATATACTTTGTCACACCCACCACATGGTATAGTGTAAATCCTGCACTTGTGCCAGAATCATGCTTAGGTTTTTGTATCAGGTTCCTAATAGTAGTTGAAGAGCTGGTAGATATTTTAGCCAGTTTTCTCTCAAACATTTTTGAAACGTTAGTGGCAACGTTGCTGACCGGTAAAACGTTGTAACTTGGAGGCTTTTCTTCAGCTTGATTGGTGCTGGTCTTGTTGAGGATACGTGTCGCACGTTTCCTGCAGTCACGTATGACGTGTAGGGGAAAGTGTAGTGAGCTAAAAGAATTGGTGATGTATGTGCATTCTTCTTCGAGGAACTACGGACTGGAAATTCTGTAAGCTCTCAGAAAGAAGCCAGTAACTACCCCTCTTTTAGTTCTGGTGTCATGGTGAGAGAAGAAATGTAGAAGATCGTTCTCGTAGATAGGCTTCCAGTAGACTTTAAAAGAAAGTCTGTTTTCACCAGTGCGCGGGAGAACGTCGAGAAAAGGTAATTGGTTGCCCTTCTCTCCCTCTAGTGTAAATTTAATAGTAGGTTCCAGAGTGTTGTTGATGTTGAGGATGCCACGTACGTCTAGATTTTTGGGTACAATGACCAAAATATCATCAACGTACCGCATCCATGTAACTGAACTAGGGATGTTACTGAGGATCCGTCTGGATTCTAGGTCCTCCATATATAAATTGGCAAGTACTGCACTAAGAATGGATCCCATAAGTGTCTTTTTCCACATCTTGTCGGTATCACCATACCATTTCCTCAAGGTTTGTTAGATTTTGTCAGCATGTTCTGCCTGCGATGGTGGGCGTACAACCTGCAGGGTATCCTGGGTGGACGATATTGGCACACTGTGCGGCCATTTGTAATAGCTCATGCTTTCATTATGTTTATGTACATTTAATAAAGTATTTCTCAGGTTAGGGTACACGGCCAATGGGGTTGAGGAGGGTGGGTTGAGCAAGGGGATGACTGATCTGGCAGCAAGGTGCAGCAGATTTTCACGAGTACTTCCGTACTTCCGTACTGGGGGTGGGGTTTTGTTTGTCGCCCCCCCGGTTGTGGGGAGTTTTAGGGTGAGGAAAAAATTTAAAAAGGGTGCCAAAAAAAAAATTAAATAAATAAAATTTTTTTATATATTTTATAATTTTTTTTTTTATTTATTTTTTAATTTGCTTTAAAGGTATTTTTTAAAATAAAAAAAAAAAAAAAACCCCACCTAAATTTTTACCCTTTTATTGTTTATTCCCTTTTTTCTACAACTAACCCACCCCCCCCTTTTGTTTTTTTCCATTCCCGTATAACACTATACAACACTCTTCGGTCCTAAAATTTCACAAAACCACCACTAAAAAATTTTTTTTTGTTTTTATTGCCGGATTCCCCCCCGGGGCTTTTTCCAAGTATGGTACCCCCCCTTCCCCACACCAAAACCCCAAAAACAAACCCCCCACACAACCCACCACCACTTTCCCCCCCCTCAGGGGGCCCGTGGGAGAAGCGGCCCTGGTCCCATCGGGCCCCGCCCCAAAAGGGGCTGTGGGGAAAGGCACAGAGCCAGAGGTAAAGCTAGGCCAAAAACCCCTAAAATACTAAAAAGTTCTTTATGACGTTGTCTCCACCTTTCCCCACCCTCGGATTCCCTTTTGGAAAACCTGCATTTACCGCCCAGTCGAACTCGACACTTTTAAAACGGATAAGCCCTTTTAAGCCCCTTTTGGAATTTTTCCACTCAGGACTGGAAAAATTTTTTTCTTGCCCCAAGTTATTTCCAAGTAAGTGTTATAAAAAAATTTAAAGGTGCCACCTACAGGAGTCAGGAACAGTAAGCACTGCTAGGGTTGAACAGGTGTCGAGGGACGGGGAAAATTAGGGGAGACCAAAACCCCAAAATTTAGGAAAGTTTCATTCATGAGTTTAGGCCCCTTAAAACCAAAAACATACACCAAACACAAAACAAAAACCAACAAACAAACCCCCCCCACCCCCCCCCCAAACAAAAAAAAAAACTTTTTCCCGACGAAATAATATTTGATATATTTACTCTTCTGGGAAAGGTTTGGGTGGGCATATACAGTAGAACTAACCGTGATTTTATTAATGATCCTGGGAACTTAAAAAAAGAGGATTAGGTTTTAATATGGGGGATATTACTGGGGAGAACTGGTACCAAAATTTCAAACAAGACCCAGCTCTCAGTTGAAATACAAACCCAGACCCAATGTCCGTGTCAAACTGCCAAATTCCTACCAATATTTGGGCCCGGAGACAACAGCATCGTAAAGGCTTCCCGATTACTGTAGATATTCGCCTCTATCCAGGCAAACCCGCAGTGAGACAAACCTACAGCATAGATGGGCCAAATTTCGGGGGAATTTGTGGGTTTGGAGTCATCTGGGGGATACGTTAAAGGACACAAGCCCGGATAGGTCCGTAAACTGCATAGATCATTGGAGGTTATCCGGGGGTCAACCCCCCCCGCCCCCGGTCCACGACGGGCCCCCCCGGTGGTCAGGGCCTGATAAACCCAGGCGTTACTGCTGGCCACCCGCAGTCCAACATACGAACCACACCTGCTGACCGGCACTGACTTTAGTATCTTCCAACTCTCTCTTGAAGGCGCCAGGGGTTATTGAAATTCCCCTATGCTTGGGGGGAGGCTTTTGAACATTTTGGGGCCCCGGACATTATGGTGTTTTCTCTTAGTGCCCAAAGGCCCCCTACTTTTAATTGGGGGGGTTTTTTGCACGCCTTCCCGTTTTTTAAATTTGTAGGGTGATTTCCTGTGCAGATTCGGGACCATTCCTTCCGGGATTTTCCAAGTGTAGATTATACTCACTCTCCTGCGTTCCAACATAAACAAGTGCTTCCAAGCGTTCCCTATTTTAAGGGTTGACAAACTCATACTGCAGTAAAGGTTCTCTGTACACTCTCTAGATCAGAAATTTTCACCTCTTTAAAGGAAAAATTTTTAATGTACACAGTTTTTCCAGCCTAAAAAACGTGTTTTGGGAAAGGATCATTTTTGGTTTGGGCACCCCCTCGCTTAAACGTTCTCTTTTCATCCTATCTTTTTTTCCCCACTTATGATCGTTGCACTGTTGTGACCTGAAGTGAGATCCTCAGGCATTACTACCCCCCAGGCCCCTTACATTATTTTTCCCGCTCTTTTGTTTGGCCAGAGTTTGTAGTATACTCTTTTCTATTATTATCTCCTCCAGTTTTCCATAACGGAGTATTGGGAATTTTCCCATTGAACATCAATTTTTACCGTGCCCACGGGGAAACTTTTTTTTACTTTTTGGGAGGTTAACCGCGTCCTCAATAATTACAGCCTCATGAGACCCTTATCGTCTGCAAAGGTGTACGGTGCTGTGGGTTTAATTCTGCTATGTCGTATGGGATGAGAAAGGGATGGGGGAAGACTGTCCTTGGGGAAACAGCTCTTCCAGGGCAGCCTCAGATTTAATCTGTTAACCATACTCTTTGTTTTTCGTTTGGTTTTAGAATTGAAGATCCTCCCCCTTGCAGTTATTTCTTTAGAACGTATTTTGTCGCTTTTACGCCATGACCCCACTTGTCAAACGTTTTTGAAAATCTGTGTATATTCACTGCTTTGATTTTCTTCCAGTGCACCCAAGGGGCTAATCATAGTGATCAATTTTTGAAGGAAAAAAAGGGTGAGGAACAGAGAACCCACACTACCGGTACATTTTCATTTGTGTATAACTGGGAAATTTCTTACAAGACATAGTAACGGGAAAATATGTTGTAAGAGCCACTTGGCCGGTACTATCTCGGGGGCCGGGGTCAACAGTACTTACCAGGCAGTTAAAAGGGGGCAGTTCGCACAAAATTTCCAGAAATTTGTCCATTCCTCCATTTTGACAAAGAAAGTTTATTCTGGAAAAGCACGGCCTGTAAGGGTCAATAGCGTCTGAGGAAAAGGAAAATTATTTTGTTTCAGGGAGCAGTACCCCTGTTTCAGCGCATTACCGCTTGAAGTAACTACCCTTTTCAAGGGCGCTAAAGTTTTAATAATAATAATAATTATTTGCAAAGTACAAAAAACAAGGATACAGCCTAGCTGACACCAAGACATACTACATTTATGTAGAACATTTCGGGAAAATTTAAGTCTATTTTGTCCCGGGAGCGACCCACCCCACGACTAACCCCCATTTTCCATTTTACGAAAAGGGGTTCTTAGGGAAAACCCGCCTAATTTTTCCACCCGGGGAATCGATCCGGGGCCCAGTGTGTGAGAGATGCGCTAGAGACGAGCTACGGGATACCACAGTCCTTCGGTTACCCGAAGACCCCCTGAGCTATAAACTACGTTTTTTTTGTTTTATTCCTTAAAGTAAAAGGGTGGCGATGTGTTTGTGATACATATACACAGCAAAAACTAACACATCCTCTCAAGCATAAAGCTGCTTGGGAACTGGGGGGAAGAGCAAACATGACAGCAGCAGATCAACAACACCCCTGTTTACACTTCACACAGATAAGATCTTTTTTCCATTCTTCCCAACCAGATAAGAAAACCTTATCCGGTAGTTTTGGGGTTGGGTGGCTGGCTGGCAGTGCGTGTTACACATTAGTTTCTTGGGGATGGTAGGGCCCTTTTTTTTTCTCTCCAATTACATTTTAAAAATAAATTTATTCGCATTATAATTAAGTTTTCGTAATAACATCAAAATAAAAAATCAAAGGGTTCTCACGAGCCAAGATTGTGATAATAATTTTGCCTGGCTGATTAAAATTTTCCAGAAAGCCGGACTAATAAGCGATCGCTTCATCAGTCAAGCCTTCTCTAGTAACCCTTCATCATCAACTTCTTGGTAACCTCTTTATCAGCCAAGCTTCTCTGGTAACCCCTTTATCAGCAAGCTTCTCTGGTAACCTCTTCATCCCAAGCTCTTGGAACCTCTTCATCAGCAAGCTTTCTGGGAACCTCTTCTCAGCAAGCTTCCTGGTCCTCTTCATCACCCAAACTTTCGGTAACCTCTTATCAGTAACTTCTCTGGTAACCCTTCATCATCAAGTTTTCTGGTAACCCTTTACTCGTTACCCCCCTCCCGCTTCTTTTAACCTCTTTATCAGTCAAGCTTTCGGTAACCTTTTCATCAACCCTTTCCTTTCCCCCAAATTTCCTTTTCTTTAACCCCTTTCCCGGGAACCCTTCATAGTCAAGCTTTTCTGGTAACCTCTTCATCACAGTTCTCGGTAAAAATCTTTCCCTCATCCCAAACTTCTCGGTAACCTCTTCATCACAAGCTTCTTGGGAACCTCTTCATCACCCCGCTTTCCCGTAACCCTTTCCCCCAAGCTTCTCTGGTAACCTTTCCGCCCAAATTTTCTGGGAACCCCTTATAAAGCCCCTTAATTTTCTCATAATTTTGGGAATCTTCAAAATTTTTTTTAACCTTATCATAAGTTCCTTCCTTTTTATACCGGTTCCCTTTAATTTTTTCAAATTTTGGAACCCTTCATATCAAGTTTTTTTAACCCCTTTTAAGCCAAAATTCCCCCTAAAACTCCTCAGCCAAGGGTTTTGGATTTTCAGCCCCCGGAACCCTTTAACACCCGGCCCTTTTGGGGAACCTCTTAAAAGCCTAACCTTTTTTTACAATTCCTGGAAACCTTTACATCAAGCCGGGAATCTCAAAAGTAACTCTTTGGAAATCTTCTATTGCTTCTTTAACCCTTCACAGAAGTTTCAACCCTTTTTAAAATTTCTTAACCTTTTTCAAGAATTTCCCGGAATTTTAAAGAACCCCGGAACCCTTACAGAAACTCTTTAACTTTAAAATTTTCCCCCTTTAATTTCTACCGTTTTTTAACCTTTACAGAAGCTTTTAAAAAAAATTTTTTTCCCAAGTTTCCTTGGGAAACCCCTTTATAAACCAAAATTCCCTTAAATTTATATAAGTTCTCGTAACCATTTACCCCAAATTCCCGGTAATTTAATGCCAACTTTTGGGAATTTCTAAATTTTTAATTTTTTCCCCCGCCCTTTAATCCATCGCCCGTTCTTTTTATTGATAATTATATAAGATCTTTTTTAGTACAAAATTATTAAGAAATACTGTAAAAAAATTTTCCTGAAAAAACATAAATATTGCCTAAATTTATTAATTTTTTCCCCATAAATCTTAAAATTTTAAATTTTAAAACTCAAACCCCTAACTGGGGGAAAAACCCGCCAAAACTTAAAATTATAATTCCAACATGATAGGGTTTTTTGGGGGTTTTAAGAAACCCCCCCAAAAAGAACCCCCAAATTTTGTAGGGTTTAAACCGGGTTTAAAGGGTTTAAACCCAAAGCTTTTTTTAAAAATCAAAATTTTAAAAAAATACCCAAGGGGACTCGGGAAATGGACCCCCTCCCTTTTGTACGAAAAGGGGTTAAAAAGGATGTGGAAACCCCTTTACCTTCAAAACGTTCATTTATTTTTAAACCAAAAAAGGGGTCATAGGATTAGGGGGAAAACCCGGGGGAAAAAAAGTAGGGGAAAAACTACTTTTTAATTTAAAAAACTTTGTCTAAATTTTTAAATTGTGTTTAAAAAAAAACCCCCCAAAACTAGTAAATTTTTAGGGGAAAAAAAATTTTTCCTTAAAAAGCAATTACCATTAAAAAATTAAGGGGTTTCCTTACATTAAAAATTAAAAAACCTTTGGTCAGGTTGACAATCAGGGGGTGGGAAATATTTAACCCCAATAAATTTTAAATTTTTTTTAAAAATTTTAAAACACAATGAGTTTAACCCATTCAGCCTTTTTTGACTGGAAAACAAATTGAAAAATTTTTTTATATGGGAAAATTTCGAACACACAAAAAAAAAAAATATTTAATTCGGATCTTATTGAAAAGGGGGTTTTAAAAAAATTTTAAGGGTTTTACGGACTTTTTTTTCGAATTTTCAATTTGGATAAACCGGATCTAAATTTAAAAATTCTTTTGGGGAAATGGCTTTCCAAAAATTTAAAAATTCGAAAAGGGGATAGCTTCCAACAAAAGATATTTAAACCCGATTACAACAAAAATTTTTTCCCCAAAGGGGTTTTTGGGAAAACAGGCGCTTCAAAAAAGGGGTCAAAAAAAAAAAAAAAACTAATTCCAAACCAGGGCCGATATGGAACCATTCACAGCTTGGCAACAGATAAATCATTGAAAAGAAAAAATTGGCCCCCCCGATGGTCCCTTCACCGTTCCCCCTTTATGTTTAAAAAAAATGCTTTCAATGGGGGGAGTAACGTCAGTTCAAAAATTAGGAACCAACCTTTTAAATTAAAAAAGGGGGGAAACCCTTTAAAGAAACTGTTCCCCCCCCAAAAAAAAAAAAAAAACCCAAGGAAAAAAATTAGGCTTCCCAGTTTGGAAAACGGTAAAAATTTGGGAAAAATTTTAATTTTTAAAAAACTTCCCAAATGGCTTTGGGGGGGGGAAACAAATCCCCAATTCCCGCCCTTTCTAATTTTTAAATCAAAAAAGTCAAAAAAATTCTTCCCAAAACCCTTGGCGGGGTCAGGACCCGCTCCCCCATTACTGAAAGGGGGAAATTTGTCCCAGGGAAAATTGTGCCCTTCTCCCAATGGGGGTGGCCCCCCTCCTAAAAGGGAAAAGAGGGGGTTAAAGGAAAAGGCCCAAAATTATAAACCCGGGGGGCTTTTTAAAATTTTTTAATGGGGAAAATTTCAAAATAAAAAATCCATTAAATGCACTCGCCGTCTTGCTGCTCCAGCACCAAAATCTAGTGCAGCACTGATCTACAGTCAAGTTGGGATGGCTCCATCGCTGAAAAGGTGCTTGCAAACATGCTTAGGGCTGTAACAGGGAGACTGGTCGTCTCCAAGCTGTGAGTATACCTCACTCCGGGGACTTCCTCTAAACATTTCCCATTTCGGCAATGGGAACATTCCTCAACCCTAAGACCCTCCGTATTGCAGTGACTATGCGCCTTGCTGCCCCAATTCACACAGAATATACGTGTATTTGCGGCGATGCACAAGCCGAACAAAATAGTCTACATGGCATTAACTGTTCCAAAACCAGGGGCTGGCATGCAAGACACAATGACGTCAACAGCATCATAAAGAGAACCCTTGATACAGCTGGATGCCCAGCCTAAAGAGAGCCCCGATCACTAGCGGTCGACAATACCCATAACCCAGCAAGCTGCCCCAACAGGATCACCATCTATCCTTGGAAGAATGGCAAGCTCTTAGCATGAGACTGTACCTGTGTGTCCACGCTGGCTGACACCTACATCCATCTCAGTGTGGGTGATAGGGAGGAACTGCTGATCACAGGGAGGAGTACATGATCAGCAAGTACAGGGACATAAGCCAACAGTATCAATTTGTCCCAGTGGGGAAAAAATGGCACACGTTTCCTTAAAGAACTGGGTTCCAGACTCATCGACACCACCAAGGACCCAAGGGCAGCCACTTTCATGTTCCAGTGCCAGTGTTGGCTCAAGTCCGGCGTCAGAGGAGTTGAAGGAGATTCATAATCTTTGATATATATATATATTTTTTTTCTTTATAAATTATGAGCTTTTAGACACCACACACATCGACACCATGCCCAGCCCTTCTAGGGTAGGGTAGGGGCCTGAGTCCGAGCTTTCAGCTCACAAGACTGTCATTCCCAATAACCCCCTTGGGGCGGGGATGGCAGACCAGAGAGGCCTAGCTTCTCCCTACGAGAAGCTAGGTCTGGGGACAGTTGGTCCCAAGGATGAGGGGGTATTTGTGCCTCCTCCCATGGGAGACTTAGGTCTCAGACACTCCCTAGCCAGGGAACCAAGGCCAGGCCATCACTTGGAAAAGGCCCGGGCCGGAGAAATACCGGCGAATCTTTATTTATTTTTATTTTTTTATTTATTAATTTGAACATGATACAGAAAAGTACAAAATAATACAATTAAGTGCAGCATGTCAAAGCCCCTTGTAAGCAGAGCATTATGGGCAGGCTTAAATTAACTTAAGATTAACTAAGCATCCCTAAACATTATTGTAAACAGATAACAATTAAGCTCTAGTGAGTATTACAAAGACAGGACATATGGTTGCATGCACTGCTGGTCATTCAGTAGAATGGAGTATTCTGTTAGGTAATGTAATTAAAAAATAACAAAGTTTGATTGGGTCTCAGGTTAAATATTTCTGTGGTACAATTATGAGAAACATTTAAGATATACAATTTATAAGATACAGTTATTCAGTATTTATTTGGTTGTGGGTGAGTAAGTGATTTTTGAGGAGAGACTTGAATTTATAAACAGATAATGTTTCTTTTATATTCATTGGTAATGAATTCCAGATTTTATGGCCTTTTATGTGCATTGAGTTTCTGCATAGCGTGAGATTGTAGATGTCGTTGCTTTTCATCTAAAAATGTACACTTACTTATTAAAATTCTATAAATAAAAATTTACTAAACAAACTAACATAGTTACTTGATAAGTCCCAGGTAAGGTGGTGTTTGCCGCTGGTGTTTGACGTAGTGTACCATCTGGGCCTTCCACAGAAAATGAACATGGCTCTCCTTCTAGAGAAAACCAAGAAGGGTGATCCATTGATTTTATTTTTTATTTATTTTATTTATTTTATGTCTTTGCAAACAGTACATTGAGATTTTATATTTACAATAGTGGGTTGCACTGCAAAGAGAGCCTCTATTATGTCTTGGCATTATGGGCCAACTTAACATTACTGGCTTACAGACTACTTAACACTAAGGATTTTATCATAGTTGTACAGTAGGACAGTAATTATTTCATAGTTGAACAGTACATTATTAATTATAAGTGAATTAAATTTGTATAAGAAAAAGGATATATTCATATAGTCTAAAATGCCTTTTGTGAAAACAATGGTTCAATTATATTCTTGTCAACAGTGGATAAAAGGTTCAAAGTGATTATTGAAGTTATGAAGGTGAGTATGTGTGTACTGAGTATTTAGCGTTTAGTCTAGAGTGATTAAGTGGCTTTTGAGAAGAGTCTTAAACTGGTTTTCAAACTGGGTTACTTTAATATCTTCTGGTAATGAATTCCATATTTTAGGGCCCTTTATGTGCATAGAGTTTTTACACAGTGTGATAAGGACACGAGGTATATCAAAAAGAGATCTGTGTCTTGTGTTGTGGTCATGTCTCCTTTTTAAGTTGGTGAGGAGAAGTTTGAGTGGAGCGTTTATATTTGCGTATATTCTGTGTATGTAGTAGGCACATGAATATGTATGGATGTTCTTTATGATGAGCAGCTTCAGACTTTTGAAAATTGGAGTATGCTGGCGGGAGTGGGAATTCGTTATCATTCTTACTGCTGCCTTTTGCTGGGTTATGAGGGGTTTTAGGTGATTGGATGTTGTTGATCCCCATGCACAAATTCCATATGTAAGATAAGGGTATATGAGTGTATGGTACAATGCCAGGAGAGCTGATTGTGGAACGTAGTACCTTATCTTTGATAGTATGCCTACAGTCTTGGAGATTTTCTTGGTGATTTGTTGTGTGTCCGGAACTTAAGGCTACTGTCAAGGTGGATACCTAGGAATTTTCCCTCTGAGTCTTGTGACTGATGATCCATTTAGCGTTATGTTAATCGGATCATTTGCAGCTTTATTTCCAAACTGAATGAATTAGGTTTTAACAGTATTCAGGGTAAGTTTATTAGTCATCATCCAGGCAGATATTTTCTGCAATTCGGCATTGGCTGTGTTTGCTAGTATGACCGTGTTTGGGTGGGAAAAGACATATGTAGTGTTATCTGCAAATAATATGGGTTTGAGTAGCTGTGATGCATTCGGTAGATCATTGATGTAGATGAGAAAGAGGAGTGGTCCAAGGATGCTTCCTTGTGGGACTCCTACTGTGATTTGTTGGGTGGAAGAGTTTGCACCATTTGCGTACACATATTGAGTTCTGTTACTAAGGTATGATTTTAGGTAGTTGAGGGAGTGGCCTCTGATACCATAGTGCGTTAATTTGGAGTATAGCAGTTCATGGTCGACTGTATCGAAAGCTTTACGTAAATCAATGAAAATGCCCAGCGGGACTTCTTTCTTTTCAAGTGCGGTATATATTAGTTCTAGCATGTGTATGACAGCATCATTCGTGCTTTTATTATTCCTGAATCCAAACTGACAAGGGTTTAATATGTTGTGTGAGACGAGGTAGGAAGAGATCCGTCTATGCATTAATTTTTCAAACATTCTAGAGAGGAGTGGTAAGTTAGATATTGGTCTAGAGTTATTCAAGTCAGCTTGGTCACCTCCTTTGTGGATCGGAGTGACCCTCGCTATTTTGAGGATTGTTGGGAAGGTAGATGATTCAATGGATTTGTTAAAGAGCGTTGCAATAATTGGTGACAATACTTGAGAAGCTTTTTTGTACATAAAAGCTGTATATGTTTCGAGCTCATTTTGCCAATCGATGTTATTCATAGCTGCTATAAAGTTGTTAACTGCTGTCTCGTTATGTAGTCTGAAGGTTACTTTAGTGATGTCTTGTGGCAGTTTGCCCAGATTAGTTATGAGAAAGGTTGGGTAGTGGTCTATAGTGTTGTCTGTGATTATGCCTGATTTTAAAGAGGATATGGTGTTTGTCGAGATGAGGTCTATTAAAGAGATGCTTGTCTCGGCGATTCTTGTAGGTTTAGATATTGTTGGTAGCAACAGGCAATTACTCATTGTGTTTGTGAATTCAGTTACTTGTGGGTCCTGGTCGTGTAGTATGTTTATGGTGAAATCTGATAGTGACTATTATAAATTTAATACACATCTGTATATAGTATGCTAAAAAATTAATAAGAAATAGTTTTAACCTCCATTAAATTTGTTGTGTATCTTGCTTATTGACACACAAGTGGTTGGCGATTGTAATGTGGGTCTTTCCTTTCACTAGCTGAAGCCTCAAGGATTTTCATTATAACTATTTTTCACATAATTGAGATACTTACCTCTTTTAAACTTTTAAATATAATTAAAACTTATCACAAGGACCCCAGTGGAAGTAAATCTCTGACTTTTTGTGTTATCCTAGATTATTACAAATATGGTGTTATGTATGATAATGTTTGTAACTGTATGTGATCATTTCATCATTTACTGCACCAGGAAAGCCACTAGGGAACGGATAGGCCTACACTGGACAATAAAAATGAGGTCACCTAGAAATTACAGTAAAGAAACACAGGTAAATAGGCTACACAATTGTGATTGGACAGTGATAAGTTGCACGGACATAAGTGATACCTGAGAAAAATTCAAAACAATGTTCACTACCATCC
Organism: Cherax quadricarinatus; assembly: GCF_026875155.1. Classification (NCBI taxonomy): domain Eukaryota; kingdom Metazoa; phylum Arthropoda; class Malacostraca; order Decapoda; family Parastacidae; genus Cherax; species Cherax quadricarinatus. The sequence goes on along the minus strand of NC_069443.1, from coordinate 24,966,986 downwards.
TTGATAATATTGCACCAGTTAAAGAGGTTAGGATTAAACGGAGAACTGAACCCTGGATGACTACTGAGATATTAGACAATATGAAATTCAGACATCAGTTGCTAAAAAGATTTAAGGCAAACAAACAGGATATTGCAGTGCTCAATGAATATCAAAGGGTGAGGAACAGAGTGCAGAGGCTTATAAAAGGAGCAAAGGCAAAGCACTATTGATCAAAAATCAAAGAGTACAAGAATAACCCCAGAAAGCTCTGACAACAACTAAAACAGTTGGGGTATACCCATAAACCCGTAGATTGATCTAACGTATTACTAAATATCGATAAGGAGGTAAATTGTTTTAATTCCTACTACACATCTGTCGCATTAACACTAATAAGTAAACTACCGGCTGCATCAAATACCTTTAACACTAACTCTGATGAATAACAAAAAAGGCACAATACCGTGACTGGAACGATACACAAATAACCCGTACATAAAAGAGAGAAGCTTACGACGACGTTTCGGTCCGACTTGGACCATTTACAAAGTCACACCGTGATTTTGTAAATGGTCCAAGTCGGACCGAAACGTCGTCGTAAGCTTCTCTCTTTTATGTGCGGGTTATTTGTGTGTCTAACTCTGATAAACTTAAAACACACTATACCAATGAAGGGGTAATTCCAAACAGTTGTCAACTAGTAAATGTATCTCATGACTTCGTGCAAAAAGAACTAAGCAGGTTAAACCCAACTAAGAGCACCGGCCCAGATAACATCCCGTCTAAGTTCCTAAAAAATGGTACCTCTGAATGCCAATCCCCATTGCTCACATAATAAATTTGTCCATCACCCCTCGTACCGGAGTAGGTCTGTTGTGAACAACTATAGACCTGTTAGTATACTCAGTGTAATATCCAAAATTTTAGAGAGGGCGGTGTATTGTTAAGTAGTTAATTATCTTAATGAGAACAACATTCTTCATAGTTACCAATCAGGTTTTAGGAGATCTTTCTCAACCAGCACCTCCCTAATTAATCTGATGGATTACATGAGAATTGAACTGTCGATAGGGAACCTCATAGGAATGGTAACCTTAGACTTGCAAAAGGCCCTCGATACTGTCAACCACAATATATTATGTAAGAAACTTCAAGTTATCGGCAGAAGTTCCATAGACTGATTTAAGTCAAATCTTAGCAACTGGAAACAAATTGTCAAAATCAACAAAACAGAATCAGAACCCCTGCCGATAGCATGTGAAATTCCCCAAGGTAGTATTCTGGGTCCCTTATTATTCTTATGTTATGTAAACGACATGCCCATCAGTGTCAATTGCAAACTCCTACTGTATGCTGATGACAGTGCTCTGTTAGTGTCGGGTAAAGACCCACAAGATATAGCTAATGTAATAACACTGGAACTGGAGCCCTGCAGCATATAATTAGTAAACAACAAACTGATTACACTTCAGGAAAACAGAAACCATACTTTTTGGCATGAAACAAACTGAGAAGAGTAAATAATTTTAATGTCCAGTGTAATATGGAACCCATCACATCAGTTTCCTCAGGAAACTGAAGTGATGGAACCTGGGAATCCTCTTTGACTCATGTATGTCAGGAGAATTGATAGGGAACAGTAAAGCGAATGCCAGGCTGAAGTTCCTCTACAGACAAGCACAGTGTCTACCTACTGAAGCTGGCAGGACCCTGTGTCAAGGCCTTATACAGTGTCATACGGACTACGCTTGCTCTTCATGGTACTCTACCTTGACAAAAAAAAAAAAAACTGAAAGACTGCAAATCATCCAGAACAAAATGGTAAGATTCATCCTGGACCTGGGTCTAAGAGAACATGTAGGCCAGGATGAATTACAGCAACTGGAGATGATGAATGTTGAAGACAGAGTAAAACAACTGAAGCTATATCAAGTTTATAAAATTGTTCACAAATAGTGTCCAGAATATCTTGCTGCCAATTTTGTCAAAGATGGAGACCAAAATGTCAGTACTAGGGGGAGAGAGCACAACTTTGTAGTACCCACAGTCAGTGGCCAGGCATCAAACACCTTTTATTGTACAGCAATAAAGGAATGGAACAGACTGCCTGCACATGTCAAAGTCAGTCATAGCATGAACCAGTTCAAAAAGAGAGCCGAAAGGTGCCTAATGAATGTATATTTAAATAAATAATTTTACCTTATTCCTAGTAGTATATATCTCTTTTATAGTATAATAATAAGGTATTAAAAGGACCCCAGTAGAAATAAGTCACTTTGACTTTTTTTTGGGTCATCCTAGGTTCTCTACACATACTATGCTGCTATGTATGATAATCTATGTAACTGCATTAGTGTATACCTGAATAAACTTAATTAATTTATGTGAACCTGTACCTTAATTAAAACTTACTAACTTACTTTACTTAATACAGAGACCTGGTTCAACCTGATAGAGAAATGCCTTCTGAATGCAACATACAGGGTTATAAACTATTCCACACTGATAGGGTCAACAGGAAGGGTGCTGGAGTGGCGATGAATGTCAGAGAAAATTTAAATTGTTGTCTTAGACATGATATAAGATTAGAAACATCGAACACAGAATCTGATTGGCTACAGTTTCTCGAGGGACGTGACAAATTAATTTTGGGTGTGATTTATAGGCCCCCAAACCTTGATAGGGAGTGCAGTAAGCTGTTATGGGACGAAATTCATAAGGCATCTAGATATGAAAATGTTGTGATAATGGGAGATTTTAACTTTAGACAAATTGATTGGAACAATATGACAGGAAATCTTGAGTCTAGTGACTTTCTTGATACGGTTCAGGATTGCTTTTTAGAACAGGTTGTGACAGAACCAACTAGAGGAAACAATCTGCTTGACTTGGTTCTTGCCAACAGAGTCACTAATTAATAAACTTGAGGCTAATGATGAGCTTGGGGAAAGTGACCTCAATCGCTTAGTTTCAATATATCATGAATTAACCTAGATAACTGCAAATCAAATCTCTGTCCCAGATTTTCGCTTGGCCGACTTCATGGGACTGAAAAATTACCTGGGTGGGCTAAATTGGGATGTCCTGACTATGGGTCAGGTAGGTGATTTTGGTTGCCAATATGACGTTTTTCAGAGCATAGTTTCTAGCTGCCCAGACAACTTTTGTTCCGAGTAGGAAGTTAGCTCTAACAAAAATGATCCCAAATGGATGAACAATAGATTAAAACATCTCATTGGTCAAAAGAGAGGCATATATAGGCGTATCAAAAGAGGGAATGGGCAGTTAAGAAATCAATATATTCAAGCAAAAAGGGATTATGAGTCTAAGGTCGCAAGGGATTCAAAGACTAACCCAAAAGGGTTCTTTCAGGTATACAGAAGTAAGATTAGGGACAATATTGGCCCACTTAAGAGTAACTCTGGTCAGATCACTGACAGTGATAAGGGTATGTGTGAAATTCTCAATACCTACTTCCTCTCAGTTTTCACCCAGGAAAATACTAGCGATATTCCTGAAATAATAGATTATGTAGAACAGGATGATAATAAACTATGCACGACTGTGGTAACTAGTGACATGGTCCTCAGACAAATAGAGAAATTAAAACCTAACAAATCCCCAGGCCCTGATGAACTGTTTGCAAGAGTGTTAAAGGAATGTAAAGAGGAACTTAGCATACCTTTGGCTAATCTTTTTAACATATCACTACAAACTGGCATAGTGCCCAATAAGTGGAAAATGGCAAATGTAATCCCTATTTACAAGGCAGGTGACAAGTCATTGGCTTCGAACTATAGACCAATAAGCCTTACCTCCATAGTGGAAAAATTTATGGAATCAATAATTGCCGAAGCAATTCGTAGCCATCTTGATAGGCACAGATTGATTAATGAATCTCAACACGGTTTTAAGAAGGGGCGTTCCTGTCTTACGAATTTACTAACATTTTTCACTAAGGTGTTTGAGGAGGTAGATCATGGTAATAAATATGATATTGTGTATATAGACTTCAGTAAGGCTTTCGATAGAGTTCCACATCAGAGGCTATTGAGGAAACTTAAGGCACACAGAATAGGAGGAGAAATCTTTTCCTGGGTAGAGGCATGGTTGACAAATAGGCAGCAGAGAGTTTGCATAAATGGGGAGAAATCAGAATGGGGGCACGTCACAAGCGGTGTTCCTCAGGGGTCAGTGTTGGGCCCGTTGTTGTTCACAATTTACATAAATGACATAGGCGAGGGAATAAATAGCGACATAAGCAAATTTGCTGATAACACCAAAATAGGCCGTCCAATTCATTCTAATGAGGACACTAGAGCACTCCAAGATGATTTGAATAGACTGATGCAATGGTCGGAGAAGTGGCAGATGCAGTTTAATATATACAAATGCAAAGTTCTAAATGTTGTACAGGAAAATAACCATGCCACATATAAACTAAATAATGTAGATCTTAATACTACCGATTGCGAAAAGGATTTAGGAGTTCTGGTTAGCGGTAATCTAAAACCAAGACAACAGTGCATTAGTGTTCGCAATAAAGCTAACAGAATTCTTGGTTTCATATCTAGAAGTATAAATAATAGAAGTGCTCAAGTTGTTCTTCAACTCTGTATATTTTTGGTTAGGCCTCATTTAGACTATGCTGCTCAGTTCTGGTCACCGTATTACAGAATGGATATAAATTCTCTGGAAAACGTACAGAGGATGACAAAGATGATCCCATGTATCAGAAATCTTCCCTATGAGGATAGACTGAGGGCCCTGAATCTGCACTCTCTCGAAAGGCGTAGAATTAGGGGAGATATGATCGAGGTGTATAAATGGAAAACAGGAATAAATAAAGGGGATGTAAATAGCGTGCTGAAATTTTCCAGCCAAGACAAGACTCGCAGCAATGGTTTCAAGTTGGAAAAATTCAGATTCAGGAAGGATATAGGAAAGCACTGGTTTGGTAATAGAGTTGTAGATGAGTGGAACAAACTCCCGAGTACAGTTATTCAGGCCAAAACGTTGTGTAGTTTTAAAAATAGGTTAGATAAATACATGAGTGGGTGTGGGTGGATGTGAGTTGGACCTGACTAGCTTGTGCTGCTGGGTCTGGTGCCGTGCTCCTTCCTTGAGTGGAGGTGACCAGACTCGGTGAGTCATTGGGTTAATTCGGGGGGGAGGCATTGGGCTAATCCTAGGGGGTCAACATGGACCTGCTCCGCATGGGTCAGTAGGCCTGGCCTGTTGCAGTGTTCCTTCTTTATGTTCTTATGTTCCTAATTATATATATATAATAACTTAGATTCCTTATACTCTTGAATGATGACATAGAAGTGCTAGTGCTTGTAGATGATCACGTGGTTCAGCTGCACATGAGACAACTCTGGGTTGTCTGCTTTATTAACTGACGCCTCCAAAATTTCACTATCCAATTTTCTCTTTTATAACAATGGCAATCAAGGATCTTATCCTGCCCTATACTCTTTGTTTTCTTATTTAATCCTTGTGAATTCTTGTTCTCTAAGTGCTGTCACAGGAAAGTGCTGGAGATGGGAATGTGACTAACTAGAGTTAGACAGCTGTGTGTATTGTCTGATTTATTTTTTATTTACCTGGAGTATACTTGGAGAGGATTTCGCGGGTCAACGCTCCTGCGGCCCGGTCTGTGACCAGGCCTCGCGGTGGGTCAGGGAGTGATCAACCAGGCTGTTACTGCTGATCGCAGATAGACTGACGTACGAACCACAGCCCGGCTGGTCAGGTACTGACTTATGGTGCCTGTCCAGCGGCTTCTTGAAGACAGCCAGGGGTCTATTGGTATCCCCCATATGTATGCTGGGAGGCAGTTGAACAGTGTTGGGCTCCTGACACTTGGTGTGTTATCTTCTAGGGTGCTCATGGTGCCCCTTCTTTCCATTGGGTGAATTTTGCACTGCCTGCTGAGTCTTCTGCTTTCGTAGGGAGTGATTTTCGTGTGCAAATTTGGTACTAATCCCTCTACAATTTCCCGGGTGTATATCATGTACCTTTCTCGCCTGCATTCCAGGGAGTACAAGTCAAGGAACCTCAACCGTTCCCAGTAATTTAGGTGTTTTATCGTACTTTTTCTTAGGGGAATGTTCCTTGGGCATACCTCAAGTGCCACAGAATTAGTTCTATATAGGCAAATGTTAGGATCTATGTTGTTTAGGATATCTTCAAAGCATGTTTCATTTCTGACATGGTTAATTTGATCCAACTGGATGTTTCTGTTAGTGAAATTGAATTTGGTGAAGGCACCCTCATAAATGGTCACATTTTACTGGTCAGGAGCCCTGCACATGTTTGTAAGTCGATTATGTTGTGATCCGAGTATTTTGTCTGTGATACTGTTATATTTCGTACCAGATCATCCTTATTAGTGAAGACAAGGTCAAGTATATTTTCCAGTCTTGTTGGCTACTCTGTTTGCTGGCTTAAAATGAATTTGTTGCAGAGATTTAATAACTCATGTGTGTGTGAATTTTCATCTGAGCTGCCTACTGCTTAAACATTATTTGCCACATTCCCCCATTTTAGGTGTTTTAAGTTGAAACCATCTCGCTGATAGTTGTCATCCTGTCTGACTCAGCTGTCAGCCAGGATGACAGCTGAATAGGCCAGGCTGGCAGCTGAATAAGCCAGGCTGACAGCAGAGTCAGCCAGTCTGACAGCAGAAAACACTAAGAAAAACAGGTCAGCAACAGGGGCAAGAAAAGCTTGCAATAGCTGTCTCTGAACTAGTAGTATATATTGTGGGAACGGACAAGTGTGTTCCACAACAACTTTTGCAACAGTTCTGTGGTACAGCTGTCAGCCAGGCTGACTCTGCTGTCACCCTGCCTGACAGCTGTACCACACAACTTTGCTCTCTCATTACATAGTCTATAAAAGTTTTCTTCCGATACAGAAGACAAAGGACCCAGGAAAATAAAGAGATTAGCCGAAGAGCCAGAAACGAATATGCGCAGCGACAATACGAAAATGACATAGCATCGAAAGTCAAGTCTGACCCTAAGCTGTTGTATAGCCACATCAGGATAAAAAACAATGAAGGACAAGGTAATCAAGCTGAGAAAGGTGGCCAGTTCACAAGAAACGACCAAGAGGTATGTGAGGAGCTCAACATGAGATTTAAAGGAGCATTTACAGTGGAGACAGGAAGGAATCCAGGAATTCAGAATAGGGAGGTACACCAACAAGTGCTGGATAAAATACACGCAACCGAGGAAGAAGTGAAGAGGCTGCAATGTGAACTTGATACCTCAAAGGCGGTGGGATCAAATAACATCTCTCAATGGGTCCTTAGAGAGGGAGCAGAGATGCTGTGTGTGCCACTAACATAAATCTTCAACACATCAATTGAAACTGGACAACTACCTGTGGCGTGGAAGATGGCAAATGTAGTCCCAATTTTTAAGAAACGAGACATCAAACTACAGGCCTGTGTCACTGACGTGTATAATATACAAAGTCATGGAGAAGATCATCAGGAGGAGAGTGGTTGAGCATCTTGAAAGACACAAGCTTATAAACGACAACCAGCACGGTTTCAGGGAAGGAAAATCCTGTGTCACAGACCTTCTGGAGTTTTATGACAAGGTAACGGAAGTAAGACACGAGAGAGAGAAGTGGATAGACTACATTTCCTTGGACTACAAGAAGGCCTTCGACACAGTTCCTCACAAGAGATTAGTGCTGAAGCTAGAGGATCAGGCACGCATAACAGGAGAGGCACTGCAATGGATCAGAGAATCTCTGACAGGGAGGCAACAACGAGTAATGGTAAGTGACGAGGTGCTTTTTGGTGTTTTTTGGTGTATGTAAATGACATAACGGAAGGGATATAGACTCAGAAATGTCCTTGTTTGCAGATGATGTGAAGTTAATGTGGAGAATTAAATAGGTCGAGGATCAGGCAGGACTACAAAGAAACCTGGACAGGCTACAAGCCTGGTCCAGCAGCTGGCTCCTTGAATTTAACCCCACCAAATGCAAAGTCATGAAGATCGGGGAAAGGCAAAGAAGATCACAGACTGTAAACCTTACTAAAGGAAAAAGATCTTGGGGAGAGTATAATACCGAGCACATCTCCTGAGGCGTACATCAGTCATATAACTGCTGCAGCATACGGGCATCTGGCAAACCTAAGAATAGCGTTCCGATACCTCAGTAAGGAATCGTTCAAGACACTGTGTACCATATACGTCAGGACCATATTGGAGTATGCAGCACCAGTTTGGAATCCACACCTGGCCAAGCACATCAAGAAATTAGAGAAAGTGCAAAGGTTTGCAACGAGACTAGTCCCAAAGCTAAGGGGATTGTCCTACGAAGGAAACCTAAGAGAAATCGGCCTGATGGCAATGGAGGACAAGAGGATCAGGGGGGACATGATAACGATATATAAAATACTGCGAGGAATTGACAAAGTGGACAAAGACAGGATGCTCCAGAGATGGGAAACAGAAACAAGGGGTCACAATTGGAAGTTGAAGACTCCTATAAGTCAAAGGGACATTAGGAAATATTTCTTCAGTCATAGAGTTGTCAGGCAGTGAAATAGCCTAGAAAATGACGTAGTGGAGGCAGGAACCTTACACAGTTTTACGACGAGGTATGATAAAGCTCATGGAGCAGGGAGAGAGAGGACCTAGTAGCCATCAGTGAAGAGGCGGGGCCAGGAGCTATGAATCGACCCCTGCAACCACAATTAGGTGAGTACAAATAAGTGAGTACAGACACATACAGAAACACACACACAGAAATTAAAAACACACACACACACACACACACACATATGCACACACACACACACACACACACACACACACACACACACACACACACACACACACACACACACACACACTGGCGTTGGGACCGGACATCTCCCCGTGGGTCCTTAGAGAAGGAGCAGAGATGCTGTGTGTCCCACTAGGAACAGTCTTCAACAAATGCATTGAAATTGGGCAACTACCAGAGGTAAGGAAGACGGCGAATGTAGTTCCCATTTTTAAGAAAGGAAACAGAAACGAGGCACTAAACTAAAGACAAGTGTCACTGACGTGTATAGTATGCAAAGTCATGGAGAAGATTATCAGGAGGAGAGTGGTGGAGCACCTGGAACGGAACAAGATTATAAACGACAACCAGCACGGATTTATGGAAGGCAAATCCTTTGTCACAAACCTACTTGAGTTTTATGACAAAGTAACAGAAGACAAGAGAGAGAGGAGTGGGTTGTTTGCATTTTTTAGACTGCAGGAAGGCCTTCGACACAGTTCCTCACAGGAGATTAGTGCAGAAACTTGAGGATCAGGCACATATAACAGGAAGGGCACTGCAATGGATCAGAGAATACCTGACAGGGAGGCAACAACAAGTCATGGTACGTGATGAGGTATCACAATGGGCGCCTGTGGCGAGCGGGATCCCAGAGGGGTCAGTCCTAAGACCAGTGCTATTTTTGGTATATGTGAATGACATGATGGAAGGGATAGACTCAGAAGTGTCCTTGTTCGCAGATGATGTAAAGTTAATGAGGAAAATTAATCAGATGAGGATCAGGCAGGACTTCAAAGAGACCTGGACAGGCTGGACACGTGGTCCAGCAACTGGCTTCTCGAATTCAACCCTGCTAAATGCAAAGTCATGAAGATTGGGAAAGGGCAAGGAAGACCGCAGACAAAGTATAGGCTAGGTGGACAAAGACTGCAAACCTCACTCAAGGAGAAAGATCTTGGGGTGACCATAACACCGAGCACGTCTCCGGAAGCAAACTGCTGCAGCATACGGGAGCCTGGCAAACCTGAGAACAGCATTCCGGTACCTTAGTAAGGAATCGTTCAAGACACTGTACATTGTGTACGTCAGGCCCATACTGGAGTATGCAGCACCAGTTTGGAACCCACACCTGGTCAAGCACGTCAATAAATTAGAAAACTGCAATGGTTTGCAACTAGGCTAGTTCAGGAGCTCATGGGAATGTCCTACGAAGAAAGGTTGAGGGAAATCGGACTGACGACACTGGAGGACAGGAGGGTCAGGGGAGACATGATAACGACATGCAAAATACTGCGTGGAATAGATAAGGTGGACAGAGACAGGATGTTTCAGAGAGGGGACACAAAAACAAAGGGTCACAATTGGAAGCTGAAGACTCAAACGAGTCACAGAGATGTTAAGATGTATTTCTTCAGTCATAGAGTTGTCAGGAAGTGAAATAACCTAGCAAGTGATGTAGTGGAGGCAGGAACCATACATAGCTTTAAGAGGAGGTCTGACAAAGCTCAGGGAGCAGAGGGAGAGAGGACCTAGTAGGGGGGCCAGGAGGCGGGGCCAGGAGCTGAGTCTCGACCCTGCAACTACTATTAGGTGAGTACAATTAGGTGAGTACACACACACACACACACACACACACACACACACACACACACACACACACACACACACAAACACACACACACACACACACACACACACACACACACACACACACACATACACACACACACACACACACACACACACACATCACACACACACACGCACACAAACACACACACAAACACACACACACACAAATTAATTGTTTAAACTATTGTAAGAGAATTAACAAAATTATTGAGTATATAATTTCAATTTTCGTAAGAAAATGGAATGAGAGTTGCAATATTTTGATGAAATCCTTTGGGAAATGATGTAAATATGTGAAGAAGTGACTAACTTGAGAGACTTGTAGTTAAGACAAAGAAGATATTCTTATAAATGATCTTGATGAACATTTAGTTTAATTAATATTAATTATTAAATAATTCTCTCAGTTTCCGCATATACACTTCTCTCACCTTAAAGCATTAAAACATTCACCATCACAGATTCAAAACAAAAAAAACCTTTGGGAGATGAAAATAATTCATGATTCGACAATAAGAATTTTGGTGGTGGCTGCCACAACCTGGTCAGTACGACTGTGTGTTAATGTCTCCCATACTGTTGTTATGTACTGTGATGTATCACTGTTAACATATATTACACAATGAATGTTGTGGTCAACTATGTTGCAGAGATATATGGCACATAGCGGTATATATGGCTCCATCCTGTCACTTCAACTCCATATTGTTTCAGACTATGGAACAAGACTCTTCTCCAGACTGAGGGACTGACCACCTCAAAACTTCAAGCGTGATGGACTGATTACATCGTCTTCACGACTCTTTTGCTTCTATCAACTTCTCTGTACTCGACGGAAGAAGCCTACTGTGTAGGCGAAACGTTTCGAAATAAGGATACCTAACTGTTGCATATGTGTCTTACCTACAACCTGTCGGTATTTTATACCATTTTAGTATTCAATCAAGCCAGTAAGTAATGAAAAAGACGCAGTTGTAGAAAGGAACTATTGAGGTGAAAGTTCCTCTCTGTTGTTATGTGTTTTATCACCACCATCGTTGTGTTGTGATGTGTATAAAGTCTGTCTACTACACCAGAGTTAATAACATTGTATGTAACCTGTTCACAACCAGTTAATAAAATGTTAATCTCTAAACTTGGGATTAGAGTAAATACTATATATATATGCAGAGAGAAACCATACTACGGGAGGGGATAGAACCCGCGATCAGAGAGTCTCAAAACTCCAGACCGTCGTGTTAGCCACTGGACCAGCTAGCCACAATAAGATTCGTCCAACTAGGTATATTTCTACACCATAGGAAGGTTAGCATAGGCACCACTGTGAGGGGACTTGAGCTAGAGTTCGTCACGGCCACGCTAGCTGGAGATTCGTCTGTAAAAACTTGCATTTGTGGTCACAGTAGTGCCTATGCTAACCTTCCTATGGTGTAGAAATATACCTAGTTGGACGAATCTTATTGTGGCTAGCTGGTCCAGTGGCTAACGCGACGGTCTGGAGTTTTGAGACTCTCTGACCGCGGGTTCTACCCCACCCGTGGTATGGTTTGTTTGCAATCGTGTCATTACGATTTTCTGAGTCATGCAGAGAGACTGTTACTTTTATTATTAATTTATTTAATATTCATAGAGTTTGGCTTTCTCATTATAAGAACTACTGTAGTTGATATGCTCACAATATAATGGAGATAATGCCACTCTCAACCTTCTGGAGATAATGCCACTCACAACCTTCTGGAGATAATGCCACTCACAACCCCCTGGAGACAATGCCACACACAACGCCCTGGAGATAATGCCACTTACAACCCCCTGGAGATAATGCCACTCTCAACCTCATGGAGACAATGCCACTCGAAGCCTCCTGGAGATATTGCCACTCACTGCCTCATAGAGATATTGCCACTCACAACCTCATGGAGATATTGCCAATCACAACCTCATGGAGATAATGCCACTCACAACCCCCTGGAGATAATGCCACTCACAACCCAATTGGAGATAATGCCACTCACAACCTCATGGAGATAATGCCACTCACAACCTCATGGAGATATTGCCACTCACAACCTATTGGAGTTCATGAAAGTAAAGACACTTGTGCAACATCTGGATATCTTTATTGTAGACGTTTCGCCATCCAGTGGCTTTATCAATACAGATTCTAGGACATAATTAGAAGACAGTAGAACTATATACAAAATATGAGGTAATCAGTCCCTCAGCCTTGGAGTTAGTGTTCACAGCATCGTGGTGGTGGAGAATCTGGAAGAGTTCTAGAGGTGTTTGTGCGCAAGGGTGTGTGCTTGTGTGTACCTTATTTTCTGTACGTATCTGAGTGTGTGTGTCTGTGTGTATGCCTGCTTGTGCATGTATACGTCTGCTTGTGTGTATGCCTTTTTTGTGAGTGTTTGTACAGGCTTGCAAAGCCACTTGTCGATTGATATTAAGCCTGCTGAGTATGGCGTATGGTGTGTGTGTGTGTGTGTGTGTGTGTGTGTGTGTGTGTGTGTGTTGTGTGTGTGTGTGTGTGTGAGTGTGGGTATGTGGGTGTGTGTGTATGCGTTCGTGTGTGTGTGTGTGTGTGTGCGTGTGTGTGTGTGTGTGTGTGTGTGTGTGTGTGTGTGTTGGTGTGTGTGTGTGTGTTGGTGTGTGTGTGTGTGTTGGTGTGTGTGTGTGTGTGTGTTGGTGTGTGTGTGTGTGTGTTGGTGTGTGTGTGTGTGTGTTGGTGTGTGTGTGTGTGTGTTGGTGTGTGTGTGTGTGTGTTGGTGTGTGTGTGTTGTTGGTGTGTGTGTGTGTTGGTGTGTGTGTGTGTTGGTGTGTGTGTGTGTGTGTGTGTGTGTGTGTGTGTGTGTGTGTGTGTGTGGTGTGTGTGTGTGTGTGTGTGTGTGTGTGTGTGTGTGTGTGGTGTGTGTGTTGGTGTGTGTGTGTGTGTGTGTGTGTGTGTGTGTGTGTGGGTGTGGTGTGTGTGTGGTGTGTGTGTGTACTCACCTATTTGTACTCACCTATTTGTGGCTGCAGGGGTCGAGTCTTAGCTCCTGGCCCCGCCTCTTCACCGGTTGCTACTGGGCCCTCTCTCTCCCCGCTCCATGAGCTTTATCAAACCTCGTCTTAAAACTGTGTATGGTTCCTGCCTCCACTACGTCATTTTCTAGGCTATTCCACTGCCTTACAACTCTATGACTGAAGAAATACTTCCTAATATCTCTCTGACTCATTAGTGTCTTCAACTTCCAATTGTGGCCTCTTGTTTCTGTGTCCCCTCCCTGGAACATCCTGTCTTTGTCCACCTTGTCTATTCCACGCAGTATTTTATATGTCGTTATCATGTCTCCCCTGACCCTCCTGTCCTCCAGTGTCGTCAGGCCGATTTCCCTTAATCTTTCTTCATAGGACATTCCCTTAGCTCTGGAACTAACCTTGTCGCAAACCTTTGTACTTTCTCTAGTTTCTTGACGTGCTTTATCAAGTGCGGGTTCCAAACAGGTTGCTGCATACTCCAGTATGGGCCTGACATACACGGTGTACAGTGTCTTGAACGATTCCTTACTAAGGTATCGGAATGCTGTTCTCAGGTTTGCCAGGCGCCCATATGCTGCAGCAGTTATCTGGTTGATGTGTGCTTCCGGAGACATGCTCGGTGTTAAAACTCACCCCAAGATCTTTCTCCTTGAGTGAGGTTTGCAGTCTTTGGCCACCTAGCCTATACTCGGTCTGTGGTCTTCTGTGCCCTTCCCCTATCTTCATGACTTTGCATTTGGCAGGATTAAATTCAAGAAGCCATTTGCTGGACCAGGTGTCCAGTCTGTCCAGGTCTCTTTGAAGTCCTGCCTGGTCCTCATCAGATTTAATTCTCCTCATTAACTTCACATCATCTGCAAACAGGGACACTTCTGAGTCTAACCCTTCCATCATGTCGTTCACATATACCAAAAATAGCACTGGTCCTAGGACCGACCCCTGTGGGACCCCGCTCGTCACAGGTGCCCACTGTGATACATCATTACGTACCATGACTCGTTGTTGTCTCCCTGTCAGGTATTCTCTGATCCATTGCAGTGCCCTTCCTGTTATATGCGCCTGATGCTCTAGCTTCTGCACTAATCTCTTGTGAGGAACTGTGTCAAAGGCCTTCTTGCAGTCCAAGAAGATGCAATCAACCCACCCCTCTCTCTCTGTCTTACTTCTGTTATTTTATCATAAAACTCCAGAAGGTTTGTGACACAGGATTTGCCTTCCATGAATCCATGCTGGTTGGCGTTTATACTCTTGTTCAGTTCCAGGTGCTCCACCACTCTCCTCCCGATAATCTTCTCCATAATTTTGCATACTATACACGTCAATGACACAGGTCTATAGTTTAGTGCCTCTTTTCTGTCTCCTTTTTTAAAAATGGGAACTACATTTGCCGTCTTCCATACCTCAGGTAGTTGCCCAGTTTCCAGGGACGTGTTGAAGATTGTGGTAAGTGGCACGCACAACATATCTGCTCCCTCTCTAAGGACCCACGGGGAGATGTTGTCCGGTCCCATTGCCTTTGAGGTATCGATGTCCCTTAGCAGTTTCTTCACCTCCTCCTCATCTGTATGTCGTCCAACACTTGTTGGTGTATTCCTTGCTGGTGTCCCCATCTGGTCTGTCCCCCAGAGTCCTTCCTGTCTCTACTGTAAATACTTCCTTAAATCTCGTGTTGAGCTCCTCACATACCTCTTGATCGTTTCTTGTGAGTTCTCCACCTTCTTTCCTCAGCCTTATCACCTGGTCCTTGACTGTTGTCTTCCTCCTAATGTGGCTATACAGCAGTTTCGGGTCAGATTTGACTTTCGATGCTATGTCGTTTTCATACTGTCGCTGGGCCTCCCTCCTTATGTGTACATACTCGTTTCTGGCTCTTCTACTAATCTCCTTGTTTTCCTGGGTCCTATGCCTCCTGTACCTTTTCCATTCTCTGTTGCACTTAGTTTTTGCCTCCCTACACCTTCGGGTAAACCAAGGACTCGTTTTGGTCTTCCTATTATTTCTGTTTCCCTTGGGAACAAAACTTTCCTCTGCCACCTTGCACTTTGTTGCCACATATTCCATCATCTCGTGTTTGTGTGTGTGTGTGTGTGTGTGTGTGTGTGTGTGTGTGTGTGTTGGTGTGCGTGTGTAAGTAAGTAAGTAAATTTATTCAGGTATACACAATACAGTTACATAGAATTATCATACATAGCAGCATATGTGTAGAGAACCTAGGATAACCCAAAAAAGTCAGACAGAGTGACTTATTTCCATTGGGGTCCTTTTACCTTATTATTATAATATAAAGGCTATAATATTTTCTTATTATTCTATAATGAAGATAACATCTTATTATCATACTAAAAAGACTATCTACTACACGAGGGTCATTAAGACTATCTACAATACGAGGGTCATTAAGACTATCTACTACCCGAGGGTCATTACGACTATCTACAATACGAGGGTCATTACTAGGGATAAGGGTAAAATTTACACGTATTTGTAGCTAAAAAATAGAAATCATTCCCTCCCTTTTCGTTGCTTCATTCATCAGACACTTTTTGGCAGTCTTCTTGAACTGGTTCAAGCTATGACTGGCCTTGACATTTGTGGGTAGTCTGTTCCATTCCTTTATTGCTGTACAATAAAAGGTGTTTGAAGCCTGGCCACTGACTGTGGGTACTACAAAGTTGTGCTCTCTCCCCCTAGTACTATGATTGCTTTGGTTCCCAACCTTGACAAAATTGACAGCAAGATATTCTGGACACTGTTCGTGAGCAATTTTATAAACATGATTTAGCTTCAGTTGTTTTACTCTGTCTTCAACATTCAGCATATCCAACTGCTGTAATTCATCCTGGCCTACATGTTCTCTTGGTCCCAGCCCCAGGATGAATCTTACGATTTTTTTCTGGGTGATTTGCAGTCTATCTTTCAGTTTTTTTTGTCAAGGCAGAGTACCAAGAAGAGCAAGCGTAATCCATATGGCATTGTATAAGGGCTAGACAGGGTCCTGCGAGCCTCAGTAGGTAGACACTGTGCTTGTCTATACAGGAACTTCAGCCTGGCATTCGCTTTCTTTACTACACTGTTCCCTATCAATTCTCCTGACATGCATGGGTCAAAGGGGATTCCCAGATATTTAACTGATGAAACCAAAGTGATGGACTCCCCATTACACTGAACATTAAAATTATTTATCCTTCTCAGTTTATGTTTCGTTCCAAAGAGAATGGCTTCAGTTTTCCCTAGGTGTAATGATAGTTTGTTGTCTACTAACCATTTGCTGCAGGACTCCAGTTCCAGTGTTAAAACATTAGCAATATCTTGTGGGTCTTTACCTGTCACTAACAGAGCACTGTCATCTGCATACAGTAGGAGTTTGCACTTGACACTGATAGGCATATCATTGACATAACATAAGAATAGTAAGGGACCCAGAATACTACCTTGGGGAACTCACATGTTATCGGCAGGGGTTCTGATTCCGTTTTGTTGATTTTGACTATTTGTCTCCTGTTGCTAAGGTAGGACTTAAACCAGTCTACAGAACCTATACCGATAGATTGAAGTTTATTACATAATATATTGTGGTTGACAGTATCGAAGGCCTTTTGCAGGTCTAAGGTTACCATACCTATGAGGTTCCCTTTTGACATTTCAGTTCTCAGGTAATCCATCAGATTAATAAGGGAGGTATCGGTTGAGTAGGATCTTCTAAAGCCCGATTGATAGCTATGGAGAATGCTGTTGTCATTAAGGTACTTAACTACTTGAGAATACACCGCCCTCTCCAGAATTTTAGATATTATACTGAGTATACTAACAGGTCTATAGTTGCTTACATGTGTTGGTGTATGTGTGTGTTGGTGTGTTTGTGTGTGTGTGCTTATATTACACATTACTTATATTACATAGCATTAATCCAGATTAAAAAATCACTAATTATAATTAATAATAAATACAAAATTATTATTTGCGACCACTGTCAGCCTCAGAGTTATCTCTGAGTTACCAGACCTTGCCACGTGGAGGCCAGTGTTACCAGACCTTGCCACGTGGAGGCCAGTGGTTCGTCTTTAAGGTCCGACCCCCCCCCCTCGCCTTCCCCAGCTTCATGTGTCCAGGAATCCATCCGTGGGCCCCCGGATGTCTCCCCTTCCTCACTTCCCTAAGGTCAGCCTCGCCTCTCTCTCTCTCTCTCTCTCTCTCTCTCTCTCTCTGCATTCCAGCCTCAGCCCTCCTCAGGTTCATGTATCCAGGAATCCATCCGTCCGCCTCCGGATGTTTTCCCTTCCTCACTTCCCCAAGGTCAGCATCACCAACCTGTATTCTTGCTTTCCCCATGTTCATGTATCCAGGAATCAATCCGTCTACCGCCGGATGTTTGCCCTTCCCCACTTACCCAGGGTCAGCCTCAACTGCTAGTATTCATGCCTTCCCCAGGTTTATGTATCCAGGAATCCATCCGTTCGCTCCCGGATGTCTCCCCTTCCCCATTTACCCATGGTCAGCCTCAACAACAACCTTCCCCAAGTTCATGTATCCAGGAAACCATCCTTTCGCTCCCGGATGTCTCCCTTCCCCACTTACCTAAGGTCGGCGGTGCCTTCCCCGGATCAGTGTCTCCAGGAGTCCACTTGTGTCACCTCAGGTAGACTCCCTTCCCCACTTCCCCAGAGTCAGCGGTTGCCACCCCCAGTGACTTTGCTGCGTCCAGTAATTACACCCACCAAGACAGCTTCGACCGTAGGTCAGCTAGACGAGATCAAGCGGCCACACAGTTCGGCCACCCTGGAGAGGCTAATTAATAAAAAATTTGAACTTCTGTTTATGTTGCATTATGTACCTATAGTAAATACATTTTCTCACTTATGTAACTAAGTGTGTTTGTGAATGTTTTATTGAAAATAGATGAGTATCCGTGTGTTTATATGTGGGTGTGTACTCCGCAGGAGTACACACCCACATTTTATCAACACATTTACGCATTTCCACATATACAACCTACACATACACTAACACATTCAATTCTCTGTATCACACATATGCGCACATAAATGCATGGAAGTGGGAAAATATACCGACATGTGTGAATAAGACAATAAATGAAGCCAGGCATTTACTGACAAGACGTCTCGTCCTCCAGGACTTTATCAATCTATCAGAAGTTTATAAAGTCTACCAGGACTGTATGTACCCGTCAGTGATTAATAAAGTCTACCACTACTTTATCTATCAATCAGAGATTGATAGGAGTTGACTTATCCATCAGGCAACTGTGTATTAAGTGAAGATGCCTGTTCTAAGGTAAAACGTCTTAATAAGGTTCCTCTCTGCTGTAATGTCTTTTTCACCAATTGTCATCTTTGTGCCATTTATCTCCAGATGCCGTGTTCCCAGGAGGATAGCAAGTGAGAAGGAAAGACGGAGGGAGCAGGACAGATAAAGGAGTCGTACTGGTAATAAAAAAAAACAGTTGAATCTTGAAGAGAAAAGAGGGATAAGCATACACGAGGAGAACGCTTACATAGTAGTCTGAACTGAGACTTGGGGACCCACAGTAGTAGTTGCAGTGATATACAACCTAACATCTGACAGTAGGAGACCAAGACAGAAATATATAGTAGGAGATGGAGACCAGAATGTTAAGAAAACAACAAAACAAAGATTGGAGGAGGAGGAGGAGGAGGAGGAGGAGGAGCAGCAGGAGGAGGAGCAGCAGCAGCAGCAGCAGCAGGAGCAGGAGCAGGAGCAGAAGCAGGAGCAGAAGCAGCAGCAGCAGCTGCTGCTAGAAGTGCACAGAGGGAGAAGGAAAAACTTTATCATGGATGATTTCAGTCACAAAGAAACAGACTGGGAGAACTGTAACCCACGTGGGACGCCGGAAACATGAAGGTCTCAGTTAATATAGGTGTTTGAGAAGAACTTTCTCTGTCAGCATGATAATGATATGATGACAGGAGAGAGAGAAAAAAAAGGGGGGAGGGGATGGACAGAGAAACAGACTTGCAACATCATTTATGGATAATTGATTAAGAGGTATGAGAGCCACAGCGTCATCTCTGCAACAATTCACAAATAACCTAAATAAGAAATTAGTATCTCAAGTGTGAGCTAGGACTTGTCCTTACGGCCAGACACAGACATGCTAGGTGAGTAACAATAGGAAACGCGTCTGTCTCACGCTCAGTGGACGGAGGATCGAGCCTCTACCAGAACTTGCACTGGATGACCCACATGGATTTGGTGCGTAACATCAATTATTTTAAAATTTATTCTTTCGGAGGAAATACTCGTGAACACGAATAAACACAAAATTGCCTTTGTTATTAGTGAAAATATGAATGTTGATAGTAGATTAATGAGAAGTGAGGGAAAGCGATGAGGAAGGTGGTGATGATTAGAAAAAAAGTAGTTGTTAAGGACAAGTATACGAACACCATGAGAGGCAGACATGTCAAGGATATTTTGAGAATATTTTGAGAAAGAGGTCAAAGAAATCAATCAGGCCAACAGTCGTACAAGGATCGGGTGAAGACACATAAATAAGACAAAAACCCAGACGTTCAAGCTAATGCCGGGAGAGTGGGACACTGGAAAGATTAGTAACGGTATCAGTGAAGAATTTGTGCCAAGGACCGTCAGAGACAAAACTGTGTAGTTTGTCCTGCAAAGTGGCGTAACAAATGTCTGAAGTAAGTAGATCAGTGTGGAGAGTAATGGTGGTAAGAACGTAGCAAATGCCATCTGTCATTCTTCTCTGCAGGTCACCGTGAAGCAGAGAGGCTGTTTTTTTTTTTCTGCTGAAGCAATGTGTTCCAGCAGTGAGTGTTAAGTTCCTAGCAACAGTAGACTTTACGGTAGTAATATTAAAACACAAACATTTTCGGTAACCACTCACACGCAAACACATATTCAACAGGTATATCCTTGATGATTGAGACACTTATGCAATATATGGGAATCTTTACTGAAGAAACGTTTCGCCACACAGTTACTTCATCAGTCCAATACAAAGTAGAAAAGTGTAAGTAGAGGAGTTTGAGGTAATCAGTCCGTTAGCCTGGAATCGATGTGTTCAGTACATCAGTCTTGTAGAAAGTACAGCAGAGGGTCAGAGAAATGACTTATACTGAAGTCAGGTGAGTCGAAGCAGGAGGAGGCTGGAGCACAGTATATAAGTCACTTCTCTGGCCATATGCCGTACTTTCTACAAGAGTGATGGACTGAACATATCGATTCCAGGCTGAGGGACTGATTACCTCAAACTCCTCCTCTCCTTACACCTTTCTGCTTTGTATTGGACTGATGAAGCCACTGTGTGGCGAAACGTTTCTTCAATAAAGATCCCCATATGTTGCATAAGTATCTCAATCTTCAACTTGACGGTTTTCAAAACCATTTATCACAGGTATACCCTTATATACTACACTTTCTTTAATTTCCAGCAGTGCGTAATATAAAGCAATACTTGAAGTTTTTTACTAGAATAAATTATCACTAACTTATTTTTTTACCTATAAACTACCCCAAGATTATGAATTAATTACAATAACCGCATATTAGATCAGTAGAGTGGAAAGCCCACTTATTGTATCTTATTTACATATTGTCGGTATATTCTATCATCGTAGTACTGTCATGAAAGTTTGTGGGAAGTCACTATATTGAGTCTATATAATGAGTGAAAATAAGTTTAGAAACACTTCTTTGCACAACTCTTAAGTTTCTTGAAATCTTTTATAAGAATATTCACGTTGGTGTCCAGCGGCAGTATTATACATTAATAATTGTTTCTGGAAATTTGTGCTAGAAAATTCTTCCAAATAATATGATAATCGTAGTGTATTTGTTGTTCCCAGCAAGACTGCTTAGTATAGTGTAGGTCATTGTTTATATATATTCTAATACTTACGACTATTCATCTCCCCTGATAATAAATCAATTAGCGTTTTAATCATCTGATATGTAGCTCCAGTTAAATTTTAGATTGTTGAAGTTTCCGACAATAATTGCGTAGATATTATTTATTATGAACTTTAATCTCTATTACAAACTCTATTATAAACTTCTTGTATTTGCAAGTCCTGTATCACTGAGATGTTGACCAGTATCTTAAAATTTCAGCAAACTTCTACCATTGTTCTTCAGTCCAATTATCTAAATATGTTTATAATATAGTTATTAAAATCGTAATACAGATAACACTATTTTTCTTCTTGTATTTCTTAAATAAGGCAATGCACTTTTCATAAATATCCTGTGACCTTTTTCTCACTATTACTTGTTCTTAAACGTGTCCCCACGTATTCCCACATCAAATAACATCAGTCATTCCAGGAAATCATATAGTTCTGTGTTTCTTAATTTTAAGTAAAAAATATCTTTTTTTTATTTTTTTGCTGTTTAATTCTGGAGTTCTGTGTGGAACCTTTGATCACTAGTTTGTCCAGCACAGTGAATTTTCTATTGGTCACCAATCCATTATGAGTTGGTATCAAGCTGGGCTTGGAGCCATTCCTTACTTCATGGAATGTATTAGTCATTGTATTCGAGGTTTGAGAGGTTAATGTTCATCGAGTACTGTTTTCCAGTGGACGAAAGAGGACATAGTCATGGAATGACAATGATCACCCTCTACTGTGTTCGCTCATATAAATCGTCAATCATTAATTTACTAGAGGAAGCATCTGCACCGATTACATCTGCGATGTGACAAAAAGAGACAGAATTCTATTTCCCACCAGGAAGAAACTGAAAAAAATTAGCTGAAAGGATAATCACCGTGTAGACACCACGATCACGTAGATGTATAATACCAGCTGACTTGATTCATCTTATAAGAAACGAACCGCTACCTAAACTCTTTTATCAACAGTCCTGCTAGCACAGTATTCAATTTCTAGCAGAAACTTACCATAGGTCTTCTACCAAAAGTCTTCCAGTAACAACAGCATTCAGTCTTATAACACTTGAATCCTACCAACAGAATCCTAAAAAAATAATCTTGCCAATAAGTCTTCTATCAGATATTTACCAAACAGATTACATACAGTGTGAAGCAGACTTTATAAACATCACAACACAACGTTTGGCGGTGAAAAAAAATATAATAGCAGGGAGGTACTTTCACCTATGAAAAAATCTTTTTCATTCAATAGTTACCTTCTACACTTGTGTCTTTTTCATTATCTTCCGGCTTAGTGCCATATATCTCTGTAACATAGTGCACCACAACATTCAATATGTAATATATGTTAACATTAATACATCACAGTACATAACAGTATGGGAGACATTAACACACAGTCGTACTGACCAGGTTGTGGCAGCCACCACCAAAATTTTATTGTCAAGAGATTGAATCATCCAAGTTAATAGTTGTTATTTTCATTACAGAGAGTTTTTGTTTTTATTTTGCGTCTGTGGTGGTGAATGTTTTTTTCATTAAAGAAAAAGTGAGAGAAGTGTATATGTGAGGTAAGGAAATATGTGGATCATGTGTGAACACTGAAATACATAAGTGAAGAACACTTATATAAAGGAAAGCAGCACTTCGGTAGATTTATAGGTTTGGGAAAGATATATGAGAGATGTTGCTAGGGTTAAAAATGCATTTAATCGTAGGTAATATTTTGATAGCTGTAGTGTTGAATTAAATTATAATATGCAAGAAAGACGGTAAAGATTTACCTAAAAAACTGTCTTAGATATTGTTGTGTGATGTCACCTGCGGTCTTAAAGACGTATGATGTCACTGTACTTTGGTCAAAAGACATTATATACAAAGCAAACCATCATGTAAACAGAGATTTATTAACATACTACGTTAAAACTCTGTACACACACACACACACACATCATATACATGTTCTCGCATGTATGTATACATGCATGCATTTGCAAATTATTCCATCTGCTACCTTCAAATTCATTTGCGAAACACGAGAAATAGAGATTATTATAAATTTGTTATATTTTTCATGGATTAGATTTAGATTCTTCTCATTTAGCACTCGTACACAACAATACCTAAACATTTCACTAAGCCATATACACATGAAATGTTGAATAAATGTTGTATAAATGTATTTGAAAATGCTTATATATATGTGTATGTTTTTTCGCTTGTTAGCCTTCGAGTGTCAAATGCAAAAGACGAATAAATAAGCAAAAATGAAAACAGTGTAACATTTAATACAGTTTTGATGGAGGATGACAAATTCATCAACACTTGGGCATTCATTTACATAAAATAAAACACTCACAAATACTTTTAAACTGCTAAATAAGTAAAAAAATTACTTGTATTCAGTATAAATTCACAGTGCAACTTAAAAGTAATTCCAAGATCATAATTAATTAGCCTCTCCAGGGTGGCCGAACTGTGTGACAGCTTGGTCTCGTCTAGCTGACCTACGGTCGAAGCTGTCATGGTGGGTGTAATTACTGGACGCAGTTTTCTGTGTGTGTCACCTCCAGTAATTCCACCCACCTGGACAGTCTCTACCGTAGACCAGCTAGACAAGACCAAGCTGCCACCCAGCAAGGTCACTGGGGGTGGCAACCGCTGACTCTGGGGAAGTGGGGAAGGGAGTCCACTCAGGTGACAAGTGGACTCCTGGAGACACTGATCCGGGGACAGCACCGCCGACCTTAGGTAAGTGGGGAAGGGGAGACATCCGGGAGCGAACGGATGGATTCCTGGATACATGAACTTGGGGAAGGTTGTTGTTGAGGCTGACCTTGGAGAAATGGGGAAGGGGAGACATCCGGGAGCGAACGGATGGATTCCTGGATACATGAACCTGAGGAAGGCAAGAATACCAGCTGTTGAGGCTGATCCTAGGTAAGTGGGGAAGGGGAGACATCCGGCGGTAGACGGATGGATTCCTGGATACATGAACCTGGAGGTGGCATGAATACCGCTGACTTTGGGAAGTGGGGAAGGGAGTCCACCTGAGGTGACACCAAGTGGACTCCTGGAGACACTGATCCGGGGAAGGCACCGCCGAACTTAGGTAAGTGGGGAAGGGGAGACATCCGGGAGCGAACGGATGGATTCCTGGATACATGAACTTGGGGAAGGTTGTTGTTGAGGCTGACCATGGGTAAATGGGAAAGGGGAGACATCCGGGAGCGAACGGATGGATTCCTGGATACATGAACTTCGGGAAGGTTGTTGTTGAGGCTGACCTTAGGGAAATGGGGAAGGGGAGACATCCGGGAGCAAACGGATGGATTCCTGGATACATGAACCTGAGGAAGGCAAGAATACCAGCTGTTGAGGCTGATCCTAGGTAAGTGGGGAAGGGGAGACATCCGGCGGCAGACGGATGGTTTCCTGGATACATGAACCTGAGGAAGGCTGAGGCTGGAAGGCAGAGAGAGAGAGAGAGAGGCGAGGCTGATCTCAGGGAAGTGAGGAAGAGGAGACATCCGGGGGCCCACGGATGGATTCCTGGACACATGAACCTGGGTGAGGCAGGAATACAGGTTGGTGAGGCTGACCCTGGGTAAGTGAGGAAGGGGAGACATCCGGCGGTAGACGGATGGATTCCTGGATACATGAACCTGAGGAAGGCTGAGGCTGGAAGGCAGAGAGAGAGAGAGAGGCGAGGCTGATCTCAGGGAAGTGAGGAAGAGGAGACATCCGGGGGCCCACGGATGGATTCCTGGACACATGAACCTGGGGAAAGCGAGGGGGGGGGGACGGACCTTAAAGACGAACCACTGGCCTCCACGTGGCAAGGTCTGGTAACTCAGAGATAACTCTGAGGCTGACAGTGGTCGCAAATAATAATTTTATTGATATATTATTATTAACCGTTAAACACTTATAATTCATGATTTGCTAATTAGTTGCCATGGCGGTGGTATTCCCACTTTTGCTTCTTTGACAGTAGCCATGGTGGTTGCATTCCCACTCCAAGCACCCTGATAGCAGCCACAGTGGTGTTATTCCCACTCCAGCCTCCCTGACAGTAGCCACAGTGGTGTTATTCCCACTCCAGCCTCCCTGACAGTAGCCACAGTGGTGTTATTCCCACTCCAGCCTCCCTGACAGTAGCCACAGTGGTGTTATTCACACTCCAGCCTCCCTGACAGTAGGCACAGTGGTGTAATTCACACTCCAGCCTCTCTGATGGAAACACAGTAGTGTTCTTATTTGTGCTCATTCACCGGAATTAACATTAATAAAATTCTGAACAGCAGTAATGTTCGTATTGTTCATTAACTCACCAGAGTTAACACTGAAACAACTAGATATATTTCATTGTTACTGTACTGTACTGTTCTTCTTTGTTACTGGACTGTTCTTCTGTGTTACTGTACTGTTCTTCTGGGTTACTGTACTGTTCTTCTGGGTTACTGTACTGTTCTTCTGGGTTACTGTACTGTTCTTTTGTGTTACTGTACTGTTCTTATGTGTTACTGGACTGTTCTTCTGTGTTACTGGACTGTTCTTCTGTGTTACTGGACTGTTCTTCTGTGTTACTGGACTGTTCTTCTGTGTTACTGGACTGTTCTTCTGTGTTACTGGACTGTTCTTCTGTGTTACTGTACTGTTCTTCTGTGTTACTGTACTGTTCTTCTGTGTTATTGTACTGTTGTTCTGTGTCATTGTACTGTTCTTCTGTGTTACTGTACTGTTCTTCTGTGTTACTGTAATGGTCTTCTGTGTTACTGTACTGGTCTTCTGTGTTACTGTACTGGTCTTCTGTGTTACTGTACTGTTCTTCTGTGTTACTATACTGATCTTCTGTGTTACTCTAATGGTCTTCTGTGTTACTGTACTGTTCTGTGTTACTGTACTGTTCTTCTGTGTTACTGTAATTGTCTTCTGTGTTACTGTACTGTTCTTCTGTGTTGCTGGACTGTTCTTCTGTGTCATTGGACTGTTCTTCTGTGTTACTGTACCGGTTTTCTGTGTTTCTGTACTGTTCTTCTGTGTTACTGTACTGTTTTCTGTGTTACTGTACTGTTCTTTTGTGTTACTGTAATGGTCTTCTGTGTTACTGTACTGGTCTTCTGTGTTACTGTAATGGTCTTCTGTGTTACTGTACTGGTCTTGTGTTATTGTACTGTTCTTCTGTGTTACTGGACTGTTCTTCTGTGTTATTGTACTGTTCTTCTGTGTTATTTTACTGTTCTTCTGTGTTATTGTTGTGTTGTTCCGTGTTATTGTACTGTTGTTCTGTGGTATTTTACTGTTCTTCTGTGTTACTGTACTGTTCTTCTGTGTTATTGTACTGTTCTTCTGTTACTGTACTGTTCTTCTGTGTTACTGTACTGTTCTTCTGTGTTACTGAACTGTTCTTCTGTGTTACTGGACTGTTCTTATGTGTTACTGTACTGTTCTTCTGTGTTACTGTACTGGTCTTCTGTGTTATTGTACTGTTCTTCTGTTACTGGACTGTTCTTCTGTTACTGCACTGTTCTTCTGTGTTATTGTACTGTTCTTCTGTGTTTCTGTACTGGTCTTCTGTGTTACTGAACTGTTCTTCTGTGTTACTGTACTGTTCTTCTGTGTTACTATACTGATCTTCTGTGTTACTGTAACGGTCTTCTGTGTTACGGTAATTGTCTTCTGTGTTACTGTACTGTTCTTCTGTGTTACTGGACTGTTCTTCTGTGTCACTGGACTGTTCTTCTGTGTTATTGTACTGTTCTTCTGTGTTACTGTACTGTTCTTCTATGTTACTGTAATGGTCTTCTGTGTTACTGTACTGGTCTTCTGTGTTACTGTACTGGTTTTCTGTGTTACTGTACAATTCTGTGTTACCGTACTGCTCTTCTGTGTTACTGTACTGTTCTTCTGTGTTACTGGACTGTTTTTGTGTTACTGTACTGTTCTTCTGTGTTACTGTACTGTTCTGTGTTACTGTACTGTTCTTCAGTGTTACTGTACTGTTCTTCTGTGTTACTGGACTGTTCTTATGCGTTATTGTACAGTTCTTCTGTGTTACTGGACTGTTCTTATGTGTTACTGTACTGTTCTTCTGTGTTACTGGACTGTTCTTCTGTGTTACTGTACTGTTCTTCTGTGTTACTGTACTGTTCTTCTGTGTTACTGTACTGTTCTTCTGTGTTACTGTACTGTTCTTCCGTGTTACTGTTGTGTTTTCTGTGGTACTGTTGTGGTCGTCATGTGTTACTGTTGTGTTTTCTGTATTACTGTACTGATACTTCTGTGTTACTGTACTGGTCTAATGTGTTACTGTTACCGGCTTCTGTGTTACTGTACTGTCTAATGTGTTTAATGTACTGGTTAATGTGTTACTGTACTGGTCTAATGTGATTACTGTTTTACTGTTTCTTCTGCGTTACTGTTCTGGTCTTCCTTTGTTAACTGTACTGTTCTTCTGTGTACTGTACTGTTCTTCTTGTTACTTAATGTTCTTTTGTGTTACTGTTACTGTTCTTCTGTGTCGCGTCGTTACTGTTCTTCTGTGTTACTGTACTGTTCTTCTGTTACTGTAATGGTCTTCTGTGTTACTGTACTGTTGTTCTGTGTTACTGTACTGTTCTTCTGTGTTACTCTACTGTTCTTCAGTGTTACTGTAACTGTTCTTTCTGTAGGTTCTGTACTGTTCTTCTGTGTTACTGGACTGTCCGTTGTGTTACTGTACTGTTATTCTATGTGTTACGGTGCTGTTCTTCTGTGTTACTGTTGTGTTCTTCTGTGTTATTGTACTGTTCTTCAGTGTTTCTGTACTGGTCTTCTGTGTTACTGTACTGTTCTTCTGTGTTACTGGACTGTTCTGTGTTACTCTTACTGTTATTCTGTGTATACTGTACTGTTCTGTTGTTATGTAAGTGTTCTTCTGTGATACTGTACTGTTCTTCTTGTTATGGACTGTTCTGGTGTATACTGTAACTGTTTCTTCTGTGTAACTGTAATGTCTGTGTTCCCACTGTACTGTTTTCTGTGTTACTGTACTGTTCTTCTGTGTTACTGTACTGTCTTCTGTGTTACTATATTGTTCTTGTGTTACTGTTGCGTTCTTGTGTTAATGTTACTGTTCTTCTGTGTTACCGAACTGTTCTTCTGTTACTGTAATTTTTCTGTGTTATAGTACTGTTCTTCTGTGTTAATGTACTGTTCTTCACTGTGTCTATGCCACTTGTCTCTGTGTTTATGTACGTTCTTCTGTGTTTACGCTACTGTTCATCTGTGTGATTGTTACTGTTCTTCTGCGTTACTGAACTGTTGTTCTGTGTTATTGTTCGGTTGTTCTATGTTATTGTAATGTTGTTCTGTTATAGTACTGTTCTTCTGTGGTATTGTACTGTGTTCTGTGTTCTTATTGTACTGTTCAGGTTGTTAGTTGTACTGTTGTTCTGTGTTATTGTACTGTGCTGTGTTACTGTACTGTTGTTCTGTGTCTTATCTGTAACTGCCTGTTCTGTGTTAACTGTAATGTTCTTTCTGTGTACTGTACTGGTTCCATTGTGTTACTGTACTGTTCTGTGTTACTGGAACCTGTTTTTTTTTTTTTTTTTTTTTTTTTATCTTCTGTGTTTATAACACCTGGGGGATTGATTTTTAGTTCTCACTCTGTGTTACTGTACTGTTTTCTTGGTTACTGGACAGTTTTCTGTGTTACTGGACTGTTATTCTGTGGTACTGGACTGTTATTCTGTGTTACTGGGACAGTTCTTCTGTGTTACTGCGACAGTTCCTTCTGTGTTTACTGGACAGTTCTTTTGATGTTACCTGGACAGTTCTTCTGTGTGACTGGACTGTTCTTCTGTGTTATGGCCGACAGTTTTCGTGTTACTGGAAGATCTTCTATGTTACTGAAACTGTTCTTCAGTGTTTTTGTACTGTTGTTCTGTGATACCTACTGTTCTTCTGTGTTACCTGTACTGTTTCCTGTGTTTACTGTCTGTTCTTCTGTCGTTACTGTACTGTTGTTCTGTGTTATTGTTCTGTTGTTCTGTTATTGCTCTCGTTCTTCTGTGTTACTGCATTGGTCTTCTGTTACTGTAATGTTCTTCTGTATTTTGTAATGTTGTTTGTCGTTATTGTACTGTTCTTCTGTGTTATTGTACCTGTGTTCTGTGTTTATTTTTCTGTTCTTCTGTGTTATTGTACTGTTGTTCTGTGTTATTGTACTGTTCTGTGTTATAGTGCTGTTTTCCTGTGTTATTGTACTGGTGTTCTGGGTTATTGTAATGTTGCTTCTGTGTTCATTGTACTGTTCTTCTGTGCTTACTGTACTGTTCTTCTGTGTTACTGGAATGGTCTTCTGTGGTTACTGTATGGTCTTATGTGTTACTGTACTGGTCTTTCTGTGTTATTAATGTTCTATGTGTTACTATACTGATCTTCTGTGTTATCTAATGGTCTTCTGTGTTACTGTACAGTTCTGTGGTACTGCAATGGTCTTCTGTGTTACTGTAATTGTCTTCTGTGTTACTGTACTGTTCTTCTGTGTTGCTGGGACTGTTCTTCTGTGTGTCACTGGACTCGTTCTTCTGTGTTTACTGCTACCGGTATTTTCTGTGTTTCTCTACTGTTCTTCTGTGTTACTGTAGTTTTCTGTGTTACTGTACTGTTTATTTGTGTTACTGTAATGGTCTTCTGATGTTACTGAACTGGTATTCTGTGTTACTGTTACTGGTCTTCTGTGTTACTGTACTGGTCTTCTGTGTTTACTATACTGAATCTTCTGTGTTCACTCTAATGGTTTGTGTTATTGTATGTTCTTCTGTGTTATCAGGACTGTTTCTTCTGTGTTATTGTACTGTTCTTCTGTGTTATTTTACTGATCTTCTGTGTTATTGTTCTGTTGTTCTGTTTATTTTACTGTTGTTCTGTGGTATTTTTATGTTCTTCTGTGTACTGTACTGTTCTTCTGTGTTATTGTACTGTTCTTCTGTTACTGTTACTGTTCTTCTGTGTTTACTGTACTGTTTTCTGTTTTACTGAAACTGTTCTGCTGTGTTACTGGGAATGTTATTATGTGTTACTGTACTGATTCTTCTGTGGTTACTGTACTGGTCTTCTGTGTTATTTGTACTGTTCTTCTGTTAGGACTGTTCTTCTGTTACTGTACTATTCTTTGTGTGTTATATTTTTTTTTGTACTGTTCTTCTGTGTTTCTGTACTGGTCTTCTGTGTTACTGAAAATGTTCTTCTGTGTTATCTGTACTGTTCTTCTGTGTTACTATATTGCATCTTCTGTGTTACTGTAATGGTCTTCTGTGTTACGGTAATTGTCTTCGGTGTACTGTACGTTCTTCTGTGTTTTCTGGACTTTTCGTCTGTGTCACTGGACTGGTTCTTCTGTGTTATTTGTATTTTCTTCTGTGTTACTGTACTGTTCTCTATGTTACTGTATTGGTCTTATGTGTTACTGTACTGGTCTTCTGTGTTATCTGTACTGGTTTTCTGTGTTTATGTTACTTATTCTGTGTTTACCGTACTGCTCTCTGTGTTACTGTACTGTTCTTTCTGTGTTACTGGTCTGTTTTTGTGTTACTGTACTGTTTTCGGTGTTACTGTACTGTTCTGTGTTACTGTACTGCTGTTATTCACGTGTTACTGCTACTGGTTCTTCGGTTTACTGGAACTGTGTTCTTATGCGTTATTGTAACGGTTCTTCTGTGTTACGGACTGTTCTTATGTGTTACGTACTGTTCTTCTGTGTTATGGACTGTTCTTCTGTGTATGTACTGTATCTTCTGTGTTAAGTACTGTTCTTCTGTGTACTGTACTGTTCTTCTGTGTTACTGTACAGTTCTTCTAGTGTTACTGTACTGTTCTTCTGTGTTACTATACAGGTTTTTGTGCTTACTGTTTTTTTTACTATTCTGTGTTACTGTTCTGCTTCTTCTGTGTTACTGAATGTTCTTCTGTGTTATGGACTGTTTTTGTGTTACTGTACTGTTCTTCTGTGTTACTGCTACCGTTCTGTGTTACTGTATGTTCTTCTGCGTTAATTAATGTTCTTCTTTTGTTACTGGACTGTTCTCTATGTGTTATTGAACTGTTCTTCTGTTGTTTACTGGATGTTCTTATGTGTTATGTACGTTCTTCTGTGTTACTGTACTGGTCTTCTTGTTACTGTAATGTTCTTTCTGTGTTACTGTATGTCTTCTGTGTTACTGTAACCCCAGTTCTTCAGTTGATTACTGTTACTGTTCTTCTGTGTTACTGTATGTTCTTCTGTGTTACATGGACTCGTTCTTCTGTGTTACTGGACTTTTCTTCTGTGTTACTGTTCTGTTCTTCTGTGTTACTGTACTGTTCTTCTGTGTTAATGTTGTGTTCTTCTGTGTTACTGTTGTGTTCTTCTGTGTTACTGTTGTGTTCTTTGTATTACTGTTATGGTTCTTCTGTGTTTACTGTTTATGGTATAATCCTGTTACTGTGACCGGCCTTCTGTGTTACTGTACTGGTTCTAATGTGTTACCTGTACTGGTTTTAATGGTGTACATGTACTTGGTTAATGTGTACTGTACTGTCTTCTGCGTTACTGTTTGGTATTCTTTGTTACTGTAATGTTCTTCTGTGGTTTACGTACTGTTCTTTGTGTTATCTGAACTGTTCTTTTGTGTTACTGTATGTTCTTCTGTGTTACTTTACTGTTCTTCTGTGTTACTGTACTGTTCTTCTGTTTACTGTTATGGTCTTCTGTGTTACTGCTATGTTGTTCTGTGTTTACTGTACTGTTCTTACTGTGTTACTCTACTGTTCTTCTGTGTTAATGTACTGTTTTATGTGTTTACTGTACTGTTTTCTGTGTTACTGGACATGTCCTTCTGTGTTACTGTTACATGTTCTTCTGTGTTACTGTGCTGTTCTTCTGTGTTACTGTTGTGTTCTTCTGACGTTATTGTACAGTTTCACAGTGTTTCCTGTACTGGTCGCTTCTGTGTTACTGTACTGTTCTTCTGTGTTACTGGACTGTTTGTGTTTACTGTACGTTCTTCTGTGCTACTGTACTGTTCTGTGTTACTGTACTGTTCTTCTGAGTTACTTTACTGTTCTTTCTGTGTTACTGGACTGTTCTTGTGTTAATGTATGTTCTTCTGTGTAACTGTAATGTTCTGTGTTACTGTATGTTCTTCTGTGTTAATTTACTGTTCTTCTGTGGTTACTGTACTGTTCTTCTGTGTTACTGTATTGTTCTTGTGTTACTGTGCCGTTCTTGTGTTACTGTCTGCCCCCCCCCCCCCCCCCCCCCCCCCCCCCCCCCCCCATTCTATTCTGTTTACTGTACTGTTCTTCTGTGGTTATAGTACTGTTCTTCTGTGTTACTGTACTGTTCTTCAGGTTACTGCATGGGTCTTGTGTTACTGTTCTGTTCTTCTGTGTTCCTGTACTGTTTTCTGTGGTATTGTACCTGTTATTTGCGTTCTGAACTGTGTTCTGTGTTATTGTACTGTTGTTTATTTATTGTATGTTTGTTCTGTTATAGTAACTGTTTCTTCTGTTGTTATTGTTACTGTTGTTCTGTGTTATGGTACTGTTCCTGTGTTATTGTACTGTTCTTTGTTCTGTGTTCTTTGTACTGTTCTGATGGTACTGTACTGTTGTTTCTGTGTTATTGTACTGTTATTCTGTGTTAATTGTATGTTCCATTGTGTTATGTATGTTCTGTGTTATGGACTGTTCTTCTGTGTTACTCGGACAGTTCTTCTGTGTTACTGAACTGTTCTTCTGTGTTTTTTGTACTGTTGTTCTGTGTTTCTGTGTGTTCTTCTGTGTTACTGTTACTGTTCTCTGTGTTACTGTACTGTTCTTCTGTGTTACTGTACTGTTGTTCTGTGTTATTGTACTGTTGTTTGTTATTGCACTGATTCTTCTGTGTTACTGCATTGGTCTTCTGTTACTGTTCTGTTCTTCTGTATTATTGTACTGATGTTTTGTGTATTGTACTGTTCTTTCTGTGTTATTGTAATGTTGTTGTGTGTTATTTAACTGTTCTTCTGCTGTTATTGTAATGTTGGTTCTTGTTTATTGTACTGTTCTGTGTTATTGTGTGTTGTTCTGTGTTATTGTATGTTTTTTTCTGCTTTATTGTTACTGTTCTTTTCCTGTGTTATTGTACTGTTATTCTGTGTTTATACAGTACTGTATCTTCTGTGTTACTGTATGGTCTTCTGTGTTACTGTACTGGTCTTTGTGTTACTGTACTGGTCTCTGTGTTTCTGTTACTGTTCTTTCTGTGTTACTATTTGATCTTCTGTGTTACTCTAATGGTCTTCTGTGTTACTGTACGTTCACTGTGTTACTGTTAGCTGTTCTTCTCTGTGTTACTGTAATTGTCTTATGTGTTACTGTACTGTTTTCTGTGTTACTTGGGAATGTTCTTGCTGTGTGCATGGACTGTTCTTCTGTATTACTGTACGGTTTTCTGTGTTTCTGTACTGTTCTTCTGTGTTACTTGTAATGTTCTTCTGTGTTACTGTTACTGTTCATCTGTGTTCCGGTAAGGGCTTCTGTTACTGTACTGGTCTTCTGTGTTACTGTAATGGTCTTCTGTGTTAATGTAATGTTCTGTGTTACTGTACTGTTCTGTCTGTGTTACTGTACTGTTTTCTGTGTTATCTGGAACCGTGCTGATGTGTTATTGTTATGTTCTTCTGTAGTTTACTGGACTGTTATTATGTGTTACTGTACTGTTCTTCTGTGTTACTGGAGGTTTTTCTGTGTTACTGCAACTGTTCTTCTGGGTTACTGTACTGTTCTTCTGTGTTATGTACTGTTCTTCTGTGTTTACTGTACAGTTCTTCAGTGTTATCTGTACTGTTCTTCTGTGTTCTGTACTGGTTTTCTGTGTTACATGTTCTATTCTGTGTTACTGTTACTGTTTTCTTGTTTACTGTACTGTTTTTCTGTGTTACGTATGTTTTTTCTGTGTTACTGTACTTTTCTTCTGTGTTACTGTCAGTTTTTTCAGAGTTGTGTACTTTTTCTTCTGTGTTCGAAATGTTTTTCTTTTTTCTGTTTTTTTTTTTCCATTACCTACTGTTCTTCGTGTTCTGGACTGTTTCTGTGTTCTGACTTTTTTTTGGTTACGTACTTTCTTCGGTTCTGTACTGTTCTTCTGTTTATGTACGTTCTTCTGTTTACTGTTGTGTTCTTCTGTTTTACTGTTTTGTTCTTCTGGTTACGTTGTGTTCTTCTGTTTTACTGTCGGTCTTTTTGTTTACGTACTGGCAAGTGTTTACGTACCCGGGCCTTCTGTGGTACGACTGTTCTTCGTGTTACTGTACGTTCTTCTGTGTTACTGTACTGTTCTGTGTTACTGTACTGTTCTTCTGTGTTACTGTACTGTTCTTCTGTGTTACTGGACTGTTCTTATGTGTTATTGTACTGTTCTTCTGTGTTACTGGACTGTTCTTATGTGTTACTGTACTGTTCTTCTGTGTTACTGGACTGTTCTTCTGTGTTACTGTACTGTTCTTCTGTGTTACTGTACTGTTCTTCTGTGTTACTGCACTGTTCTTCTGTGTTACTGTACAGTTCTTCAGTGTTACTGTTCTGTTCTTCTGTGTTACTGTACTGGTTTTCTGTGTTACTGTACTATTCTGTGTTACTGTACTGTTCTTCTGTGTTACTGTACTGTTCTTCTGTGTTACTGGACTGTTTTTGTGTTACTGTACTGTTCTTCTGTGTTACTGCACTGTTCTGTATTACTGTACTGTTCTTCTGCGTTACTGTACTGTTCTTCTGTGTTATTGGACTGTTCTTATGTGTTATTGTACTGTTCTTCTGTGTTACTGGACTGTTCTTATGTGTTACTGTACTGTTCTTCGGTGTTACTGTACTGTTCTTCTGTGTTACTGTACTGTTCTTCTGTGTTACTGTACTGTTCTTCTGTGTTACTGTACTGTTCTTCTGTGTTACTGTACAGTTCTTCAGAGTTAGTGTACTGTTCTTCTGTGTTACTGTACTGTTTTTCTGTGTTACTGTACTGTTCTTCTGAGTTACTCTACTGTTCTTCTGTGTTACTGGACTGTTCTTCTGTGTTACTGGACTTTTCTTTTGTGTTACTGAACTGTTCTTCTGTGTTACTGTACTGTTCTTCTGTGTTACTCTACTGTTCTTCTGTGTTACTGTTGTGTTCTTCTGTGTTACTGTTGTGTTCTTCTGTGTTACTGTTGTGTTCTTCTGTATTACTGTACTGGTCTTCTGTGTTACTGTACTGGTCTAATGTGTTACTGTACCGACCTTCTGTGTGTTACTGTACTGTTCTTCTGTGTTACTCTACTGTTCTTCTGTGTTACTGTACTGTTCTTCTGTGTTACTGTACTGTTCTTCTGTGTTACTGGACTGTCCTTCTGTGTTACTGTACTGTTCTTCTGTGTTACGCTGCTGTTCTTCTGTGTTACTGTTGTGTTCTTCTGTGTTACTGTTGTGTTCTTCTGTGTTATTGTACTGTTCTTCTGTGTTTCTGTACTGGTCTTCTGTGTTACTGTACTGTTCTTCTGTGTTACTGTACTGTTCTTCTGTGTAACTGTACTGTTCTTCTGTGTTACTGGACTGTTCTGTGTTACTGTACTGTTCTTCTGTGTTACTGTACTGTTCTGTGTTACTGTACTGTTCTTCTGTGTTACTGTAATGTTCTGTGTTACTGTACTGTTCTTTTGTGTAACTGTAATGTTCTGTGTTACTGTACTGTTCTTCTGTGTTACTGTACTGTTCTTCTGTGTTACTGTACTGTTCTTCTGTGTTACTGTATTGTTCTTGTGTTACTGTCCCGTTCTTGTGTTACTGTACTGTTCTTGTGTGTTACCGTACTGTTCTTCTGTTACTGTACTGTTCTTCTGTGTTATAGTACTGTTCTTCTGTGTTACTGTACTGTTCTTCAGTGTTACTGTACTGGTCTTCTGTGTTACTGTACTGTTCTTCTGTGTTACTGTACTGTTCTTCTGCGTTACTGAACTGTTGTTCTGTGTTATTGTACTGTTGTTCTATGTTATTGTACTGTTGTTCTGTTATAGTACTGTTCTTCTGTGTTATTGTACTGTTGTTCTGTGTTATTGTACTGTTCTGTGTTATTGTACTGTTGTTCTGTGTTATTGTACTGTTCTGTGTTACTGTACTGTTGTTCTGTGTTATTGTACTGCTGTTCTGTGTTACTGTACTGTTCTTCTGTGTTACTGTACTGTTCCATTGTGTTACTGTACTGTTCTGTGTTACTGGACTGTTCTTCTGTGTTACTGGACTGTTCTTCTGTGTTACTGAACTGTTCTTCTGTGTTATTGTACTGTTGTTCTGTGTTACTGTACTGTTCTTCTGTGTTACTGTACTGTTCTCCTGTGTTACTGTACTGTTCTTCTGTGTTACTGTACTGTTGTTCTGTGTTATTGTACTGTTGTTCTGTTATTGCACTGTTCTTCTGTGTTACTGCACTGGTCTTCTGTTACTGTACTGTTCTTCTGTATTATTGTACTGATGTTTTGTGTTATTGTACTGTTCTTCTGTGTTATTGTACTGTTGTTCTGTGTTATTTTACTGTTCTTCTGTGTTATTGTACTGTTGTTCTGTGTTATTGTACTGTTCTGTGTTATTGTGCTGTTGTTCTGTGTTATTGTACTGTTGTTCTGTGTTATTGTACTGTTGTTCTGTGTTATTGTACTGTTCTTCTGTGTTACTGTACTGTTCTTCTGTGTTACTGTACTGGTCTTCTGTGTTACTGTACTGGTCTTCTGTGTTACTGTACTGTTCTTCTGTGTTACTATACTGATCTTCTGTGTTACTCTAATGGTCTTCTGTGTTACTGTACTGTTCAGTGTTACTGTACTGTTCTTCTGTGTTACTGTAATTGTCTTCTGTGTTACTGTACTGTTTTTCTGTGTTACTGGACTGTTCTTCTGTGTCACTGGACTGTTCTTCTGTGTTACTGTACCGGTTTTCTGTGTTTCTGTACTGTTCTTCTGTGTTACTGTACGGTTCTTCTGAGTTACTGTACTGTTCTTCTGTGTTACTGTAATGGTCTTCTGTTACTGTACTGGTCCTCTGTGTTACTGTAATGGTCTTCTGTGTTACTGTACTGGTCTTCTGTGTTACTGTACCGTTTTTCTGTGTTACTGTACTGGTCTTGTGTTATTGTACTGTTCTTCTGTGTTACTGGACAGTTCTTCTGTGTTATTGTACTGTTCTTCTGTGTTATTGTACTGTTCTTCTCTGTTATTGTTCTGTTGTTCTGTGTTATTGTACTGTTGTTCTGTGTTATTGTACTCTTCTGTGTTACTGTACTGTTCTTCTGTGTTACTGTACTGTTCTTCTGTGTTATTGTACTGTTCTTCTGTTTCTGTACTGTTCTTCTGTTTTACTGTACTGTTCTTCTGTGTTACTGGACTGTTCTTTTGTGTTTCTGGACTGTTCTTATGTGTTACTGTACTGTTCTTCTGTGTTACTGTAATGTCTTCTGTGTTACTGTACTGGTCTTCTGTGTTACTGTACTGGTCTTCTGTGTTATTGTATTGTTCTTCTGTTACTGGACTGTTCTTCTGTTACTGTACTGTTCTTCTGTGTTATTGTACTGTTCTTCAGTGTTACTGTACTGGTCTTCTGTGTTACTGAACTGTTCTTCTGTGTTACTGTACTGTTCTTCTGTGTTGCTATACTGATCTTCTGTGTTACTGTAATGGTCTTCTGTGTTACGGTAATTGTCTTCTGTGTTACTGTACTGTTCTTCTGTGTTACTGGACTGTTCTTCTGTGTCACTGGACTGTTCTTCTGTGTTATTGTACTGTTCTTCTGTGTTACTGGACTGTTTTTGTGTTACTGTACTGTTCTTCTGTGTTACTGTAGTGTTCTGTGTTACTGTACTGTTCTTCTGTGTTACTGTACTGTTCTTCTGTGTTACTGGACTGTTCTTATGTGTTATTGTACTGTTCTTCTGTGTTACTGGACTGTTCTTATGTGTTACTGTACTGTTCTTCTGTGTTACTAGACTGTTCTTCTGTGTTACTGTACTTTTCTTCTGTGTTACAGTACTGTTCTTCTGTGTTACTGTACTGTTCTTCTGTGTTACTGTACAGTTCTTCAGTGTTACTGTACTGTTCTTCTGTGTTACTGTACTGGTTTTCTGTGTTACTGTACTATTCTGTGTTACTGTACTGTTCCTCTGTGTTACTGTACTGTTCTTCTGTGTTACTGGACTGTTTTTGTGTTACTGTACTGTTCTTCTGTGTTACGGTACTGTTCTGTGTTACTGTACTGTTCTTCTGTGTTACTGTACTGTTCTTCTGTGTTATTGTACTGTTCTTCTGTGTTACTGGACTGTTCTTATGTGTTACTGTACTGTTCTTCTGTGTTACTGTACTGTTCTTCTGTGTTACTGTACTGTTCTTCTGTGTTACTGTACTGTTCTTCTGTGTTACTGTGCTGTTCTTCTGTGTTACCTTACACTTCTTCAGTGTTACTGTACTGTTCTTCTGTGTTACTGTACTGTTCTTCTGTGTAACTGTACTGTTCTTCTGAGTTACTGTACTGTTCTTCTGTGTTACTGGACTGTTCTTCTGTGTTACTGGACTTTTCTTCTGTGTTACTGTACTGTTCTTCTGTGTTACTGTACTGTTCTTCTGTGTTACTGTACTGTTCTTCTGTGTTACTGTTGTGTTCTTCTGTGTTACTGTTGTGTTCTTCTGTGTTACTGTTGTGTTCTTCTGTATTACTGTACTGGTCTTCTGTGTTACTGTACTGGTCTAATGTGTTACTGTACTGGTCTTCTGTGTTACTGTACTGGTCTAATGTGTTACTGTACTGGTCTAATGTGTTACTGTACTGGTCTAATGTGTTACTGTACTGTTCTTCTGTGTTACTGTTCTGGTCTTCTGTGTTACTGTTCTGTTCTTCTGTGTTACTGTACTGTTCTTCTGTGTTACTGTACTGTTCTTCTGTTTTACTGTACTGTTCTTTTGTGTTACTGTAATGGTCTTCTGTGTTACTGTACTGTTGTTCTGTGTTACTGTACTGTTCTTCTGTGTTACTGTACTGTTCTTCTGTGTTACTGTACTGTTCTTCTGTGTTACTGTACTGTTGTTCTGTGTTACTGTACTGTTCTTCTGTGTTACTGTACTGTTCTTCTGTGTTACTGTACTGTTCTTCTGTGTTACTGTACTGTTCTTCTGTGTAACTGGACTGTTCTTCTGTGTTACTGTTCTGTTCTTCTGTGTTACTGTGCTGTTCTTCTGTATTACTGCTCTGTTCTTCTGTGTTACTGTACTGTTCTTCTGTGTTCCTGTACTGGACTTCTGTGTTACTGTACTGTTCTTCTGTGTTACTGTACTGTTCTTCTGTGTTACTTTACTGTTCTTCTGTGTTACTGGACTGTTCTGTGTTACTGTACTGTTCTTCTGTGTTACTGTACTGTTACTGTTCTTCTGTGTAACTGTAATGTTTCTGTGTTAGTATTTTCTTCTGTGTTACGACTGTTTTCTGTTTACTGTACGTTCTTCGTGTTACTGTATTGTTTTTATTGT
>NC_069443.1:24904723-24926613 GCF_026875155.1 Cherax quadricarinatus | reverse complement strand
TTTTCCACCTACTTTGAACGGAAATGTTAATGTACAGCATATCCACTAGAGAGAACAAGTGATTTGGAAAGGATCATCATTGGCTTGGCATCCCTCGCTTTGAACGTTCTCATTATCCATCCTATCATTTTCTTTCCACTTATGATCGTTGCACTGTTGTGAGCCTTGAAAGTGAGATCCTCAGGCATTACTACTCCCAGGTCCCTTACATTATTTTTCCGCTCTATTGTTTGGCCAGAGTTTGTAGTATACTCTGTTCTAGTTATTATCTCCTCCAGTTTTCCATAACGGAGTAGTTGGAATTTGTCCTCATTGAACATCATATTGTTTACCGTTGCCCACTGGAAAACTTTGTTTATATCTTCTTGGAGGTTAACCGCGTCCTCAATAGATTACAGCCTCATGTAGATCCTAGTATCGTCTGCAAAGGATGATACGGTGCTGTGGGTTACATCTCTGTCTATGTCTGATATGAGGATGAGGAACAGGATGGGGGCAAGTACTGTGCCTTGTGGAACAGCTCTTCACTATGGCAGCCTCAGATTTAACTCTGTTAACCACTACTCTTTGTGTTCGATTGGTTAGGAAGTTGAAGATCCATCTCCTCACTTTGCCAGTTATTTCTTTAGCACGTATTTTGTGCGCTATTACGCCATGATCCCACTTGTCAAACGCTTTTGCAAAGTCTGTGTATATTACATCTGCATTCTGATTTTCTTCCAGTGCATCCAAGGCTATATCATAGTGATCCAGTAGTTGTGAGAGGTATTAAGGGTGAGGGAACAGAGAACTCCACACTACCGAGTACATTCTTCACTTGTGTATAACTAGGAATTTCTTACAAGAGCAGTAGTAACTGGAAATATGTTGTAAGAGCCACTTGTGAGCCTGGGTACTATCTCAGGGCGTCTGGGTCAACAGTACTTACCAGGCAGCTTACAAGGAGGCAGTTCGCACAGAAATTTCCAGAAGACTTGTCCATTCCTCTCAGTTTGACAAAGAATAGTTTATTCTCGGAAAAGCACTGAGCCTGTAATGGTCATATAGCGTCTGAGGAATGAGAGGTAATATAGTTTGATTCACGGAGCTAGCTACCCTCTGTTTCAGCAGCATTACCAGCTTGAAGTAACTATCCTTTCAAGGGTCGCTCAAGATTAATAATAATAATAATATATTTGCACAAGTACATGAACAAGGTATACAGGCCTAGCTGACATCAATGACATACTACTATGTTATGTAGAACATTTCGGGCAAATTAAGTCTATTTTGTCCCAGGATGCGACCCACACCAGTCGACTAACACCCAGGTATCCATTTTACTGACAGCAGGTGTCTTATGGAAACACGTCCTAATGTTTTCCAGCCGTACTGGGGAATCGATCCAGGGACCTCAGTGTGTGAGATGAGTGCGCTAGAGATCGAGCTACGGGATACCACAGTCCTTCGGTTGAGCCGAAGACGCTACCACTGAGCTATGAACTACGTGTTTTTGTTTTATTCCTTAAAGTGAAAGGTGTGCGATGTGTTTGTGTATACAGTATACACAGCACAAACATATACACATCCTCTCTAGAGCATAAAGCTGGCTTGGAACTGGGGAGGGAGAGAGCTAACATGACAGCAGCAGCATCAACAACATCCCTGTTTCACACTTCACACAGATAAGAGTCATTTTCCTATTCGTTCCAACCATGATAAGACACGAACCTATATCCGTGTAGTTGGTAGTGGGCCTGGCTGGCTGGCAGTGCGTGTTACACATTATGTTTCTGTGTATGGTAGGCCTATATGTAGGTATTATCTCTCTCAATTACATTTCGTTAAAAAATAAATTTCATTATCGCATTATAATTAACGGTTGTCGTAATAACATCAGACAATAAACAATCATAAAGGATTCTCACGAGCCAGCAGATTGTGAGTAATAATAGCCTGGCTGATTAAGAGATTACCAGAGAAGCCGGACTAATGAAGCGATCGCTTCATCAGTCAAGCTTCTCTAGTAACCTCTTCATCAGTCAAGCTTCTCTGGTAACCTCTTCATCAGCCAAGCTTCTCTGGTAACCTCTTCATCAGTCAAGCTTCTCTGGTAACCTCTTCATCAGCCAAGCTTCTCTGGTAACCTCTTCATCAGTCAAGCTTCTCTGGTAACCTCTTCATCAGTCAAGCTTCTCTGGTAACCTCTTCATCAGCCAAGCTTCTCTGGTAACCTCTTCATCAGTCAAGCTTCTCTGGTAACCTCTTCATCAGTCAAGCTTCTCTGGTAACCTCTTCATCAGTCAAGCTTCTCTGGTAACCTCTTCATCAGTCCAAGCTTCTCTGGTAACCTCTTCATCAGTCAAGCTTCTCTGGTAACCTCTTCATCAGTCAAGCTTCTCTGGTAACCTCTTCATCAGTCAAGCTTTCTCTGGTAACCTCTTCATCAGTCAAGCTTCTCTGGTAACCTCTTCATAAGTCAAGCTTCTCTGGTAACCTCTTCATCAGTCAAGCTTCTCTGGTAACATCTTCATCAGTCAAGCTTCTCTGGTAACCTCTTCATCAGTCAAGCTTCTCTCTGGTAACCTCTTCATCAGCCAAGCTTCTCTGGTAACCTCTTCATCAGTCAAGCTTCTCTGGTAACCTCTTCATCAGCCAAGCTTCTCTGGTAACCTCTTCATCAGCCAAGCTCTCTGGTAACCTCTTCATCAGTCA
The DNA here is from genome assembly GCF_026875155.1 of Cherax quadricarinatus. NCBI lineage: Eukaryota > Metazoa > Arthropoda > Malacostraca > Decapoda > Parastacidae > Cherax > Cherax quadricarinatus. The sequence goes on along the minus strand of NC_069443.1, from coordinate 24,923,919 downwards.
AGCTTCTCTGGTAACCTCTTCATCAGTCAAGCTTCTCTGGTAACCTCTTCATCAGTCAAGCTTCTCTGGTAACCTCTTCATCAGCCAAGCTTCCCTGGTAACCTCTTCATCAGTCAAGCTTCTCTGGTAACCTCTTCATCAGTCAAGCTTCTCTGTAACCTCTTCATCAGCCAAGCTTCCCTGGTAACCTCTTCATCAGCCAAGCTTCTCTGGTAACCTCTTCATCAGCCAAGCTTCTCTGGTAACCTCTCATCAGCCAAGCTTCTCTGGTAACCTCTTCATCAGCCAAGCTTCTCTGGTAACCTCTTCATCAGTCAAGCTTCTCTGGTAACCTCTTCATCAGTCAAGCTTCTCTGGTAACCTCTTCATCAGTCAAGCTTCTCTGTAACCTCTTCATCAGTCAAGCTTCTCTGGTAACCTCTTCATCAGTCAAGCTTCTCTGTAACCTCTTCATCAGTCAGCTTCTCTGGTAACATCTTCATCAGTCAAGCTTCTCTGGTAACCTCTTCATCAGTCAAGCTTCTCTGGTAACCTCTTCATCAGCCAAGCTTCTCTGGTAACCTCTTCATCAGCCAAGCTTCCCTGGTAACCTCTTCATCAGCCAAGCTTCTCTGGTAACCTCTTCATCAGCCAAGCTTCCCTGGTAACCTCTTCATCAGCCAAGCTTCTCTGGTAACCTCTTCATCAGCCAAGCTTCCCTGGTAACCTCTTCATCAGTCAAGCTTCTCTGGTAACCTCTTCATCAGCCAAGCTTCCCTGGTAACCTCTTCATCAGCCAAGCTTCTCTGGTAACCTCTTCATCAGCCAAGCTTCTCTGGTAACCTCTTCATCAGCCAAGCTTCCCTGGTAACCTCTTCATCAGCCAAGCTTCTCTGGTAATTGACTATTATTATATAAGATAAAACTATATTTACGTCACTAATTGATGAATGTCAACATACTGTACAAAAATGTTTCCGGTGTAATACGGATGATACAATCATTGTCCTAATCCGTTCATTTAACTTTGTTCTCTCACTAATCTTGAATTTCATAGTAGATATGCTTACATTACTCATAAACCATACCACGGGTGGGGTTAGAACCCGCGATCAAAGAGTCATTACGATTTCGTGAGTCATATTACTCACAGCCATGAGGTAGGATTTTGGGTCAGCTTCTCACCCAGGCAAACCCCACTCACGACCAGCGAGCAAGCGATGATTGGGTGAGGTGTTAAGTCCGGTCGTTTAAAGAGGTTTTAAGGACCCTAATATTGCTTTTCTTACCAATTCAACATTGAGATACCATGTGGACAACTCCACAGCCAGAGAAGTAGCTCAGGAAAGTGGAGGCCCCATCATTATGTGGACTTGCTAGGCGCTGTAATTGGAGCTCCGTGTTTTAGACCACTTCACCAGGGGAAGTATCAAACTCGTTATCATTATATTTCATCCGAATCTGCAAGGACTGGCTAGCGATAGGTATTATAGGGAAAACCTGGGAGAGAATTCAGTAAGGAGAATGTCTATGCTTTTTAACTTTATATTAGTACTTTGTCATAATTATGTTATTAATATCTGTGTTTATGATCTATAACCTACTGAACACTAGTAAATGTCAGTGAAAATAAATTTAATGGTCCTTCAAACATAGTTTCAAGCTCTGGAGGACCTTGGTGTTATTAATACATCAGAGGATCTTCACTCCTCACATTAATTAATTATAAGTCCATCTGTGATGCGAGGATATGACCAGATCAGGGTGGTAGAGGGATATAGTTGAGTGTGGACCAACTATATGTAATTTTCTTTAGAAAGGATGTAATTAATTCACATACTCGCAGTTTAATTTCCCATACTGGCAGCTGGTTCTTTCTCGAGCTGGATAAACATTAATTGGATAACTGATTGTCCTTAATCAGTGAGCAAATATTCAGAATCTACACTGTGAAAACAACTATATATTTAATTCTGAAAAGATGCTTATATAGATAAGGGGGCCATTATAATATAAATTATTAAGTATATTACTGGACTTGAAACCTCATTCAGAATTGTTGCAATTTAGGATGAAACTCGAGATCATCATAACCTTGAGTAATAACTACGATGTAACGGTAGCAAACTGGGTGCTTAACATCATTAATATAAAAATTCGCAAAACAGTGGCATAGACATTAAACAGGCATCATAAAGTATATTTACAACAACGATTACAACAATTTAGTTTTAGTCAGCCTATACAGGAGTATATTGGGGCTAAACATCAGGAACAGACTTCAGTTAAAAGGAAGTCTGACAGATTTAAAAAAAAAAAAACTAAGTTCACTAAACTTAGGATGACTCGAGTATGGAACACATTCGTACAGCATAATGATGTCAACGAGATAAAGTCAGTTGATCAAATGAAAATGCTGGCCCACAGATGGCTCCAACTTCATCCTGTTCCCTGCTTGTATGTTTCATAACAATAAAAATGCTTTCAAATGAGGTGATGTAGGTAACAGCTCTTAGCTTGTCAATAAAGTTAGGAATCCTTAACCTGTATATAGCTTGTCAATAAAGCGAGGGATCCTTAATTTTGTCAAATTCTGTGTAAAAACAAAAAAAAAACAAAAAAAAAATCCAACAAGAGAAAACTAGTATAGGTACTTATCCCAGTTAGGAAGACAGAGTGAAAAAGTTGGAAGAACTTTTAAGGTGTACCAAATGCTTAGACAAACCTGGCTTGGGGGGCTGGGAGTATGCAAATCCTCCCAGATTACCCTGCCAGCTTTCCTAATCCTCTTCCATAGCATCAAATGAGTCAAAACAAATTCTTCCAGACAACCTCATTGACCTAGCAGGAATACAGGACCCTAGCTACACCAGTGCCATTACTGAATGGGAGAGTCTTGCTGCTCCAGCACCAAAATCTAGTGCAGCACTGATCTACAGCCAAGTTGGGATGGCTCCATCGCTGAAAAGGTGCTTGCAAACATGCTTAGGGCTGTAACAGGGAGACTGGTCGTCTCCAAGCTGTGAGTATACATCACTCCGGGGACTTCCTCTAAACATTTCCCATTTCGGCAATGGGAACATTCCTCAACCCTAAGACCCTCCGTATTGCAGTGACTATGCGTCTTGCTGCCCCAATTCACACAGAATATACGTGTATTTGCGGCGATGCACAAGCCGAACAAAATGGTCCCACCCTGGCATTAACTGTTCCAAAACCAGGGGCTGGCATGCAAGACACAATGACGTCAACAGCATCATAAAGAGAACCCTTGATACAGCTGGATGCCCAGCCGAAAGAGAACCCCGATCACTAGCAGCCGACAATACCCATAACCCAGCAAGCTGCCCCAACAGGATCACCATCTATCCTTGGAAGAATGGCAAGCTCTTAGCATGAGACTGTACCTGTGTGTCGACGCTGGCTGACACCTACATCCATCTCAGTGTCGGTGATAGGGAGGAACTGCTGATCACAGGGAGGAGTACATGATCAGCAAGTACAGGGACATAAGCCAGCAGTATCAATTTGTCCCAGTGGGGAAAAAATGGCACACGTTTCCTTAAAGAACTGGGTTCCAGACTCATCGACACCACCAAGGACCCAAGGGCAACCACTTTCATGTTCCAGTGCCAGTGTTGGCTCAAGTCCGGCGTCAGAGGAGTTGAAGGAGATTCATAATCTTTGATATATATATTTTTTTTTCTTTATAAATTATGAGCTTTTAGACACCACACACATCGACACCATGCCCAGCCCTTCTAGGGTAGGGTAGGGGCCTGAGTCCGAGCTTTCAGCTCACAAGACTGTCATTCCCAATAACCCCCTTGGGGCGGGGATGGCAGACCAGAGAGGCCTAGCTTCTCCCTACGAGAAGCTAGGTCTGGGGACAGTTGGTCCCAAAGATGAGGGGGTATTTGTGCCTCCTCCCATGGGAGACTTAGGTCTCGGACACTCCCTAGCCAGGGAACCAAGGCCGGGCCATCACTTGGAAAAGGCCCGGGCCGGAGAAATACCGGCGAATCTTTATTTATTTTTTTTATTTATTAATTTGAACATGATACAGAAAAGTACAAAAGAATACAATTAAGTGCAGCATGCCAAAGCCCCTTGTATGCAGAGCATTATGGGCAGGCTTAAAATTAACTTAAGATTAACTAAGCATCCCTAAACATTATTGTAAACAGATAACAATTAAGCTCTATTGAGTACTACAAAGACAGGGCATATGGTTGCATGCACTGCTGGTCATTCAGTAGAATGGAGTATTCTGTTAGGTAATGTAATTAAAAAATAACAAAGTTTGATTGGGTCTCAGGTTAAATATTTCTGTGGTACAATTATGAGAAACATTTAAGATATACAATTTATAAGATACAGTTATTCAGTATTTATTTGGTTGTGGGTGAGTAAGTGATTTTTGAGGAGAGACTTGAATTTATAAACAGATAATGTTTCTTTTATATTCATTGGTAACGAATTCCAGATTTCATGGCCTTTTATGTGCATTGAGTTTCTGCATAACGTGAGATTGTAGATGTCGTTGCTTTTCATCTAAAAATGTACACTTACTTATTAAAATCCTATAAATAAAAATTTACTAAACAAACTAACATAGTTACTTGATAAGTCCCAGGTAAGGTGGTGTTTGCCGCTGGTGTTTGACGTAGTGTACCATCTGGGGCTTCCAGAGAAAATGAACATGGCTCTCCTTCTAGAGAAAACCAAGAAGGGTAATCCATTGATTTTATTTTTTATTTATTTTATTTATTTTATGTCTTTGCAAACAGTACATTGAGATTTTATAATTACAATAGTGGGTTGCAATGCAAAGAGAGCCTCTATTATGCCTAGGCATTATGGGCCGACTTAACATTATTGGCTTACAGACTACTTAACACTAAGGAGTATATCATAGTTGTACAGTAGGGTAGTAATTATTTCATAGTTGTACAGTAGATTATTAATTATAAGTGAATTAAATTTGTATAAGAAAAAGAATATATTCATATAGTCTAAAATGCCTTTTGGAAAACGGGGGTTCAATTTATTCCTGTCAACAATTTGGAAAAAGGGTTTCAAAGTGATTATTGAAGTTAAATGGGGGAGACAAGGGTGATAATGTTACTGAGTATTTAGCGTTTAGTCTAGAGTGATTAAGGGGTTTTTGAGAAGAGTTTTAAAAACGGGTTTTTTCAAACTGGCTTACTTAATATCTTCGGGTAATAAATTCCATTTTTTTAAGGCCCTTTATTTGCTAGTTTTTTTACACAGGTGATAAGGACACGAGTATATCAAAAAGAATTGTGTTTTGTTTTGGCAGTTCCTTTTAAGTTGGTTTGGAGAATTTGAGTGGGGGTTTATATTTGCGTGATTGTTCTGTGTATGTATAGGCACATGAATAAATATAGTGTTCTTAAAGGTGAGCCTTCAGACTTTTGAAAAATTTGGGGGAGAAAGCTGGGGGGAGGGGAATTCTTATCATTCTTACTGCTGCCTTTTGCTGGGGTTTTTAGGGTTTTAGGTGATTGGATGTTTTGATCCCCATGCACAAATTCCTATGTAAATAAGGGGATATGAGGATGGTACAGTGCCAGGAGAGTGATTTTGGGAAAGTATATCTTATCTTTGAAAGTATGCCACAGTTTGGGGATTTTCTTGGGGTCTGTTGATTTTGTCCGGAAAATTAAGGGTACTGTCTGGTGGGTACCTAGGGAATTTTTCCCCCTAGAGTCTTGTGACTGATGAACATTTTGCGTTATGTTAACGGATCATTTGCACTTTATTTCAAACTGAAAATTGTTTTAAGTATTCAGGGTAAGTTTTTTTATATCACCGGGAATATTTCTGCAATTCGGCATTGACTGTGTTTGCTAGAGACCGTGTTTTTGGGGGGAAAAGAATATGTAGTGTTTTCTGCAAATAAATGGGTTTGAGAGCTGTGATGCATTCGGTAGATCATTGATGTAGAGAGAAAGAGGAGTGGTCCAAAGGGTGCTTCCCTTTTGGGACTCTTGTGATTTGTTGGTGAAGAGTTTTCCATTTGCGAAAAAATTAGTTCTGTTTTTAAGGTATGATTTTTAGGTAGTTAGGGGGTGGCCCCTATACCCCTGTGCTTAATTTGGATACAGCATTCATGGCGACTGTTTCGAAAGTTACGTAAACAAAAAAATGCCCAGCGGGGGTTCTTTCTTTTCAAGGCGGTATATATTATTCTACATGTGTAAAAGACCCCGCAACCCTTCGTGCTTTTATTATTCCTGAATCCAAACTGACAAGGGTTTAATATGTTGTGTGAGACGAGGTAGGAATAGATCCGTCTATGCATTAATTTTTCTAACATTCTAGAGAGCAGTGGTAAGTTAGATATTGATCTATAGTTATTCAAGTCAGCTTGGTCACCTCCTTTGTGGATCGGAGTGACCCTCGCTGTTTTAAGGATTGTTGGGAAGGTAGCTGATTCAATGGATTTGTTAAAGAGCGTTGCAATAATTGGTGACAATACTTGAGAAGCTTTTTTGTACATAAAAGCTGTATATGTTTCGAGCTCATTTTGCCAATCGATGTTATTCATAGCTGCTATAAAGTTGTTAACCGCTGTCTCGTTATGTAGTCTGAAGGTTACTTTAGTGATGTCTTGTGGTAGTTTGCCCAGATTAGTTATGAGAAAGGTTGGGTAGTGGTCTGTAGTGTTGTTTGTGATTATGCCTGATTTTAAAGAGGATATGGTGTTTAACGAGATGTGGTCTATTAAAGAGATGCTTGTCTCGGTGATTCTTGTAGGTTTAGATATTGTTGGTAGCAACAGGCAATTACTCATTGTGTTTGTGAATTCAGTTACTTGTGGGTCCTGGTCGTGGTGAAATCTGGATTAGTGAATATTTATAAATAAATTTAATCTACACATCAGTATATTATATATGCTAAAAAATTAAATAATGAAATAGTTTTAACCTCCATTAAATTTTTGAGTATCTTCTGTGTTACTGTAACGTTTGTTGTTACTGTGTATTGTACTGTTCTTCTGCGTTACTGAACTGTTGTTCTGTGTTATTGTACTGTTGTTTCTATGTTATTGCACTGTTTGTTCGTTATAGTACTGTTCTGTGTTATTGTAACTATTGTTCATGGTTATAGTAGCTGTTCTGTGTTAACTGAACTGTTGTTCTGTGTTATTGTACTGCTGTTCTGTGTTACTGTACTGTTCTTCTGTGTTACTGTAGCTGTTCCATTGTGTTACTTGTACTGTTCTGAGTTACTGGAAAAAAAATAAAAAAAAAAAAAAAAAAAAAAAAAGAAAAAAGAAAAAAAGAAAAAAAAAAAAAAAAAAAAAAGACTGTTGTCTTCTGTGTTACTGACGTTCTTCTTGTGTTACTGAATTGTTCTTCAGGTGTTATTGTACTGTTTTCTGGTGTTACTGTAACTGTTCTTCTGTGTTACTGATTACAGTTCTCGCTTGTGTTACAGTACTGTTCTTCTGTGTTACCTGTACTGTTGTTCTGTGTTATTGGACTGTTTGTTCTGTTATTGCAACTGTTCTTCTGTGTTACCTGCAGCTGTCTTCTGATAACTGTACTGTTTCTTCTGTATTAATTGTACTGATGTTTTGTTTATTGTACGCTGTTCTTCTGTGTATTGTACTGTTGTTCTTGTTATTTTACTGTTCTTTCGGGTGTTATTGTACTGTTGCTTCTGTGTTAATTGTACTGTTCTGTGTTATTGTTCTGTTGTTCTGTTTTATTGTACTGGTTGTCTGTGGTGTATTGTACTGGTTGTTCTGTGTTATTGTACTGTTCTTCTGTGTTATTGTACTGTTTCTTCTGTGTTACGGTACTGTTTCTTCTGAGTTCTGTAATGGTCTTCTGTTTTACTGTACTGGTTTCTGTGTTTACTGTACTGTTCTTCTGTGTTACTGTTACTGTTTCTTCTGTGTTACTATACTGAATCTTCTGTGTTACTCCTAACTGTCTTCTGTGTTACTGTACAGTTCGTGTTACCTGTACTGCTGTTCGTGTTTACTGTACTGTTCTTTGTGTTAGCGGTAATTGCTTCGTGTTACTGTACGTTCTTCTGTGTTTACTGACTGTTCCTTCTGTGTCACTGGACTGTTCTTCTGTGTTACTGTACCGGTTTTCTGTGTTTCTGTACTGTTCTTCTGTGTTACAGTACTGTTCTTCTTCTGTGTTACTGTACTGTTCTTCTGTGTTACTGTAATGGTCTTTTCTGTGTTACTGTAGCTGTCTTCTGTGTTACTTACTGTTCTTTCTGTGTTGCTGGACTGGTCTTCTGTGTTACTGTAGCAGTTTTTCCTGTGTTACTGGTACTGGTCTTGTGTTATTGTACTGTTCTTCTGTCTTACTGGACTGTTCTTCTTTGTTATTGTACTGTTCTTCTGTGTTATTGTACTGTTCTTCTGTGTTATTGTTCTGTTGTTCTGTTTATTTGTACTGTTGTCTGTTTATTGTACTGTTCTTCTGTGTTACTGTACTGTTCTTCTGAGTTTACTGTACTGTTCTTCGTGTTTTGAACTGTTTTCGTTACTGTACTGTTCTTCTGTGTTTACTGTACTGTTTTCTGTGTTACTGGACTGTTCTTCTGTGTTACTGTACTTGTTCTTCTTGTTACTGTAATGTCTCTGTGTTACTGTACTGTTCCTCTGTGGTTACTGTACTGGTCTTCTGTTTATTGTAACTGTTCTTCTGAGTTTACTGGGGACTTTTCTTCTGTTACTGTACTGTTCTTCTGTGTTATTGTACGTTTCATCCTGTGATACTGTACTGGGTCTTCTGTGTTACTGAACGTTCTTCTGTGTTACTGTACTGTTCTTCTGTGTTACTATTATACTGAATCTTCTGTGTTACTGAAGATGGTCCTTCTTGTTACTGTACTGTTCTTCTGTTGTTACTGACTGTTCTTTCTGTGTCACTGGACTGTCTTCTGTGTATTGACTGTTCATCACATGTGTTTCTGTACTGTTCTCTAGTTAACTGTAAGGTCCGTCTGTTTTACTGTACTGGTCTTCTGTGTTACTGTAGTCTGGTTTTCATGTGTTACTCTGTAGCTATCTGGTGTTACTGAACTGTTTCTTTTCCTGTGTTACTGTACTGTTCTTCTGTGTTACTGGACTGTTTTTGTGTTACTGTACTGTTCTACTGTGTTACTGTACTGTTTCTGTGTTACTGTACTGTTCTTCTGTGTTACTGTACTGTTCTTCTGTGTACTGGACTGATCTTATGGTTTATTGTACTGTTTCTTCTGTGTTACTGGACTGTCTTATGTGTTACTGTACTGTTCTTCTGTGTTACTACTGGACTGTTCTTGTGTTAGCTGTACTGTTCTTGTGTTACTGTACTGTTTTTCTGTGTTACGAACTGTTCTTCTGTTATTTGTACTGTTCCTCTGTGTTATGTACTGTTCTTCTGTGTTACTGTATTTCTGTTCTTTCAGTGTTACTGTACTGGTCTTCTGCGTTTACTGACCGTTCTTCTGTGTTACTGTACTGTTGTTCAGTGTTTTGTACTGTTCTTCTGCGTTACTGGAAACTGTTGATCTGTGTTTATTGTACTGTTACTTCCTGTGTTTACTGTACTGTTCTTCTGTTGTTACTGTACTGTTCTTCTGGGTTTTACTGAACTGTTGTTCTGTGTTATTGTACTGTTCTTCTGCGTTACTGAACTGTTGTTCTGTGTTATTGTTACTGTTCTCTGTGTACTGTAGCGTTCTTCTGTGTTTACTGTAGTGGTCTTGTGTGTTACTGTACTGTTCTGTGTTACTGTACTGTTCTTCTGTGTTACTGCATCTGGTTCTTCTGTGTTACTGGACTTTCTTCTCTGTTACTGTACTGTTCTCCTGGTTATGACTGATCTTTGTGTTATCGTACCTGTTCTTCTGTTACTGTAACTGTTCGTGTGTGTTATTGACTGTTGTTCTGTGTTTCTGTACTGTACTCCTGTGTTAGCTGTAGCTGTTCTTCTGTGTTACTGTAGCTGTACTTCTGTTTACTATACTGATCTTCTGTGTTACTGTAATGGTCTTCTGTGTTACTGTACTGTTCTGTGTTACTGTACTGTTCTTCTTGTTACTGTTACATTGTCTTCTATGTTACTGTTAGCTGTTCTTCTGTGTTACTGACAGTTCTTTCATGTGTCACTGGACAGTTCTTCTGTTTAGTGTACGTTCTTCTGTGTTACTGTACAGTCCTTGCTGTGTTACTGTAATGGGTCTTCGTGCGTAACTGTACTGGTCTTCTGAGTTACAGTAGCTGGTTTTCTGTGTTACTGTAGACTGTCGTTTTGTTGACTGTAGCTGGTTTTCTGTGTATTGTATGTTTCCTTCTGTGATTACTGGACTGTTCTTGCTGTTAACTGTACTGTTCTTCTGTGTTATTGTACGTTCTTCTGCATTATTGTACTGTTTTCTGTGTTATTTTGTACTGTTCTTCTGTTTATTGTACTGTTCACTGTGTTATTGTACTGTCTGCTGTGGTATTGTAATGTTTCTTCTGTGTTATTGTACTGTTCTTGCTTCTGTGTTATTGTACTGTTCTTCTGTGTTATTGTTCTGTTGTTTCTGTGTTATTGTACTGTTTTGTTCTGTTTTATTGTACTGTTTCTCTGTGTTACTGTACTGTTCTTCTGTGTTATTGTACTGCTCTTCCTGTGTTTACTGTAGATGTTCTGTGTTATGTACTGTTCTTCTGTGTTACTGTACTGTTCTTCTGTGTTTCTGTACTCTTCTGTTACTGGCCTGTTCTTCCTGTGTTACTGGACTGTTCCTCTGTGTTTACTGGACTGTTCTTTCTTCTGTGTTACTGGACTGTTCTTCTGTGTTAACGTACTGGTCTTCTGTGTAATTGTACTGGTCTTCTGTGTTCTACTGTACCTGTACTTCTGTGTTACTGTAATGGTCCTTCGGTGTTACTGTAAATGGTCATTCTGTGTACTGTACTGTCTTTCTGTGTTATTGTACTGTCTTCTGTGTTACTGTACGTTTCTTCTGTTTTACGTAATGGTCTTCGGTGTTACTGTACTGGTCTTCTGTGTTACTGTACTGGCTCTTCTGTTTATTGTACTGTTCTTCTGTGTTACTGGACTGTTCTTCTTGTGTACTGTCGTACTGTTCTTCTGTGTTTATTGCACTGTTCTTCTGTGTTTCGTACTGTTCTTCTGTGTTACTGTACTGTCTTCTTCTGTGTTACTGTATTGTTCTTCTTGTTACTGTACTGTTCTTCTGTGATTACTATACTGATCTTCTGTGTTACTGTAATGGTCTTCTGTGTTACTGTACTGTTCTGTGTTACTGTACTGTTCTTCTGTGTTACGGTAATTGTCTTCTGTGTTACTGTACTTTTCTTCTGTGTTAACTGGACTGTTCTTCTATTTGTATTATTGTAACTGTTCTTCTGTGTTACGTAATGGTCTACCTGTGTTACTGACTGGTTTTCTGTGTTACTGTACTAGTTTTCTGTGTTACTGTAATGTTCTTCTGTGTTACTGTACTGTTCTTATGTTACTGTACTGTTCTTCTGTATTACTGTACTGTTCTTCTGTATTACTGTACTGTTCTTCTGGGTTACTGTACTGTTCTTCTGTGTTACTGGACTGTTCTTATGTTACTGTACTGTTCTTCTGTATTACTGTACTGTTCTTCTGTATTACTGTACTGTTCTTCTGGGTTACTGTACTGTTCTTCTGTGTTACTGTAATGGTCTTCTGTGTTACTGTACTGTTCTGCTGTGTTACTGTACTGTTCTTCTGTGTTACTGTACTGGTCTTCTGTGTTACTGTAATGGTCTTCTGTGTTACTCTAATGGTCTTCTGTGTTACTGTACTGTTCTGTGTTACTGTAATGGTCTTCTGTGTACTGTTGTGTCTTCTGTGTTACAAGTAGTGGTCTTCGGTGTTACTGTAATGGTCTTCTGTGTTGCTGTACTGTTCTGTGTTAGTGTACTGTTGTTCTGTGTTACTCTAATTGTCTTCTGTGTTACTGTAATGGTCTTCTGTGTTACTGTACCTATCTGTGTTACTGTACGTTCGTCTGTGTTACTGTAATGTCTCTGTGTAAGTACTGTTCATGTGTTACTGTACTGTTCTTCTGTTTACTGTAATGGTCTTCTGTGTTACTGTACTGTTCTGTGTTACTGTACTGTTCTTCTGTGTTACTGTAATGGTCTTCTGTGTTACGGTACGTTCTGTGTTACTGTTCTGTTCTTCTGTGTTACTGTACTGTCTTCAGTGTTACTGTACTGGTAATTCAGTGTTACTGTACTGGTCTTCAGTGTTTACTGTACTGGTCTTCAGTTGTTACGGTACTGGGTCTTCAGTGTTACTGTACTCGTCTTCTGTGTTACTGTACTGGTCTTCCAGTGTACTGTACTGGGTCTTCTGTGTTACTGTACTGTTCTTCTGTGTTACTGTACTGGTCTTCTGTGTTACTGGTACTGGTCTTCAGTGTTACTGTTGCTGGTCTTCAGTGTTACTGTACCGGCGGCGGGGGGGGTCGGTACTGGTCTTCTGTGTTACGTAACTGGTCTTCAGGTTTATTGTACTGGTCTTCTGTGTTACTGTACTGGGCTTCTGGTGTTACTGTATGGTCTTACAAGTGTTATTGTAACTGGTCTTCAGTGTTACTGTACAGGTCTTGCAGTGTTACTGTAATGTCTTCAGTGTTACTGTACTGGTCTTCAGTGTTACTGTAACTGGTCTTCAGTGTTACTGTACTGGTCCTTCAGTTTACTGTACGGTCTTCTGTGTTACTGTACTGTCTTCAGTGTTAATGTCTGGTCTTCAGTGTACTGTACTGGTCTTCAGTGTTACGTACGGTCTCAGTGTTATTGGTAACTGATAATTTATATTAAACTGACCTATGACTGTAATTATTTGGTCTGCTGGAATAGCCTATTGTGTTTTTTTATTTATCCATGTCATGTTGATATACATACATTCTTCTGATGATGTCTGTTTAAGATCATAAAAAGCTCTGTTTATTTTATTTTTTTCATGGTATATTGCCATATCTGCAATCAAAAAAGCTCACCTCCCCATATATATATATAATATATATAAATAGATATATATATATATATATATATTAAATATATATAAATATATATGTATATATGTATATATATATATATATATATATATATATATATATATATATATATTATATATATATATATAAATATATATATATATATATATATATAAGTATATATATAGCAAGTAAGCAGCAAAATAAACACAAACCCTGATCTCTGGCCGAAAGGAGAATCGAAGACCTACGAACCTTGGAACAAGGTACGCAGTGCTGTAACCTTTCTTCTCACCACACTGGACAATACCGTGGTGCCTAGCAATGCTAGACGTGATTCCAAAGCGTACCTTGGTCCTGCGCACCTTGTTGCAAGGATCGTAGTTCGAGTCTCCTCGGCCATAAATATATAAGATATATAGATATATATATATATATAATATATTATATATATATATATATATATATATATAAATATATATATATATATATTAACAAGGCGGCCATCTCCGCACCGAGGCTGGTACCCAAAAAAGAAAGAAAATCCCAAAAGAAAATACTTTCATCATTCAAACACTTTCAACTCACACATAATTCACTGTTTTGCAGAGGGTCTCAGAACACAACAGTTTAGAAGCATATCCGTATAAAGATTACTCAACAGAACCCCCAAACTGCTATATCCGAAACCCCACCTTAGAGTGCAGGCACTGTACATTCCATTTCCAAAGACTCAAGTCCGGCTATATTAAAATAATCGTTTTCCTGAATCACCTTCATCTTAATATTACCCTGCAACCTGCACTAGCCAAGGACTGGTTACATGTTGCACTGACCATCCCTGTTGGTGTACTAGTCCACGAGCAACATATATATATGTACTGTGACTACAACGAGTGGTATTGATCAGTAGCAACACGTGCACAAGTCCAAGGACTCGAACCGATGTTGTAACTGGCCCGCCTCATGGTGACTAGAACGACATGACGCCTTAGCCCACGGGACCATCCAATCCTACAAAGATTAATACACCAAACAGGGATGAGAATAAAATTCCGAAGCCCCCAACACCGAATGCCCCGGGGTGGCAGTCAAACACTACTCTGCTGGCTGCGCCATCTTTAAAGGTTTTGGTGGTCCTGTGGTCTAGGCGCGGGTTCTGGCTCACCATGAGGCGGCCGCACAACAGGGGTTTTCGGTCCGGGCTATGCAGTGTTGTTATTGATCAATCCCACTCGTTAGGGTCACAAAAATTTTTTTATTTTTTTTTTTTTTTCAACAAGTCGGCCGTCTCCCCCGGGGCGGGGTACCCAAAAAAGAAAGAAAACCCCCAAAAAAGAAAAACTTTCATCATCATCCAACACTTTCACCACCTCACACAACCGCTTTTGCAGAGGTGTCAGATAAAACAGCTTAGAAGCATATACGAAAAAGTCGCAACATATCCCTCCAAACTCCCAAATACCCAAACCCCTCCTTTAAATGCAGGCATTGTATTTCCCTTTTTCCAGGACTCAAGTCCGACTATATGAACAAAACCGGGTTTCCCTAACCCCTTTCACTAAATATAACCCTGCTCACACTCCAACAACGTCAGGTCCCAAGTACATTCGTCCCCTTCACTCCTATCTAACACGCTCACACGTTTTGGGGAAGTCCAAGCCCCTAGCCCACAAAACCCCCTTTACCCCCTTTTCCAAACCCCTTTCGGGGACGCCCCCCTACCCCTCCACCCTTTCCACTATAGTTTTAATCTTTCCATGTCATTCTATTTTGATCCATTGCCCTCTAAATGACCAAACCACCTCAACAACCCCTCTTCTGCCCTCTGACTAATGCTTTTTTTAAACCCCCCAAAAACCTTTCTCCTTTTTTCCCCACACTCCGTTTTTCGCATAAATTTTTAACACCACCATGCCCTTACAGGACATCCCCACTGCCCCAACCGCTCCTGCTGCTGCATTTACCACCCAAGCTTCACATCCATATTTTCATACACCCCTTTCTTTGCTCCATAGAAAACGTTTTTTGACCCACATATCCTCAACGCACCACTCACCTTTTTTTTCCCCTCATCAATTCTATGAAAAACCTCACCCTTTCAAAAATCCATCCGCCGACACTCAACCCCAATATCGAAAACATTCACTTCTTCCAACCCTCCTCCCCAATTGTTTCCAATTTTTTTTACTAAATCATTTGATCCCCATCACCAACCTTTTCAGGGTTCATTTTCAACTTCTCCTTTACACACTTTCTCAACCACCACTAACCTTTGCAATTTTTTTTTAGAATCTCCCCTAAACCAGTATCATCACAAAAAGTAATTGGGTAATTCCTTTTTAATTGATTCCCCATAATTTAATCCCACCCCCCCGAAACACCCAATTTGCTTCTTTTACAACCCCTCTAAAATATATTAAAAACAACCAGGGTGACATTACACATCCCTGTCTAAACCACTTTTACCGGGGAAGTGTCTCCCTCTTTCACACACCCTAACCGACCTCTCTATCCTCAAAAAAAGCTCCTTCAGCTTTAGTACTTCCACCTATTCCATTACTTAAAACATCCCACTTTGCCCCTATCCATTCTATCATATGCCTTTCTAAATCCATAAAGCAATAAAAATTTCCCTACCTTTACCAAAACTGTTCACATTTGTTTCAGGTAAACACTGATCACAATTCCCTACCCACTCTGAACCCCCCCGCTCATCCGCAATCCTACATTCTGTTTACCTCAATTCTTTAAATTTAACCCTACCGTTACTTTCCGGGTATACTCATAAAACTTATTCCTTATATTTTTACAATCTCTTTATTTCCCCTTTTCCCTTTTTATAAAAAGGGGACTATACTGCCTCCGCCAACCCTAGGTACCTTCCCCTTTTTCATACATTTATTAAACAAAAGTCCAAACCACCCCCAACACAATACCCCCCCTCTTTTAAACATTTCTGTCATGACCCCATCATTCCAGCTGTTTTAAACCCCCCTTTCTTCTACGAATCCCCTCACGTACCCCCACCACACTTACATTCTGCTCTTTTTCACCTTAAAAGAGGGTTTACCCCCTGGCCGGCATGAAATTACCGCCCCCCTTTTTTCCTTAACTTTAAAAGTTCCTGAAAATATTCTCGTATCACCAATACCCCCTCTCCCCATCTACAAACTCCCCCTATTTTTTTTTTTAACTGAAAAATAAATATTTTCCCTAGGCTTTCTTAACTTTTTTAACTCACTCCAAAATTTTTTTTTTATTTTCATTAAAAATTTTTCTTGACAGTGCCTCTCCACTCTTTCACTGCTCCCCTTTTTGCACTTTTTCACCACTGTTTCACCTTTCTTTTACTCTCCATATACCTGCCTTCTTATAACACTTCTGCTTTGTAAAAACCCTCGAAAAGCTCCCTTTTTCTCTTTATCACACCCTTTACTTCATCTTCCACCAGTCACCCTCTTTCCCCTCCCCCCCCCCCCTATAACCACAAACTTCTCCCACATTCTAAACTCATTTTTTTAAAAATATTCCAACCCTCTTTAACCCCCCCCCCCACTACTCAGAAGCCCACCTTTCTGCCAATAGTCGCTTATATCCGCCCGAAATTTCCCCCTCCCTTAGTTTAAAAAACCTTTTCCCCCCCTCTTACTTGTTGTTGCCACCCTTTCCCTTTTCCCCCTCTACCCTTACTTAATGAGCTACAAATAAATAATGAGCGATAAAATCAGTTGCCCCCCCTATAAACTGTACATCCTGGGGCCTACCCACAACCTTTTATCCACCAATTTCATAAATTTAAAAAACTACTTTTATTACGTCTACTTAAACCTTTTATATTTATTTATCCCATTTTCATAAAATGGGTATTAATTACCAAATTTCTTTTTCCCCCATAGCCAATTAAAGGCTCCCCATTTACATTTACCCCTGGCACCCCAAATTTACCCCCTACTCCCTCTAAACATTTTTTCCCACTTTAGCATTGAAATCCCCACCACCATTACTCTCAACTTGTTTTTAAACTCCCCACGCATTCACTTTAAAATTTCCCAAATCTCTCTCTCTCCTCTACACTTTTCCCCTTCTCCAGGGGGATCCGCTTACTATAACCCCTTTTCACATCCAATCTTTTTTTACTCCACATATTCCTTGAATTTTTTACATTTTTTAGTCCCTCTTTTCCTCCAAGCTTTTCCCCTTTACATTATTTCTACCTTCTTAGCTCTAACCTATTTTAAACCCCCGACCTAATCCCATTTTTTCCTCTCCATTGAAACTCTCCCCCCCCCCTTCACTTTGTTTCACTTTAAACCAGGGCATCCATTTCTTCTCATTCATAACATCCCAAACACTCTTTCTTTTCATTTGCACAACACCACGCCATTCAGACTTCCCACTTTGACAATTTTCTTCTTTTTATTTTTTTTTAGAATCTTTTCAGGAAAAGGGTTACTAGCCCATTGTTCCCGGATTTTAGTTGACTTTTACAACCGCAGGTTACGGAGGGAAAATTCTATTCCCCTTCCCCTTTGGGTATAAAAGGAAAAGTAAAAACCAAGAACATTAAGATAAAAAAAAAAGAAAACTCAAATGATGTGTATAATAAACGTTACATGCAGGTATGTGACCTAAATGAAGTAGAAGTCAAAAACGTACCTTAACCCTTTCATATTTATGGGCAGACGAAAGAACCACAATCCTACCATCAGTAAAACAATTACAGGCTTTTCGTTTTTACACTCACTTGGGAGACGGAGACCCCCCTGGGTGGTTGCTGCAACCAAACCCACTAAATATATATAATATATATATATATATATATATATAAAATTATATATATATATAAAATATAATATATTTTTATATATATATATTATATATATATATAATATATATAAATATTAATATATAATATATATTTACAATTGCAAATAGGGATCGTAAAAAACGCAGGAGGGCTGAATACTCCAAATACTGACTCTGATTTTTTTTAACACAAATCTCTAGATTTGCAAAATGAACGAAAAACACAAAACATTCAAAGAATGACATTTTGTGGCGAACACTGTTTTGAATAGAGGACAGAGGAAATGGCCATCGGTTGAAACTGAATGTAAGGGACATTTTCAAACTTACAAAAATAGTGTAAGAAGAGCATCGTAAATACTAAAAACTTGAACCTTTAAAAAGGGTCACATACAGCAGCAGACACAAAGACCTAATCCTGTTTGCTATGAACGGGAAAATGATTCACATGGGGAAAGGAAGGCCAAATCTGACAGATAAACACAGAAATACTCACCTGGGGGGATAAATCAGATTTCTGATGTGGCACCAGTGCAGGGGCGGATTTTTGGGCCAACTTTGAATTTGGGGGGAATGGAGTTGCACAAAGTACAGCCAACAAGTCTAAAACAAGTGCGTGATGCTATTGTCAACTTGGACGGAATCTCTTAGAATGTTTTCAGCACCGTTGGGTGAATACCAAAGAATTTAGGCTGTTTTGGGGACAAAAGGCGAAACCCTTTCCCGAAAGGAACCATAAAGTCGGCTAAAATCATAACCTATTTTCCGCCCAAAGGAACACTGGCAACAAGTGTAAGAAGCTAGTCTTTATATCTTTACCATTCATGATCAAATCCCGGGGGGTCACCACTCTTGGAAAAAACCCGGGCCCGGGAGAAAACCCGGGAAAAAAAAAAAAAAAAAAAAAATCAAATCCCCTCCCTCGATGAAAAAAGGTGCCGCATAGTTTTTTATGAATAAAATATTAAAGCGGAAATAAAAGTTTTTGCTAACATTAAAAAAGATCGGGGGGGTCTAAAAGAAGTAACCGTTTTTATTTTATTTGTTTTTTTTTATTCCCCCACGATTTTTTTCATATTCAAGTCAGAGGGACAAGCGTTTAGTATTATTTAGAGGAATTTTGAAAACGGGAGGGGGCGTGAAGTCAGGAATTACAGAGGATTAGGAATTAGAAGAGGTGACCAGAGGGGTTTTAATTGGGGTTATTTTAATGTGGTGTGTGGTGGGTTTTTGGGGTGTGGTGGTGTTGTGTGTACTCACCAAATTTGGGTTGCGGAGTCGAGACTTAGCTCCTGGCCCCGCCTCTTTACTGATCGCTACAGGGCCCTCTCTCTCTCTGCCCCTATGCTTTGCATACCTCGTCTTAAACTATGATG
>NC_069443.1:24833381-24904223 GCF_026875155.1 Cherax quadricarinatus | reverse complement strand
TTAATTTTTTTCCCCTTTTAAAAATTTTTTTTTAAACCCCTTTTAAAAAAACCCCTTTTAAAACTTGAAAAAATTTTCCTTTACACCCTTCAATCCAAATTTCTTTTCCAACTTCAAAAACACCTTTATTTTTTCTGGTAATAAAATTATCCTCTTAATTTTTCCCCATTCCCCTTCTTTTTTTAATTTCTTTCCCCCAACCCGGGTTACTTCCCTTTAAATAATTCAAAAAAATTTTCCCACAATATCCCACTGCTTTACTTTTTAAAAAATTTGTTGACTTTCACTTTCGTAAAATCCCTCAAACTTATTCGTTTTTCACAAAAGTTTTTCCCCCGGAGGCTTTGAAAGGGGGGGTCCAAATGTTTAACATTAAAAGTTCCTGAAAATTTTCTCGCTATCTACTAATACCTCCTCTCCCCATCTACTAACTCCCCTACTCTGTTTTAACTGACAAATCAATACTATTCCCTAGGCTATTCTAACTTGTTTAACTCACTCCAAAATTTTTCTATTTTCATTAAAATTTCTTGACAGTGCCTCTCCACTCTTTCATCTGCTCTCCTATTGCACTCTTTCACCACTGTTTCACTTTCTTTTACTTCCATAACTCTGCTCATCTTATAACACTTCTGCTTTGTTAAAAACCTCTCGTAAGCTACCTTTTTCCTTTTGATCACACCCTTTACTTCATCATTTCCACCGTCACTTCCTTTTCCTCCTGCCCCCACCCTCCTTAATGCACAAACTCTGCCCCACATTCTAATACTGCATTTTATAAAACTATTCCAACCATCTTCAAACCCCCCCCCCCACTACTCATCTTTGCACTAGCCCACTTTTGCCAATAGTCGCTTATATCTGCCCGAACTTCCACCTCCTTAGTTAACACTTTCACTCCTCTACTTGTTGTTGCACCTCCTTTTCCATACTCTTACTCTAACTGTTAGCTACAACTAAATTAATGATGCGATATATCAGTTGCCCCTCTATAAACATGAACATCTGGAGCCTTACACCATACCTTTTATACACAATACATAATCTAACAAACTACTTCATTACGTGTACATTATACCTTGTATATTTATTTATCCTCATTTTCACTAAAATGTAGTATTACTTATACCAAAATTCTTTTCCACATAGTCTCAATTAAAGGTCCCCATTAACATTTTTACCCTGCACCCCAATATTACCTACTACTCCCTCTATAACATTTTTACCACTTTAGCATTGAAATCCCAACCACATTACTTCACACTTGATTCAAAACTCCCACGCATTCACTTAACATTTCCCAAACTCTCTCTCTCCTCATACACTTCTCTTTCTCCAGGTGCTACACGCTTACTATAACCCACTTTTTCACATCCAATCTTATTTTACTCAATATTTTGAATTTATACATTTGTTAAGTCCTCTTTTCTGCCATAGCTTATCCTTCAACATTATTGTACTCCTTCTTTAGCTCTAACTCTATTTGAAACCCTGACCTAATCCATTTATTCCTTCCATTGAAACTCTTCCCACCCCCTTCAGCTTTGTTTCACTTAAAGCCAGGAACATCAGTTTCTTCTATTCATAACATCACAATCATCTACTTTCTTATCATTTGCACAACATCCACGCACATTCAGACTTCCACTTTGGACAATTTTCTTCTTCTTATTCTTTTAGTAATTTTACAGGAAAAGGGTTTACTAGCCATTGTTCCCGGCATTTTAGTTGACTTTTACAACAGCATGGCTTACGGAGGAAAGATTATTATCACTTCCCCATGATTATAAAAGAAAAGTAATAAGACCAAGAACTATTAAGATAAAATCAAAGAAAACTAAATGAGTGTGTATAAATTAAACGTGTACATGCATGTGTAGTGTGACCTAAGTGTAAGTAGAAGTAGCAATGAGTACCTGTATATTTGCATATTTATGAACAGACGAAAGACACCAGCAAATCCTACCATCATGTAAAACATTACAGGCTTTCGTTTTACATCTCACTTGGCAAGGACGGTAGTATACCTCCTGGGGGTTGCTGTCTACCAACCTACTAACATTATATATATATATATATATATATATATTTTATTTATATTATATAATATATATATATACATAATATATATATATATATATATATATATATATATATATATATATATATATATATATATATATATATATATATATTACAATTGCAAATAGGCGATCGTAACAACGCAGGAGGTCTGAATATCTCCAACTACTGATCTCTGATTTTCAAGCACGAAAGTCTCTAGAGTTTGCAGAAAATGAACTGAAAAACACAAAACATTCAATGAATGACAGTTCTGTGGACGAAACACTGTTTTGAATGAGAGGACAGAGGAGAATGGCCAGTCTGGTTGAATCTGAATGTAAGGTGACATTTACAAACGTTACAACAGTAGTGTAGAGAAGAGCATCTGTAAATACTAAACACGTTGAACCTTCAAATGGATCACATACAGCAGCAGACTACAATGAGCTCTAATCCTGTTAGCTATGAACAGGAAAGTGATTCTACAGTGGGGAAAGGAAGGCCAAATCTGGACAGATAAACACAGTAAATACGTCACCTGGTCTGATAAATCATGATTTCTGATGTGGCACGCAGATAGCAGGGTCGGATTTTGGCGTCAAACTTTGAGATTTGGTTGAATGGATGTTGCAGCATGAAGGTACAGCCAACAAGTCTGAAGCAAGTGCGTGATGCTATTATGTCAACTTGGACTGGAATCTCTTAGGAATGTTTTCAGCACCCTGTTGGGTGAATACCACTAAGAATTTAGGCTGTTTTGGGGACAAATGGCGACCTTACCCAGAAAGGGAACCATAACAGTCGGCTAACAATCAATAACCTATTTACCGCCAAGTGAACACTGGCAACAAGTGTAAGAAGACTAGTCTTTATATCTTGACTCATTCATGATCAAATCCGGCGGGTCACCACTACTTGGAAAAGACCCGGGCCGGGAGAATACCGGTGAATAAAAAAAAAAAAAAAAAAATCAAATCCGGTCCATCGATGAATCAAAGGTGCCGCATAGTTTTTATGGAATAAAATATTAATGCTGGAAATAAACGTTTTTGCTAACATTAAACAGATGATCTTTTTGGGCATCTAATAAGAAGTAACCGATTTCATTATATTAGTTTTCTTTTATTCTCACGATTTTTTTTCATATTCAAGTCAGAGGTACAGAGCGTTTGAGTATTATTAGAGGAATTTAGGAGCAGACGGGAGGGGGCGTGAAGTCAGGTAATTACAGAGGATTAGGAATTAGAAGAGGTGACCAGAGGCGTTAATTGGTGTTAGTTGTATGTGTGTGTGTGTGTGTGTGCGTGTGTGTGTGTGTGTGTGTGTGTGTGTACTCACCTAATTGTGGTTGCAGGAGTCGAGACTTAGCTCCTGGCCCCGCCTCTTCACTGATCGCTACTAGGTCCACTCTCTCTCTCTGCTCCCTATGCTTTGTCATACTCGTCTTAAAGCTATGTATGGTTCCTACCTCATCACTTGCTAGGCTATTCCACTTCCTGATGACTCTATGACTGAAGAAATGCTTCCTAACATCCCTGTGACTCGTCTGAGTCTTCAACTTCCAATTGTGACCCCTTGTTTCTGTGTCCCCTCTCTGCAACATCCTGTCTGTGTCCACTTTGTCTATTCCACGCAGTATTTTGTATGTCGTTATCATATCTCTACTGTCCTATCCTGTACTCCAGTGTCGTCAGGCGATTTCCCCCCCAACCTTTCTTCGTAGGACATTCCCCTGAGCTCCGGAACTACCCTTGTACTCACCTATATGTACTCACCTATTTGTGTCGAGTCATAGCTCCTG
Organism: Cherax quadricarinatus; assembly: GCF_026875155.1. Lineage (NCBI taxonomy): Eukaryota > Metazoa > Arthropoda > Malacostraca > Decapoda > Parastacidae > Cherax > Cherax quadricarinatus. The sequence continues at coordinate 24,900,358 of NC_069443.1, read as the reverse complement.
GCCCCGCCTCTTCACTGGTCGATACTAATTCACTCTCTCCCTGCTCCATGATCTTTGTCATACCTCTTCTTAAAGCTATTTATGGAACTTGCTTCCACTACTTCACTCTCCAGAGTATTCCAGTTCACGACAACTCTAAGACTAAAGAAATACTTCCTAACATCCCTATGACTCATCTGGGTTTTCAGCTTCTAATTGTGTCCCCTTGTTTCTGTATCCCATCTCTGAAACATTCGATCCTTGTCCACCTTGTCAATGCCTCTTAGTATTTTATACGTTGTTATCATGTCCCCTCTATCCCTCCTATACTCTAGTGCCATCAGGTTGAGTTCCCTTAACCTCTCCTCATAAGACATACCCCTCAGTTCCGGGACTAATCGTGTTGCAAATTTTTGCACTTTCTCCAATTTCGTGACGTGTTTGACTAAGTGAGGGTTCCATACTGGCGCTGCATATTCCAGTATAGGCCTTACGTACACGGTGTACAATGTCGTGAATGACTCCTTACGCAGATGTCTAAACGCCAATCTCAGGTTTGCCACTCTCCCATATGCTGCAGCAGTTATTTGATTGATGTGTGCCTCAGGGGACATGTTCGTTATAATGCTTACCCCAAGGTCCTTTTCTTTAACTGACATTTGCAGCTGTTGGTTTCTTAACCTGTACTCTGTCTGCGGTCTTCTGTGTCCTTCCCCAATCTTCATGACCTTACACCTACTGGGGTTAAACTCCAGGAGCCATTTGTCGGACCATACTTGTAGTTTGTCCAGATCCCCTGGTAATCTTAACTGATCCTCGCCCACTTGTATTCTCCTCATCAGTTTTACATCATCAGCGAACAATGACACTTCTGAATCTATTCCTTCCACCATGTCGTTCACGTACACAAGAAACAGCACCGGGCCTAGGACTGAACCTTGTGGAACCCCACTCGACACATGCACCCACTCCGACACTTCCGCACGTACCAACACTCGTTGTTTCCTTCTTGTCAAGTATTCCCTGATCCATTGCAGTACTTTCCCCGTTATTCCTGCCTGCTCCTCTAATTTTTGCACCAATCTCTTGTGTGGTACTGTGTCAAAAGCCTTCTTGCAATCTAAAAAGATGCAATCTACCCATCCCTCTCTCTCCTGTCTTACTTCTGTTACCTTATCGTAGAACTCAAGTAGATTTGTGACACAGGATTTCCCATCTCTGAAGCCGTGCTGACTGTCATGTATGAGCCCAATCTTTTCAATGTGTTCCACCACTTTTCTCCTGATAATCTTTTCCATGACATTACACACTATACAAGTCAGTGACACTGGTCTGTAGTTTAATGCTACCTGTCTGTCCCCTTTCTTAAAAATTGGAACTACATGTGCTGTCTTCCACGCCTCTGGCAACTGCCCTGTTTCGATAGATTTACTGAAGATTGCCGCTAGCGGCACACACAGTTCCTCTGCTCCCTCTCTCAGTATCCATGGAGATATGTTATCTGGGCCCACCGCCTTTGAAGTATCCAGTTCGTCTAGCAGTTTCTTCACCTCTACCTTGGTTATGTGTATTGTGTCCAGCACCTGCTGGTGCCCCCTACCTCCACAGTTTGCTGGAAGCATTCCTGACTCTATTGTGAATACTTCTCTAAATCTTTTGTTAAGTTCATCACATACTTCTTGGTCACTCTTCGTCAGCTCCCTCCTTCTTTCCTCAGTCTGATTACCTGGTCCTTGACTGTTGTTTTTCTCCTAATGTGACTGTATAACAACTTTGGTTCAGATTTGGCTTTTGATGCTATGTCGTTCTCGTATTGCCTCTGGGCCTCTCTCCTTACCCCTGCATATTCGTTTCTGGTTCTTCTGCTCAGCTCCTTGCTTTCTTGAGTCCTTTGCCTTCTATACCTTTTCCATGCTCTAGCACACTTGGCTTTGGCCTCTTTACACCTCCAGTTAAACCATGGGCTAACTCTGGTCTTACCATTTTTTTGTTGCCCCTTTGATATGAACTTTTCCTCTGCCTCCCTGCACTTAGTGGTCACTATTTCCAGGGATACAACCAGAGAGAGAGGAGAGGATGTTGCAGCAAGGCTGGATCTCATATTCACCTTGAATAGTTCAGACATAAGGGATATCACCCACGAAAGACCCCTGGCGCTAATGATCATTATGTCCTGAGTTTTGAATATCATGTAGAGCTAACAGTGGAGAATGCAGCAGCACGAGAACAAAGAGAGAAACCGAACTTCAAAAATGGGGACTACATAGGAATGAGAAGTTTCCTGCATGAAGTTCAGTGGGAAAGAGAACTAGATGGAAAGACAGTAAATGAAATGATGGAAATAATGACCACTAAGTGCAGGGAGGCAGAGGAAAAGTTCATATCAAAGGGGCAACAAAAAAATGGTAAGACCAGAGTTAGCCCATGGTTTAACGGGAGGTGTAAAGAGGCCAAAGCCAAGTGTGCTAGAGCATGGAAAAGGTATAGAAGGCAAAGGACTCAAGAAAGCAAGGAGCTGAGTAGAAGAACCGGAAACGAATATGGAGGGGTAAGGAGAGAGGCCCAGAGACTATACGAGAACGACATAGCATCAAAAGCCAAATCTGAACCAAAGTTGTTATACAGTCACATTAGGAGAAAAACAACAGTCAAGGACCAGGTAATCAGACTGAGGAAAGAAGGAGGGAGCTGACGAAGAGTGACCAAGAAGTATGTGATGAACTTAACAAAAGATTTAGAGAAGTATTCACAATAGAGTCAGAAATGCTTCCAGCAAACTGTGGAGGTAGGGGGCACCAGCAGGTGCTGGACACAATACACATAACCAAGGTAGAGGTGAAGAAACTGCTAGACGAACTGGATACTTCAAAGGCGGTGGGCCCAGATAACATATCTCCATGGATACTGAGAGAGGGAGCAGAGGTACTGTGTGTGCCGCTAGCGGCAATCTTCAGTAAATCTATCGAAACAGGGCAGTTGCCAGAGGCGTGGAAGACAGCACATGTAGTTCCAATTTTTAAGAAAGGGGACAGACAGGTAGCATTAAACTACAGACCAGTGTCACTGACTTGTATAGTGTGTAATGTCATGGAAAAGATTATCAGGAGAAAAGTGGTGGAACACATTGAAAAGATTGGGCTCATACATGACAGTCAGCACGGCTTCAGAGATGGGAAATCCTGTGTCACAAATCTACTTGAGTTCTACGATAAGGTAACAGAAGTAAGACAGGAGAGAGAGGGATGGGTAGATTGCATCTTTTTAGATTGCAAGAAGGCTTTTGACACAGTACCACACAAGAGATTGGTGCAAAAATTAGAGGAGCAGGCAGGAATAACGGGGAAAGTACTGCAATGGATCAGGGAATACTTGACAAGAAGGAAACAACGAGTGTTGGTACGTGCGGAAGTGTCGGAGTGGGTGCATGTGTCGAGTGGGGTTCCACAAGGTTCAGTCCTAGGCCGGTGCTGTTTTCTTGTGTACGTGAACGACATGGTGGAAGGAATAGATTCAGAAGTGTCATTGTTCGCTGATGATGTAAAACTGATGAGGAGAATACAAGTGGGCGAGGATCAGTTAAGTTACCAGGGGATCTGGACAAACTACAAGTATGGTCCGACAAATGGCTCCTGGAGTTTAACCCCAGTAGGTGTAAGGTCATGAAGATTGGGGAAGGACACAGAAGACCGCAGACAGAGTACAGGTTAAGAAACCAACAGCTGCAAATGTCAGTTAAAGAAAAGGACCTTGGGGTAAGCATTATAACGAACATGTCCCCTGAGGCACACATCAATCAAATAACTGCTGCAGCATATGGGAGAGTGGCAAACCTGAGATTGGCGTTTAGACATCTGCGTAAGGAGTCATTCACGACATTGTACACCGTGTACGTAAGGCCTATACTGGAATATGCAGCGCCAGTATGGAACCCTCACTTAGTCAAACACGTCACGAAATTGGAGAAAGTGCAAAAATTTGCAACACGATTAGTCCCGGAACTGAGGGGTATGTCTTATGAGGAGAGGTTAAGGGAACTCAACCTGATGGCACTAGAGTATAGGAGGGATAGAGGGGACATGATAACAACGTATAAAATACTAAGAGGCATTGACAAGGTGGACAAGGATCGAATGTTTCAGAGATGGGATACAGAAACAAGGGGACACAATTAGAAGCTGAAAACCCAGATGAGTCATAGGGATGTTAGGAAGTATTTCTTTAGTCTTAGAGTTGTCGTGAACTGGAATACTCTGGAGAGTGAAGTAGTGGAAGCAAGTTCCATAAATAGCTTTAAGAAGAGGTATGACAAAGATCATGGAGCAGGGAGAGAGTGAATTAGTATCGACCAGTGAAGAGGCGGGGCCAGGAGCTATGACTCGACCACAAATAGGTGAGTACATATAGGTGAGTACAAGGGTAGTTCCGGAGCTCAGGGGAATGTCCTACGAAGAAAGGTTGAGGGAAATCGGCCTGACGACACTGGAGTACAGGATAGGACAGTAGAGATATGATAACGACATACAAAATACTGAGTGGAATAGACAAAGTGGACACAGACAGGATGTTGCAGAGAGGGGACACAGAAACAAGGGGTCACAATTGGAAGTTGAAGACTCAGACGAGTCACAGGGATGTTAGGAAGCATTTCTTCAGTCATAGAGTCATCAGGAGGTGGAATAGCCTAGCAAGTGATGGAGGTAGGAACCATACATAGCTTTAAGACGAGGTATGACAAAGCATAGGGAGCAGAGAGAGAGAGTGGACCTAGTAGCGATCAGTGAAGAGGCGGGGCCAGGAGCTAAGTCTCGACTCCTGCAACCACAATTAGGTGAGTACACACACACACACACACACACACACACACACACACACACACGCACACACACACACACACACATACAACTAACACCAATTAACGCCTCTGGTCACCTCTTCTAATTCCTAATCCTCTGTAATTACCTGACTTCACGCCCCCTCCCGTCTGCTCCTAAATTCCTCTAATAATACTCAAACGCTCTGTACCTCTGACTTGAATATGAAAAAAAATCGTGAGAATAAAAGAAAACTAATATAATGAAATCGGTTACTTCTTATTAGATGCCCAAAAAGATCATCTGTTTAATGTTAGTAAAAACGTTTATTTCCAGCAATAATATTTTATTCCATAAAAACTATGCGGCACCTTTGATTCATCGATGGGCCGGATTTGATTTTTTTTTTTTTTTTTTATTCACCGGTATTCTCCCGGCCCGGGTCTTTTCCAAGTAGTGGTGACCCGCCGGATTTGATCATGAATGAGTCAAGATATAAAGACTAGTCTTCTTACACTTGTTGCCAGTGTTCACTAGGCGGTAAATAGGTTATTGATTGTTAGCCGACTGTTATGGTTCCCTTTCTGGGTAAGGTCGCCATTTGTCCCCAAAACAGCCTAAATTCTTAGTGGTATTCACCCAACAGGGTCTGAAAACATTCCTAAGAGATTCCAGTTCAAGTTGACATAATAGCATCACGCACTTGCTTCAGACTTGTTGGCTGTACCTTCATGCTGCAACATCCATTCAACCAAATCTCAAAGTTTGACGCCAAAATCCGACCCCCGCTATCTGCGTGCCACATCGAAATCAGATTTATCAGACCAGGTGACGTATTTACTGTGTTTATCTGTCCAGATTTGGCCTTCCTTTCCCACTGTAGAATCACTTTCCTGTTCATAGCTAACAGGATAGAGCTCATTGTAGTCTGCTGCTGTATGTGATCATTTGAAGTTCAACGTGTTTAGTATTTACAGATGCTCTTCTCTACACTACTGTTGTAACGTTTGTAAATGTCACCTTACATTTAGATTCAACCAGACTGGCCATTCTCCTCTGTCCTCTCATTCAAAACAGTGTTTCGTCCACAGAACTGTCATTCATTGAATGTTTTGTGTTTTCAGTTAATTTTCTGCAAACTCTAGAGACTTTCGTGCTTGAAAATCAGAGATCAGTAGTTGGAGATATTCAGACCTCCTGCGTTGTTACGATCGCCTATTTGCAATTGTAATACTTTTATATATATATATATATATATATATATATATATATATATATATTATATATATTATATATATATATATATATATATATATATATATAGTAGGTTGTAACAGCAACCACCCAGGGAGTACTACCGTCCTGCCAAGTGAGTGTAAAACGAAAGCCTGTAATTGTTTTACATGATGGTAGGATTGCTGGTGTCTTTTCGTCTGTCTCATAAATATGCAAGATTACAGGCATGTCTGCTACTTCTACTTACACTTAGGTCACACTACACATACATTGTACACGTTTATTTATACACACTCATCTGAGTTTTCCTTTGATTTTATCTTAATAGTTCTTGGTCTTATTACTTTTCCTTTTATATCATGGGAAGTGAATAAGAATCTTTCCTCCGTAAGCCATGCGTGTTGTAAAAGTCAACTAAAATGCCGGGAACAATGGGCTAGTAACCCTCTTTCCTGTAAAGATTACTAAAAAGAATAAGAAGAAGAAAATTGTCAAAGTGGGAAGTCTGAATGTGCGTGGATGTTGTGCAAATGATAAGAAGAGAATGATTGTGGATGTTATAAATGGAGAGAAACTGATGTCCTGGCTTTAAGTGAAACAAAGCTGAAGGGGGTGGGAGAGTTTTCAATGGAGAGGAATAAATGGGATTAGGTCAGGGTTTCAAATAGAGTTAGAGCTAAAGAAAGAGTAGCAATAATGTTGAAGGATAAGCTATGGCAGGAAAAGAGGGATACAAATGTATAAATTCAAGGATTATGTGAAGTAAAATAAAGATGGATGTGAAAAGTGGGTTATAGTAAGCGTGTATGCACCTGGAGAAGAGAGAAGTGTAGAGGAGAGAGAGAGATTCTGGGAAATGTTAAGTGAATGCGTGGGGAGTTTTGAATCAAGTGTTGAGAGTAATGGTGGTTGGGGATTTCAATGCTAAAGTGGGTAAAAATGTTATAGAGGGAGTAGTAGGTAAATTTAGGGTGCCAGGGGTAAATGTAAATGGGGAGCCTTTAATTGAGCTATGTGGAGAAAGAAATTTGGTAATATGTAATACACATTTTATGAAAAAGAGGATAAATAAATATACAAGGTATGATGTAGCACGTAATGAAAGTAGTTTGTTAGATTAATGATTGGTGGATAAAAGGTTGATGGGTAGGCTCCAGGATGTACATGTTTATAGAGGGGCAACTGATAGATCGCATCATTATTTAGTTGTAGCTACAGTTAGAGTAAGAGGTAGATGGGAAAAGAGGAAGGTGGTAACAACAAGTAAGAGGGAGGTGAAAGTGTATAAACTAAGGGAGGAGGAAGTTCGGGCGAGATATAAGCGACTATTGCAGTAAAGGTGGGCTAGTGCAAAGAGAGTAGTGGAGGGGGGGGGTTTGAAGATGGTTGGAATAGTTTTTAAAAATGCAGTATTAGAATGTGGGGCAGAAGTTTGTGGTTATAGGAGGGTGGGGGCAGGAGGAAAGAGGAGTGACTGGTGGAATGATGAAGTAAAGGGTGTGATAAAAGAGGAAAAGGTAGCTTACGAGAGGTTTTTACAAAGCAGAAGTGTTATAAGAAGAGCAGAGTATATGGAGAGTAAAGAAAGGTTAAGAGAGTGGTGAGAGAGTGCAAAAGGAAGCAGATGAAAGAGTGGTAGAGGCACTGTCAAGAAATTTAATGAAAATAAGAAAAAAATTTGGAGTGAGTTAAACAAGTTAAGAAAGCCTAGGGAAAGTATTGATTTGTCAGTTAAAAACAGAGTAAGGGAGTTAGTAGATGGGGAGAGGGAGGTATTAGGTAGATGGCGAGAATATTTTCAGGAGCTTTTAAATGTTAAGGAAGAAAGGGAGGCGGTAATTTCATGCACTGGCCAGGGAGGTAAACCATCTTTTAAGAGTGAAGAAGAGCAGAATGTAAGTGTGGTGGAGGTACGTGAGGCATTACGTAGAATGAAAGGGGGTAAAGCAGCTGGAACTGATGGGATCATGACAGAAATGTTAAAAGCAGGGGGGGATATAGTGTTGGAGTGGTTGGTACTTTATTTTAATAAATGTATGAAAGAGGGGAAGGTACCTAGGGATTGGCGGAGAGTTTACTGAGTATACCAGGAAAAGTATACGGTAGGGTTATAATTGAAAGAATTAGAGGTAAGACAGAACTGTAGGATTGCGGATGAGCAGGGAGGCTTCAGAGTGGGTAGGGGATGTGTAGATCAAGTGTTTACACTGAAGCATATATGTCAACAGTATTTAGATAAGGGTAGGGAAGTTTTTATTGCATTTATGGATTTAGAAAAGGCATATGATAGAGTGGATAGAGGAGCAATGTGGCAGATGTTGCAAGTATATGGAATAGGTGGTAAGTTACTAAATGCTGTAAAGAGCTTTTATGAGGATAGTGAGGCTCAGGTTAGGGTGTGTAGAAGAGAGGGAGACTACTTCCCGGTAAAAGTAGGTCTTAGACAGGGATGTGTAATGTCACCATGGTTGTTTAATATATTTATAGATGGGGTTGTAAAAGAAGCAAATGCTAGGGTGTTCGGGAGAGGGGTGGGATTAAATTATGGGGAATCAAATTCAAATGGGAATTGACACAGTACTTTTGCTGATGATACTGTGCTTATGGAGATTCTAAAGAAAAATTGCAAAGGTTAGTGGATGAGTTTGAGAATGTGTGTAAAGGTAGAAAGTTGAAAGTCAACATAGAAAAGAGTAAGGTGATGAGGGGATCAAATGATTTAGAAAAGAAAAATTGGATATCAAATTGGGGATGGAGGAGTATGGAAGAAGTGAATGTTTTCAGATACTTGGGAGTTGACGTGTCGGCGGATGGATTTATGAAGGATGAGGTTAATCATAGAATTGATGAGGGAAAAAAGGTGAGTGGTGCGTTGAGGTATATGTGGAGTCAAAAACGTTATCTATGGAGGCAAAGAAGGGAATGTATGAAAGTATAGTATACCAACACTCTTATATGGATGTGAGCTTGGGTGGTAAATGCAGCAGCGAGGAGACGGTTGGAGGCAGTGGAGAATGTCCTGTCTAAGGCCAATGTGTGGTGTAAATATTATGCAGAAATTCGGAGTGTGGAAATTAGGAGAAGGTGTGGACTTAATAAAAGCATAGTCAGAGGGCAGAAGAGGGTTGTTCAGGTGGTTTGGTCATTTAGAGGAATGGATCAAAGTAGAATGACATGGAAAGCATATAAATCTATAGTGGAGGGAAGGAGGGGTAGGGGTCGTCCTCGAAAGGGTTGGAAAGAGGGGGTAAAGGAGGTTTTGTGGGCTAGGGGCTTGGACTTCCAGCAAGCGTGCATGAGCGTGTTAGATAGGAGTGAATGGAGACGAATGATACTTGGGACCTGACGATCTGTTGGAGTGTGAGCAGGGTAATATTTAGTGAAGGGATTCAGGGAAACCGGTTATGTTCATATAGTCGGACTTGAGTCCTGGAAATGGGAAGTACAATGCCTGCACTTTAAAGGAGGGGTTTGGGATATTGGCAGTTTGGAGGGATATGTTGCGTATCTTTATACGTATATGCTTCTAAGCTGTTGTATTCTGAGCACCTCTGCAAAAGCAGTGATAATGTGTGAGTGTGGTGAAAGTGTTGAATGATGATGAAAGTATTTTCTTTTTGGGGATTTTCTTTCTTTTTTGGGTCACCCTGCCTCGGTGGGAGACGGCCGACTTGTTGAAAAAAAAAATATATAAATTATTATTGTGACCATGAACGAGTGGTATTGATCAATAACAACACTGCACTAGCCAAGGACTCGAACCCATGTTGTGCTGGCCCGCCTCATGGTGAGCCAGAACCACATGACGCCATAGACCACAGGACCACCCAATCCTTCAAAGATGGCGCAGCCAGCAGAGCTAGCTGTTTGACTGCCACCCGAGGACATTCGGTGTTGTGGGAGCTTCCAGGCTAATTTCATTCTCATCCCTGTTTGGTGTATTAATCTTTGTAGGATTGGATGGTCCTGTGGTCTAAGGCGTCATGTCGTTCTAGCTCACCATGAGGCGGGCCAGTACAACATCGGTTCGAGTCCTTGGCTAGTGCAGTGTTGCTACTGATCAATACCACTCGTTCGTAGTCACAGTAATATATATATGTTGCTCGTGGACTAGTACACCAAACAGGGATGGTCAGTGCAACATGGTACAAGTCCTTGGCTAGTGCAGTGTTGCAGGGTAATATTAAGTGAAGGTGTTCAGGGAAACCGGTTATTTTTATATAGCCGGACTTGAGTCTTGGAAATGGGAAGTACAGTGCCTGCACTCTAAAGGAGGGGTTTCGGGATATTAGCAGTTTGGAGGGATATGTTGAGTATCTTTATACGTATATGCTTCTAAACTGTTGTGTTCTGAGCACCTCTGCAAAAACAGTGATTATGTGTGAGTTGAAAGTGTTGAATGATGAAAGTATTTTCTTTTTGGGGATTTTCTTTCTTTTTTGGGTCACCCTGCCTCGGTGGGAGATGGCCGCCTTGTTAATATATATATATATATATATATATATATATATATATATATATATATATATATATATATATATATATATATATATATATGGCCGAAGGAGACTCGAACCTACGATCCTTGCAACAAGGTACGCAGGATCAAGGTACGCTTTGGATCAACGTCTAGCATTGCTAGGCGCCACGGTATTGTCCAGTGTGGTGAGAAAGGTACAGCACTGCGTACCTTGTTCCAAGGTTCGTAGGTTCGATTCTCCTTCGGCCAGAGATCAGTGTTTGTGTATATTTTGCCTGCTCTTGCTATATATATATATATATATATATATATATATATATATATATATATATATATATATATATATATATATATAATATAATATATATATATATATATATATATATATATATATATATATATATATATATATATATATATATATATATATATATATATATATATATGGGGGGGTGGCTTTTATGATTGCAGATATGGCAAATATACCACTGAAAAAAATAAAATAAAACCAGAGCTTTTTATGATCTTAAACAGACATCATCAGAAGAATGTATGTATATAACATGCATGGATAAATAAAAACACACTAGGTATTCCAGCAAGACCAATAATTACATTCATAGGCTCAGTTTAATATAAATTATCCAGTACAATAACACTGAAGACCAGTACCGTAACACTGAAGACCAGTACAGTAACACTGAAGACCAGTACAGTAACACTGAAGACCAGTACAGTAACACTGAAGACCAGTACAGTAACACAGAAGACCATTACAGTAACACAGAAGAACAGTACAGTAACACAGAAGAACAGTACAGTAACACAGAAGAACAGTACAATAACACAGAAGAACAGTACAGTGACACAGAAGAACAGTACAATAACACAGAACAGTACAATAACACAGAACAACAGAACAATAACACAGAAGAACAGTACAGTAACACTGAAGACCAGTACAGTAACACTGAAGACCAGTACAGTAACACTGAAGACCAGTACAGTAACACAGAAGACCATTACAGTAACACAGAAGAACAGTACAGTAACACAGAAGAACAGTACAATAACACAGAAGAACAGTACAGTAACACAGAAGAACAGTACAATAACACAGAAGAACAGTACAGTGACACAGAAGAACAGTACAATAACACAGAACAGTACAATAACACAGAACAACAGAACAATAACACAGAAGAACAGTACAATAACACAGAAGAACAGTACAATAACACAGAAGAACATTACAATAACACTGCAGAACAGTACAATAACACAGCAGAACAGTACAATAACACAGAAGAACAGTACAATAACACAGAAGAACAGTACAATAACACAGAACAACAGTACAATAATGCAGAAGAACAGTACAATAACACAGAACTGTACAGTAACAGAAAAACAGTCCAGTAACACAGAAGAACAGTACAATAACACAGAAGACCAGTACAGTAACACAGAAGAACAGTACAGTAACACGGAAGACCATTACAGTAACACAGAAGAACAGTACAGTAACACAGAAGAACAGTACAATAACACAGAAGAACAGTCCAGTGACACAGAAGAACAGTCCAGTAACACAGAAGAACAGTACAGTAACATAGAAGACAATTACAGTAACACAGAAGAACAGTACAGTAACACAGAACAGTACAGTAACACAGAAGACCATTACAGTAACACAGAAGATCAGTATAGTAACACAGAAGAACAGTACAGTAACACAGAAGAACAGTACAGTAACACAGGAGAATAGTACAGTAACACAGAACAACAGTACAATAACACAGAAGAACAGTACAGTAACAGAAGAACAGTACGATAACACAGAAGAACAGTACAATAACACAGATGAGCAGTACAGTAACAGAGAAGAACAGTCTAGTAACACAGAAGAACAGTGCAGTAACACAGAAGAACAGTACAGTAACACAGAACAGTACAGTAACTCACAAGACCACTACAGTAACACAGAAGAACAGTACAGTAACACAGAAGAACAGTCCAGTAACACAGAAGAACAGTCCAGTAACACAGAAGAACAGTCCAGTAACACAGAAGAACAGTCCAGTAACACAGAAGAACAGTCCAGTAACACAGAAGAACAGTCCAGTAACACAGAAGAACAGTACCGTAACACAAAGGAACAGTACAGTAACACAGAAGAACAGTACAATAACACAGAAGAACAGTACAATAACACAGAAAAACAGTACAATAACAGAACAACAGTACAATAACACAGAACAACAGTACAATAACACAGAAGAACAGTACAATAACACAGAAGAACAGTACAATAACACAGAAAAACAGTACAATAACAGAACAACAGTACAATAACACAGAACAACAGTACAATAACACAGAAGAACAGTACAGTAACACAGAAGAACAGTACAGTAACACAGAAGAACAGTACAATAACACAGAACAACAGTTCAGTAACGCAGAAGAACAGTACAATAACACAGAACAACAGTACAGTAACACAGAAGAACGGTACAGTAACACAGAAGACCAGTACAGTAACACTGAAGAACAGTACAGTAACACAGAAGAACAGTACAATAACAGAAGAACAGTACGGTAACACAGAAAACAGTACAGTAACAAAAGAACAGTTCAGTAACACAAGAACAGTCCAATAACACAGAAGAACAGTACAGTAACACATAAGAACAGTCCAGTAACACAGAAGAACAGTACAATAACACATAAGAACAGTCCAGTAACACAGAAGAACAGTACAGTAACACAGAAGAACAGTACAGTAACACAGAACAGTACAGTAACACAGAAGAACAGTACAGTAACACAAAAACAGTCCAGTAACACAGAAGAACAGTACAGTAACACAGAAGAACAGTACAGTAACACAGAATAGTACAGTAACACAGAAAAGCAGTACAGTAACATAGAAGAACAGTACAGTAACACAGAAGAACAGTACAATAACACAGAAGAACAGTCCAGTGACACACAAGAACAGTCCAGTAACACAGAAGAACAGTACAGTAACACAGAAGACAATTACCGTAACACAGAAGACCATTACAGTAACACAGAAGATCAGTATAGTAACACAGAAGAACAGTACAGTAACACAGAAGAACAGTTCAGTAACACAGAAGACCAGTACAGTAACACAGAAGAACAGTACAATAACACAGAAGAACAGTACAGTAACAGAAGAACAGTCCAGTAACAGAAGAACAGTACAATAACACAGAAGACCAGAACAGTAACACAGAGGACTAGTACAGTAACACAGAAGACCATTACAGTAACACAGAAGACATTACAGTAACACAGGGACTGATTACCTCCTCTCCTTACGCCTTCCTCTTTGTATTGGACTGATGAAGCCACTGTGTGGCGAAACGTTTCCTGAATAAAGATTCCCATATGCTGCATAAGTGTCTCAATCTTCAACTTGTCGGTTTTTCAAACCATTCATCACAGCTGTCAGACACTGCAGCATCATGGGATCTTGTTACAAAGAATTCTTCAACACTTGTTCAACCTTTGGACGAAGACCTACTTCGACTAGTGGATGGTACCACTATGACCCCGCCTCCGCCTGCTTCACCTCACCTCACTACAGTATATAAGCCACGTCTACGGCCCTGTGCTGTACATTCTACAAGATTGATGGACTGAACACATCGACTCCAGGCTGAGGGACTGATTACCTCATACCCCTCCTCTCCTTACGCCTTCCTCTTTGTGTTGGACTGATGAAGCTACTGTGTGGCGAAACGTTTCCTGAATAAAGATTCCCATATGCTGCATAAGTGTCTCAATCTTCAACTTGTCGGTTTTTCAAACCATTCACCACAACTGTCAGACACTGCAGCATCATGGGAACTTGTTACAAAGAATTCTTCAACACTTCTTCAACCTTTGGACGAAGACCTACTTCGACTAGTGGATGGTACCACTGTGACCCCGCCTCCGCCTGCTTCACCTCACCTCACTACAGTATATAAGCCACATCTACGGCCCTGTGCTGTACATTCTACAAGATTGATGGACTGAACACATCGACTCCAGGCTGAGGGACTGATTACCTCATACTCCTCCTCTCCTTACGCCTTCCTCTTTGTATTGGACTGATGAAGCCACTGTGTGGCGAAACGTTTCATGAATAAAGATTCCCATATGCTGCATAAGTGTCTCAATCTTCAGAACAAAAGTTAGAGATAAGATAGGTCCCCTTAAAAATAACTATGGGCAACTTACTGACAAAGAGAATGAAATGTGCTCGATTTTTAATATTTATTTTCTCTCAGTTTTAACACAGGAAGACACTAACAATATTCCAGTAATTAATTTTTATAGTGGGCTAGAAGATAAATTATGTAACATCACAGTCACTAGTGAAATGGTTGTGAAGCAGATAGACAGACTGAAGCAAAATAAGTCGCCGGGTCCTGATGAGGTTTTTTCAAGGGTTCTTAAGGAATGCAAAATGGAACTCTGTGAACCATTAACTAATATTTTTAATTTATCTCTTCAAACAGGTGTAGTGTCTGATATGTGGAAGATGGCTAATGTAACTCCTATTTTTAAAACAGGGGACAAGTCGTTACCGTCAAATTACCGCCCAATAAGCCTGACCTCAATTGTAGGCAAATTACTAGAGTCAATTATAGCTGAGATTATAAGAAGCCATCTCGATAAGCATAGCTTGATTAATGATACTCAGCATGGATTCACAAGAGGCCGGTCTTGTCTAACTAATTTATTAACTTTCTTCAGTAAAGCTTTTTAGGCTGTTGACCACGATAAAGAATTTGATATTATTTACTTAGGTTTTAGTAAGGCTTTTGATAGAGTTCCGCACCATAGACTGTTAAAGAAAGTGGCAGCTCATGGCATTGGGGGAAAAGTGCTCTCGTGGATCGAGTCATGGCTCACTGACAGGAAGCAGAGAGTGTCCATAAATGGGGTTAAATCCGAGTGGGGATCTGTAACAAGTGGCGTTCCACAGGGATCAGTCTTGGGCCCGTTGTTGTTTATAATATATATCAATGATCTTGATGAGGGAATTACTAGTGATATGAGCAAATTCGCCGATGACACATAGATAGGTAGGATAATTGATTCAAACGTAGATGTTATGGAACTTCAGGAGGATTTAAACAAACTCTATTCTTGGTCAGAAAAGTGGCAGATGCAGTTCAATGTAGATAAATGCAAGGTTCTGAAGCTTGGGAGTGCGCATAACCCTAGTACTTATAAGTTAAATGATGTAGAACTTAGCCATACAGATTGCGAAAAGGACTTGGGGGTTATGGTGAGCAGCAACCTTAAACCAAGACAGCAATGCCTAATCGTACGTAATAAGGCAAATAGATTACTGGGATTTATATCAAGAAGTGTAAACAACAGAAGTCCAGAGGTCATACTGAAGATTGAGACACTTATGCAGCATATGGGAATCTTTATTCATGAAACGTTTCGCCACACAGTGGCTTCATCAGTCCAATACAAAGAGGAAGGCGTAAGGAGAGGAGGAGTATGAGGTAATCAGTCCCTCAACCTGGAGTCGATGTGTTCAGTCCATCAATCTTGTAGATTGATGGACTGAACACATCGACTTTATACATCATTAGTAAGGCCTCACCTAGATTATGCAGCTCAGTTCTGGTCTCCATATTACAGAATGGACATAAATTCGTTAGAAAACATTCAGCGTAGGATGACTAAATTAATACATAGCATTAGAAATCTTCCTTATGAAGAAAGATTGAAGACTCTTAAGTTACATTCACTTGTTAGACGAAGAATGAGGGGAGACCTGATCGAAGTGTATAAGTGGAAGATAGGTATTAATAAAGGGGATATTAATAAGGTCTTGAGGATGTCTCTCCAAGAGAGAACCCGCAGTAATGGATTTAAATTAGATAAGTTTAGATTTAGAAAGGACATAGGAAAGTACTGGTTTGGAAATAGGGTAGTTGATGAGTGGAACAGTCTACCTAGTTGGGTTATTGAGGCTGGGACTTTGGGTAGTTTCAAATTTAGGTTGGATAAGTACATGAGTGGGAGGGGTTGGATTTGAGTGGGAGTTTAACATCAGAGCTTATTTCTTGGGTGACATTGAAAATTGGGTTGGTCAAATGTTTTGTTAGTGGGATGAATTGTAAAGGACCTGCCTAGTATGGGCCAACAGGCCTCCTGCAGTGTTCCTCCTTTCTTATGTTCTTATTTTTATTTGGCTGTTTGTTTCATGTAGTTGGGAGACGAGCAGTTACAAGCGCCGCAAACAATGGAAACAAGTCTCTTCGACTTTTTGTGTTATCCTGGATAATTTATACATAAGTTACTATGTAAGATAATTTTTGTAACTGTATTTATGTGCATCTGCATCCATACATACTTACACATGCGCTCATTTTCACACTTATTTGTGCATTTCCACAAACGCAGCATGTGGATTCACCATCAATCATACACGCACAAAACAACGCACATGCGTGCGCGCGCGCACACATACACACACACACACACACACACACACACACACACACACACACACACACACACAGGGAATACTTGTCAGGAAGACAGCAGTGTCATGGTACGTGGCGAGGTGTCAGAGTGGGCACCTGTGACCAGCGGGGTCCCACAGGGGTCAGTCCTAGGACCAGTTCTGTTTCTGGTATTTGTGTACGACATAACAGAAGGAATAGAAGTGTCCCTGTTTGCAGATGACGTGAAGTTGATGAGAAGAATTCATTCGATCGAAGACCAGGGGAAGATTGGGGAAGGGCAAAGAAGATCGCAGACGGAGTACAGTCTAGGGGGCCAGAGACTACAAACCTCACTCAAGGAAAAAGATCTTGGGGTGAGTATAACACCAGGCACATCTCCTGAAGCGCACATCAACCAAATAACTGCTGCAGCATATGGGCGCCTGGCAAACCTCAGAACAGCATTCCGACATCTTAATAAGGAATCATTCAGGACCCTGTACACCGTGTACGTTAGGCCCATATTGGAGTATGCGGCACCAGTTTGGAACCCATACCTAGCCAAGCACGTAGAGAAACTAGACTAGTTCCAGAGCTAAGAGGTATGTCCTACGAGGAGAGGTTGAGAGAAATCAACCTGACGACACTGGAGGACAGGAGAGATAGGGGGGACATGATAACGACATACAAAATACTGAGAGGAATTGACAAGGTGGACAAAGACAGGATGTTCCAGAGATGGGACACAGCAACAAGGGGACAGTGTTGGAAGTTGAAGACACAGATGAATCACAGGGATGTTAGGAAGTATTTCTTCAGCCACAGAGTAGTCAGTAAGTGGAATAGTTTGGAAAGCGATGTAGTGGAGGCAGGATCCATACATAGCTTTAAGCAGAGGTATGATAAAGGTCACGGTTCAGGGAGAGTGACCTAGTAGCGACCAGTGAAGAGGAGGGGCCGGAAGCTTGGACTCGGCCCCTGCAACCTCAACTAGGTGAGTACACACACACACACACACACCAACACACACACACACACACACACACACACATGTCCCCCTGTATCACACACACACACTCACATGTCCCCCTGTGTCACACACACACACACACTCACATGTCCCCCTGTGTCACACACACACTCACATGTCCCCCTGTGTCACACACACACACTCACATGTCCCCCTGTGTCACACACACACACTCACATGCCCCCCTGTGTCACACACACACACTCACATGTCCCCCTGTATCACACACACACTCACATGTCTCCCTGTGTCACACACACACTCACATGTCCCCCTGTGTCACACACATACACTCACATGTCCCCTCTGTGTCACACACACACTCACATATCCCCCTGTGTCACACACACACTCACATGTCCCCCTGTGTCACACACACACTCACATGTCCCCCTGTGTCACACACACACTCACATGTCCTCCTGTGTCACACACACACTCACATGTCCTCCTGTGTCACACACACACTCACATGTCCCCCTGTGTCACACACACACTAACATGTCCCCCTGTGTCACACACACACACTAACATGTCCCCCTGTGTCACACACACACACACTAACATGTCCCCCTGTGTCACACACACACACTAACATGTCCCCTTGTGTCACACACACACACAGGTCCCCTTGTGTCACACACACACACACTAACATGTCCCCCTGTGTCACACACACACACACACTAACATGTCCCCCTGTGTCACACACACACACTAACATGTCCCCCTGTGTCACACACACACACACTAACATGTCCCCCTGTGTCACACACACACACACACACACACAAACACTAACATGTCCCCCTGTGTCACACACACACACACTAACATGTCCCCTTGTGTCACACACACACACACTAACATGTACCCCTGTGTCACACACACACACACTAACATGTCCCCCTGTGTCACACACACACACTAACATGTCCCCCTGTGTCACACACACACACTAACATGTCCCCCTGTGTCACACACACACACACTAACATGTCCCCCTGTGTCACACACACACACACTAACATGTCCCCTTGTGTCACACACACACACAATAACATGTCCCCCTGTGTCACACACACACACACTAACATGTCCCCCTGTGTCACACACACACACACTAACATGTCCCCCTGTGTCACACACACACACACACACAAACATGTCCCCCTGTGTCACACACACACACACTAACATGTCCCCCTGTGTCACACACACACACACACACTAACATGTCCCCCTGTGTCACACACACACACACTAACATGTCCCCCTGTGTCACACACACACACACTCACATGTCCCCCTGTGTCACACACACACACACACTAACATGTCCCCCTGTGTCTCACACACACACACTAACATGTCCCCCTGTGTCACACACACACACACACTAACATGTCCCCTTGTGTCACACACACACACACTCACATGTCCCCCTGTGTCACACACACACACACACTAACATGTCCCCCTGTGTCACACACACACACTAACATGTCCCCCTGTGTCACACACACACTAACATGTCCCCCTGTGTCACACAAACACACACTAACATGTCCCCCTGTGTCACACACACACTAACATGTCCCCCTGTGTCACACACACACACACACTAACATGTCCCCTTGTGTCACACACACACACACTCACATGTCCCCCTGTGTCACACACACACACACACTAACATGTCCCCCTGTGTCACACACACACACACTAACATGTCCCCCTGTGTCACACACACACACACACTATGTCCCCCTGTGTCACACAAACACACATTAACATGTCCCCCTGTGTCACACACACACACACTAACATGTCCCCCTGTGTCACACACACACACACACACTAACATGTCCCCCTGTGTCACACACACACACTAACATGTCCCCTTGTGTCACACACACACACACTAACATGTAACCCTGTGTCACACACACACACACTAACATGTCCCCCTGTGTCACACACACACACTAACATGTCCCCCTGTGTCACACACACACACACTAACATGTCCCCCTGTGTCACACACACACACTAACATGTCCCCCTGTGTCACACACACACTAACATGTCCCCCTGTGTCACACAAACACACACTAACATGTCCCCCTGTGTCACACACACACACAGTAACATGTCCCCCTGTGTCACACACACACACACACTAACATGTCCCCTTGTGTCACACACACACACACTTACATGTCCCCCTGTGTCACACACACACACACACTAACATGTCCCCCTGTGTCACACACACACACACTAACATGTCCCCCTGTGTCACACACACACACACACACTATGTCCCCCTGTGTCACACAAACACACATTAACATGTCCCCCTGTGTCACACACACACACACTAACATGTCCCCCTGTGTCACACACACACACACACACTAACATGTCCCCCTGTGTCACACACACACACTAACATGTCCCCTTGTGTCACACACACACACACTAACATGTAACCCTGTGTCACACACACACTAACATGTCCCCCTGTGTCACACACACACACACTAACATGTCCCCTGTGTCACACACACACACACACTAACATGTCCCCCTGTGTCACACACACACACACTAACATGTCCCCCTGTGTCACACACACACACACTAACATGTCCCCTTGTGTCACACACACACACACTAACATGTCCCCCTGTGTCACACACACACACACTAACATGTCCCCCTGTGTCACACACACACACACACTAACATGTCCCCCTGTGTCACACACACACACACTAACATGTCCCCCTGTGTCACACACACACACACTAACATGTCACCCTGTGTCACACACACACACACTCACATGTCCCCCTGTGTCACACACACACACACTAACATGTCCCCCTGTGTCACACACACACACACTAACATGTCCCCCTGTGTCACACACACACACACACTAACATTTCCCCTGTGTCACACACACACACACTCACATGTCCCCCTGTGTCACACACACACACACTAACATGTCCCCCTGTGTCACACACACACACACTAACATGTCCCCCTGTGTCACACACACACTAACATGTCCCCCTGTGTCACACACACACACACTAACATGTCCCCCTGTGTCACACACAAATAAACGCAAGTTTGTACCCATTCATATATACACTCTTTCTAACGGTTGTTAAAATTATGTCCGTCTTTTCAAAATAAAATCGAAAGGTTGGATGTTTTCAAGACATCCATTGTGAAAGGTGTGAAAAGTGACTAATTTGAGACACTTGTGAGTAAGGTAAAGAAGTTTGGCTAGAAATCTTCATAAAAAAAAATTGACTAAGTTTTTCTGCATTCTAAAATTTTTACTTCCCTAACCTCTTCAGGATTATAAAATATTTTTTCACCATCACACACATAAAACATGAACGTTTTGGGATGAAAAAAATAACAGACGGGGATATTCGATCCCTTGACAAAAATAATTAAAGTGGTGCTTCCAGCACACTGGTCAGTACGTCTCTGTCTTACTCAGATATTGTGTTATGTTGCAATGTACTGTGATAGATGGTGTCTCCTACACACTGGTCAGTACGTCTCTGTCTTACTCAGATATTGTGTTATGTTGTAATGTACTGTGATAGGTGGTGTCTCCTACACACTGGTCAGTACGTCTCTGTCTTACTCAGATATTGTGTTATGTTGTAATGTACTGTGATAGGTGGTGTCTCCTACACACTGGTCAGTACGTCTCTGTCTTACTCAGATACTGTGTTATGTTGTAATGTACTGTGATAGGTGGTGTCTCCTACACACTGGTCAGTACGTCTCTGTCTTACTCAGATACTGTGTTATGTTGTAATGTACTGTGATAGGTGGTGTCTCCTACACACTGGTCAGTACGTCTCTGTCTTACTCAGATACTGTGTTATGTTGTAATGTACTGTGATAGGTGGTGTCTCCTACACACTGGTCAGTACGTCTCTGTCTTACTCAGATACTGTGTTATGTTATCTTGTTCTGTGACGAGTGAATGTCAGTAAATATTATATAATTATTGTAATATACAGCGATGTTTAAATGTTAGCATGTATTATACTCTGAATATTGTGGCAATGTTATTTATTTCTTTACTCTTAATGTTTTCCCATAAAGAATACTTAATGTTAATATTTAGGTGGAGTTTGCGTCGCCAGTGAACATGGTACAGTTCACAACAGTGAACATCGTACAGTTCACAACAGTGAACATGGTACAGTTCACAACAGTGAACATCGTACAGTTCACAACAGTGAACATGGTACAGTTCACAACAGTGAACATCGTACAGTTCACAACAGTGAACATCGTACAGTTCACAACAGTGAACATCGTACAGTTCACAACAGTGAACATCGCACAGTTCACAACAGTTACAACTAGTAAACTACCATTTATGAATAACTTCTAACATAATTATTTTTCAGTTAAGAAAACTTTCTTAAAAGTTGCAGTTATATATTATTTAACGATAATAGGATGACTAGGTATGGAATATAAGGATGACCTGGTATGGAATATAAGGATGACCTGGTATGGAATATAAGGATGACCTGGAATGGAATATAAGGATGACCTGGTATGGAATATAAGGATGACCTGGTATGGAATATAAGGATGACCTGGTATGGAATATAAGGATGACCTGGTATGGAATATAAGGATGACCTGGAATGGAATATAAGGATGACCTGGTATGGAATATAAGGATGACCTGGTATGGAATATAAGGATGACCTGGTATGGAATATAAGGATGACCTGGAATGGAATATAAGGATGACCTGGTATGGAATATAAGGATGACCTGGTATGGAATATAAGGATGACCTGGTATGGAATATAAGGATGACCTGGTATGGAATATAAGGATGACCTGGAATGGAATATAAGGATGACTGAATGGAATATAAGGATGACCTGGAATGGAATGTAAGGATGACCTGGGAATGAATATAAGGATGACCTGGAATGGAATATAAGGATGACCTGGTATGGAATATAAGGATGACCTGAAATGGAATATAAGGATGACCTGGAATGGAATATAAGGATGACCTGGAATGGAATATAAGGATGACCTGGTATGGAATATAAGGATTACCTGGAATGGAATATAAGGATGACCTGGAATGGAATGTAAGGATGACCTGGTATGGAATGTAAGGATGACCTGGTATGGAATGTAAGGATGACCTGGTATGGAATGTAAGGATGACCTGGTATGGAATGTAAGGATGACCTGGTATGGAATGTAAGGATGTAGGTCACATCAAACTCAAGACACAACACTAACGAAGAAGAAAACACCTGAGCTGACCAACACAATTCGTCACAAAACTGTTTTGTCCATCATAATTTAACCTCGTGTATATACATTGTGGCAAAGAAAGAAACAAGCTGTTTGTTAATTAACCATTACAATAAATCCCATTAACTCAAAATTTCAACTCATCTTTAACCATTAATCTTCACAACTTATCATTAACCATCTCTTACCACAACTCACTACCAACCATCCACATTATGTGAAGCAGGATTCACATGTGTCTATGCTGGTGTGAACAACATTTAGCGTCTTATGTGAATGTTTAATGAGTGTTCTACAGATCAAACTGTTCTGTACATGTTCTCTTTCTGATCAATTTATTCTTTAAATGTTCTAACCAATATGAACGTGTTTAGCACATGTTCTTTACCAGATCGACATTGCATGTGAATAAAAGTCAAGAAAGACTTTCAACCAGCTTGAATTTCTAAAGAAAACCTTATCTTGAAGTAGGTAGTTGCTGGCTCACGAAAATCTTGTTTTAGATCAAGTAATTGTTGGGTTAACACTAACTTCCTACATTTTTACACAAGGGTCCCTCACATTATTTTTACATGGTTACTCATAGGTCCCTCATAACTTCCTTATATTGTTACTCACAGGTCTTTCACATTTTTCTTAAACCATCGAATGAGTTTGTTTTGTTTTCATGTTCAATTTAAACCTACATTTCATTATTGTCATCTTCGATAACAATCATAGTGTTATCTTAGGTCTACTACCTCTAGTCAAGATGTGGTCACTATGTAGATGTTTTCGAAGTCATGTGGAAAGGAAACACTAGAACAATTAACAATAATTAGAAATACAGAAGAAAGCACAGATATGTGAACAGTGAACTTCGAGAGAAGAAAATTAAGTCCTTCTGTTTATTTTAAGGTTCCATTAAATGATAAGCGTTCATATATAAAAGAAAATATATAAAAAGATTTAGATGGTAGTATATGTAAGTTTTAAAATGCTGACCAACCAAGTGGAGTACAAAACGCTGTTTTTACTGTTTTTAATGTAAATCATTGTGGTATAACTTACGGAGTGTCGTGTGTCAATTTAAGGCTACCCAGAATGTAAAATAATCACATGTCGGTTTATAAGAAATCTAAATTGTCATTATAATTATTTGCGACCACTGTCAACCTCAGAATTATCTCTGACTTACCAGACTCTTCCACGTGGAGGCCAGTGGTTCGTTTCTAAGGTCCACCCATCCATTTACTATGTTTCTGAAGTCTTCCCCAGATCCATGTGTCCAGGAGTCCATCTGTCCGAATTCAGAAATGTATCCTTTCCCGCTTCCCCAAGGTATCCTCCCTTTTCCCAGGTTCATGTGTCTAGGAATCCATCCGTGGGCCCCCGGATATCTCCCCTTCCTCACTTTTCTAAAGATATCTTCCAGTTTCAGTCTTCACCAGGTTATGTATCCCGAAATCAGCTCAGCCACCCCCAGTGCTTAATAAGCAACTTAAGCGGGTTTGTGAATGTTTTATTGTGTATGGATGAGTGCTTGTGTGTTAATCTGTCTGTCCTATGACAGCAAAAGACTTGACAGGAGATGCAACATTTCCCCAGTGAAAAGCAGGGGCGCCACGAGTACACTGAGACACAACACAATAAGTGTCAGGGGCCGAAGACTGTTCAACTGTCTCCCAGCATACATAAGGGGAATTACCAATAGACCCCTGGCTGTCTTTAAGAAGGTACTGGACAGGCACCTAAAGTCAGTACCTGATCAACAGGGCTATGGTTTGTACGTCAACTTGCGTGCGGCCAGCAGTAACAGCCTAGTTGATCAAACCCTGATCCACCACGAGGCCTGGTTTCACACCGGACCGAGGGGGCGTTGGCCCCCGAAACCCTCTCCAGATGTACTCCAGGTCCCCCTCCACGAGAACTGTAATAAGCGCGTGTGCTCAGTGAAAATAAGTCACTTTATCTTACTTTTTTTTTGGTTACACATATGTTACTATGTACGATAATTTTTGTAACAACTTTTGACATGTACCTCAGTAAACTGACATGCACATATACTTATTTTTACACTCATTTGCGCATTTCCGCAAACGCAGCCATCATACGCATAAAACTTTGCACGTACACACACACACACACACACACACACACACACACACACACACACACACACATAGGTATAAAACACATTAATCGCCTCCTACACTAATATGCATGTAATCACAAATACACACACACGTCCCCAGTATGTCACATACACATGGGGACGCATATGTGTGTACACAAATTTATACCTATTCATATATACACTCTCCCTCAGGGTTGTTAAAATTATGTTTGTCTTTTCAAAATAAATCGAAAACTTGGAGGAATAAAAAGTCAAACTTTATATATTTCAATATCCTGATGGAGAATGTTGGTTTTCGCGATTTTCAAGACATCCATTGTGAAAGTTGTGAAATGTGACTAGTGTAAGACACTTGTGAGTAAGGTAAAGAAGACACTACCATAATTATATTATGGAAGATAAAGTTTAGCTGGAAATTATTATTAAACAATTTAACAAGTTTCTCTCTCTCCTCATATTTTCACTTTCCTCACCTCTATAAACACACACTATAAACGTTATAGGATGAAAATAAAAACTAGCAGCTGGGGATATTCGATCCTTTGACTAAAAAGATTTAAAGTGGTCGTTCTTGCACACTGGCCAGTACGAGAGTTTGCAGATGTAATGTTCTGTGATGTGTGAATGTGAGTTAAAATATAAAATTAAAATTGTGTTGTAATGTGTTGAGATGTTTAAATGTAAACATGTATCATACAGTGAATGGTGTGCCACACAATGTTATTTCTTCAATCCTAATGTTTATGATATAACACTTAACGTTAATGTTTTTTTTTTATTAACACATCGGCCGATTCCCACCAAGGCAGGGTGGCCACGAAAAAGAAAAACTTTCAATCATTCACTCCATCACTGTCTTGCCAGAAGGGTGCTTTACACTACAGTTTTTAAACTGCAACATTAACACAACCTCCTTCAGAGTGCAGGCACTGTACTTCCCATCTCCAGGACTCAAGTCCGGCCTGCCGGTTTCCCTGAATCCCTTCATAAATGTTACTTTGCTCACACTCCAACAGCACGTCAAATATTAAAAACCATTTGTCTCCATTCACTTCTATCAAATACGCTCACGCATGCTAGCTGGAAGTCCAAGCTCCTAGCACACAAAACCTCCTTTACCCCCTCCCTCCAACCTTTCCTAGGCAGACCCCTACCCCGCCTTCCCTCCACTACAGATTGATACATTCTTGAAGTCATCCTGTTTCGTTCCATTCTCTCTACATGTCCGAACCACCTCAACAACCCTTCCTCAGCCCTCTGGACGACAGTTTTGCAATCCCGTACCTCCTCCTGCATTATATTCACAGCACATATTGCCCTCAGACACGACATCTCCACTGCATCTGTGATCCTCAGTTCCTTCCAGCAGAAATTTCCACTCTTCATAATTCGTTTTCCCGTCTTGGCTACCCTTCTCATTTCATAGACTCTACCCTCTCACGTGCTAAACGTAATTTTTTTTCTCCCCAACTCTCTACTCCTGGGAACTCTTCTATCCTCTGCCTTCCCTACATTTCCGGTCTTTCTAATATCAACAATTCTCTCCGTCCCTTAGACATCAAGCTTACCTTCCGCCAGACTAACACTCTTCGCACTAATCTCGTTCATACCTCTCCTTCCTCTACAGATGTTCCTGGTGTCTACTCTATTTCTTGCTCCTCCTGTCCTCTTCAATACTTCGGAGAAACTGGTCGATCTCTTTCTGACAGACTTAGAGAGCACAAAAATAGTGTTAGGCTTGCCGACACTAACAATGCTCTTTTCTGTCACGTCAGAGATCATAGCCATCCTATTGACTGGTCTTCTGCTAAAACTGTCTTCCCTACTTCCAACTTTGAACAGTCGCTGTCTAGTTGAATCCTCTCTAATACACAACTTTCCTTGTATGAATCTTAGCCCTGGCTTCGTCTCTGTAGATACCTTCCTCTCCCACTACATTGTAAAATGCTCCAAACTTCAGAACACCCGTGACTTAACCTGATTCCTCATTTTTTCTTTTTCTTTTTCTTCTTCTCCTTCTTCCCCTTTCATCTTTCCTTTTTCTCCTCTGGGTTGTCTTTCTCTCTTCTGTCTCGTGTTTCTGTTCCTTCTTCATTTACTTCACCACTTCCCCTTTCACGCACCTCTGTGCGCTTGCTCTCCCTCAGTGGGCACCTAGCTCCCTTGCAGTGCTCCCCTTCCTTTGTATTTGACTGGTTCGTCCTCCTTATTCCCCACTTCTACCTACTACTACTACTACTGATGAAATTAAGACACATGTGCGGCGTCTGGGTGTCTTTGTTGTGGACGTTCCGCCATCCAGTGGTTGGCTGGATGGCGAAACGTCTACGATAGAGATGCCCAGGTGTTGCGCATGTGTCTTAATTTCATCTTGTCGGTATTATATACCATTCTTGTACTACTACTACTACTACTACTACCACCACCTCTTCCTGCCTATATATAGCCGTCCTGCTCCACTTCCGGTTCGTGTGACTTTGTAATTGGTCCAAGTCGGACCGAAACGTCGTCGTAAGCTTCTCTCTTTTATGTGCGGGTTATTTGTGTATCGTTCCAGTCACGGTATTGTGCCTTTTTTTGTTATTGTTAAGTAGTTACAGTTAGTTAATTACCATATAATTATCATATAACAAAGACGATTAGGTTTAGCCAGTAAACAAGTGTAATAATTCTCAGATAGCCATTATTGCAATGTAACGGCTCAGTGAGTGTCAGTAAGGTGTTACCAGTTATGTAACACCTCAGTGAGTGTCAGTAAGGTGTTACCAGTTATGTAACACCTCAGTGAGTGTCAGTAAGGTGTTACCAGTTATGTAACACCTCAGTGAGTGTCAGTAAGGTGTCACCAGTTATGTAACACCTCAGTGTCAGTAAGGTGTCACCAGTTATGTAACACCTCAGTGTCAGTAAGGTGTCACCAGTTATGTAACATCTAAAGGAGTGTCAGTAAAGTGTCAGCAGTTATGTAACATCTCAGTGAGTGTCAGTAAAGTGTCAGCAGTTATGTAACACCTCAGTGAGTGTCAGTAAGGCGTCACCAGTTATGTAACACCTCAGTGAGTGTCAGTAAGGTGTCACCAGTTATGTAACACCTCAGTGTCAGTAAGGTGTCACCAGTTATGTAACATCTAAAGGAGTGTCAGTAAAGTGTCAGCAGTTATGTAACATCTCAGTGAGTGTCAGTAAAGTGTCAGCAGTTATGTAACAGCTCAGTGAGTGTCAGTAAGGTGTCATCAGTTATGTAACACCTCAGTGAGTGTCAGTAAAGTGTCAGCAGTTATGTAACAGCTCAGTGAGTGTCAGTAAGGTGTCAGCAGTTATGTAACAGCTCAGTGAGTGTCAGTAAAGTGTCAGCAGTTATGTAACACCTCAGTGAGTGTCAGTAAAGTGTCAGCAGTTATGTAACAGCTCAGTGAGTGTCAGTAAGGTGTCACCAGTTATGTAACACCTCAGTGTCAGTAAGGTGTCACCAGTTATGTAACATCTAAAGGAGTGTCAGTAAAGTGTCAGCAGTTATGTAACATCTCAGTGAGTGTCAGTAAAGTGTCAGCAGTTATGTAACAGCTCAGTGAATGTCAGTAAGGTGTCACCAGTTATGTAACACCTCAGTGAGTGTCAGTAAAGTGTCAGCAGTTATGTAACAGCTCAGTGAGTGTCAGTAAAGTGTCACAGTTATGTAACAGCTCAGTGAGTGTCAGTAAGGTGTCAGCAGTTATGTAACACCTCAGTGAGTGTCAGTAAGTGTCAGCAGTTATGTAACACCTCAGTGAGTGTCAGTAAAGTGTCAGCAGTTATATAACACCTCAGTGAGTGTCAGTAAAGTGTCAGCAGTTATGTAGCAGCTCAGTGAGTGTCAGTAAAGTGTCAGCAGTTATGTAACAGCTCAGTGAGTGTCAGTAAGGTGTCAGCAGTTATATAACACCTCAGTGAGTGTCAGTAAAGTGTCAGCAGTTATGTAACACCTCAGTGAGTGTCAGTAAAGTGTCAGCAGTTATGTAACATCTCAAGGAGAGTCAGTAAAGTGTCAGCAGTTATGTAACAGATCAGTGAGTGTCAGTAAGGTGTCAGCAGTTATGTAACAGCTCAGTGAGTGTCAGTAAGGTGTCAGCAGTTATGTAACACCTCAATGAGTGTCAGTAAAGTGTCAGCAGTTATGTAACATCTCAAGGAGTGTCAAATAAGTGTCAGTCAAATTAGTGTAACAGAATCAGCTGTGAGTGTCAGTAAGGTGTCAGCAGTTATGTAACACCTCAAGGAGTGTCAGTAAAGTGTCAGCAGTTATGTAACAGCTCAGTGAGTGTCAGTAATGTGTCAGCAGTTATGTAACACCTCAGTGAGTGTCAGTAAGGCGTCACCAGTTATGTAACAGATCAGTGAGTGTCAGTAAGGTGTCACCAGTTATGTAACACCTCAGTGAGTGTCAGTAAAGTGTCAGCCCGTTATGTAACACTCAAAGGGGTGTCAGTAAAGGTGTCAGCAGTTATGTAACACTCAGTGAGTGTTGTCAATAAAGTGATTCAGGGCAGTTATGTAACACCTCAGTGAGTGTCAGTAAGGGGTACAGCAGTTATGTAACACCTCAGTGAGTGTCAGTAAAGTGTCAGCAGTTATATAACATCTCAGTGAGTGTCAGTAAGTGTCAGCAGTTATGTAACATCTCAGTGAGTGTCAGTAAAGTGTCAGCAGTTATGTAACACCTCAGTGAGTGTCAGTAAAGTGACAGCAGTTATGTAACATCTCAGTGAGTGTCAGTAAAGTGTCAGCAGTTATGTAACATCTCAGTGAGTGTCAGTAAAGTGTCAGCAGTTATGTAACATCTCAGTGAGTTATGTACAGCTAAAGTGTCAGCCCGTTATGTAACACCTCAGTGAGTGTCAGTAAGGTGTCAGCAGTTATGTAACACCTCAGTGAGTGTCAGTAAAGTGTCAGCAGTTATGTAACAGCTCAGCGAGTGTCAGTATCATTAGTACTACTACTATTATCATTACGACTAATTGTATTACTATTACTATTATAATCATTACTACTACAACTGTTATCTTTACTAATATTATCTTTACTAGTATTAATGATGATAGTAGTAGTATTAATGATAACAGTAGTAGTAGTAGTTAATAATAGTAGTAGTAATGATAATAGTAGAAGTAATGATAAGAGTAGCAGTATTAATGATAATAGTAATAATGATAGTAGTAGTAATGATAATAAGAAGTAAAAAAAATTTATTAATATATTTAATGACTGATGTGAAAGTTGGATAATAATGAGTAAATTTTCATATTTTCAAATCACTCTTGTGAAGGTTTGGAATATGTGTCACTGTCGAGATATCTTTCCGATATATCATCTTTGGTTGTATGTCATGTTTGTCAATGTGACAGTAAGATGTGTAGGCTAGGGAGAGAGAATTCCCGTATACTAACTTTCCCTCACCTCTAAAAGAGTGGTTCCCAAACTTTTTCAGGCTGCCGCCCCCTTGGCTCCCAGGCCACAAACATACGAACACATCTCTTTCTTGGTATTATGTTTACTGCGAATTAAAAACAATTATTAATCTAACACTATAAACAAACGTATTTATTTCAGAAATAAAAATGGACATTATAAAACAATTTATTTAATAATATGAAAGGATAAATTTTCATCATATTTCGCATCGCTATTGGGCCGTGCGGACGTGCTGCGCAGTAGCTCCTGATTGAGTTGGCTTTTGCGCAGTGTTGACGTGTGCTTAGCTCTGTGAAGACCTGTTTGCGCGCTCTCTACGAATTGAAGCAAGATGCCCTCCATCGAGCAACTTTACCAACAGCTTAAGGAAGAATTGAGGATGGCGAAGTTGGAGATTCGGCGACTGACCGAGGAAAACAAGATTCGTAGTAGTTCTCCTGTTTTGAGTCCTCAGGTCAAGAAGGGAAACTGGTCAGTGGCTGGACAGCAGGGAACGAAGTTGACGATCAAGAAGACGAATGGAAAGGTAGAAACGATGAAGAAGAAAGAGACTGCCGTGGAAACTGTTGTGGAAACATCTAATACATTCTCAGTGCTACCCGACGAATGTGAGTCGACTACTGGGAACATCACGACGAACGACACCAAGGTAAGAATATTGTTGTTGTTGGGGATAGGCAAGTTAGGTATATGGATAGGGCGTTCTGCTTGAAGGACAGGAGTAGGAGACAGAGAGTTTGCTTTCCTGGGGCTGGGATGGAGGATATTGTTAGCCGTCTGGATGACATCATGAGAGGTAATGGGAGCAATCCTATTATCTGTCTCAGTGCTGGAGGCAACGATGTTGGCAGATGTAAGAGTGAAGACCTGATTAGCAGGTATAGGTCAGCAATAGAAATAATTAGGAGTAAGGGTGGGAACCCTGTCATATGTGGTATTTTGCCAAGGAGAGGAGTTGGTTGTCCAGGGCAATTGGTGTCAATTGCTGGCTGGACAAATACTGTAAGGAAAATGCGGTAACATTCATTGACAACTGGGACCTCTTCTATGGCAGAAATGACATGTATGCCAGGGATGGGTTCACTTATCTAGGTCTGGGTGGTAGCACTGGCAACTGCAGTGGAGGGAGCAGTTAGAACTTTAAACTAGGAATAGTTAGTGGTATGGGTTTTGGCAGGAAAACAGTGAAGTCCCGTGTAGTAATATTAAGAGTTCTAGGGGAACTAGTAATAAGCAGAACGAGGTAGATATTGAAAAGCCAGGGACTTTGGGTGATAAGGACAGTAATAGGTTTAGTAGAAAAACAGAAATGAGCAGGAAGGGTAAAGAGAAAGGAGAGTCTTTCAATGCTTATTATGCTAATTGCCGTAGTGCTAGGAATAAGATGGACGAGTTGAGATTAGTTGCTAGTGCAGGTAACATTGATGTATTTGCCTTAACTGAGACGTGGTTTAATTCAAAAAGTCGGGACATGCCTGCGGAATGTCATATACAGGGTTTTAAATTGTTCCTAGAGTCAATTATAGCTGAGATTATAAGAAGCCATCTCGATAAGCATAGTTTGATTAATGATACTCAGCATGGATTCACAAGAGGCCGGTCTTGTCTAACTAATTTATTCACTTTCTTCAGTAAAGCTTTTGAGGCTGTTCACCACGATAAAGAATTTGATATTATTTACTTAGATTTTAGTAAGGCTTTTGATAGAGTTCCGCACCATAGACTGTTAAAGAAAGTGGCAGCTCATGGCATTGGGGGAAAAGTGCTCTCGTGGATCGAGTCATGGCTCACTGACAGGAAGCAGAGTGTGTCCATAAATGGGGTTAAATCCGAGTGGGGATCTGTAACAAGTGGCGTTCCACAGGGATCAGTCTTGGGCCCGTTGTTGTTTATAATATATATCAATGATCTTGATGAGGGAATTACTAGTGATATGAGCAAATTCGCCGATGACACAAAGATAGGTAGGATAATTGATTCAAACGTAGATGTTATGGAACTTCAGGAGGATTTAAACAAACTCTATTCTTGGTCAGAAAAGTGGCAGATGCAGTTCAATGTAGATAAATGCAAGGTTTTTGAAGCTTGGGAGTGCCCATAACCCTAGTACTTATAAGTTAAATGATGTAGAACTTAGCCATACAGATTGCGAAAAGGACTTGGGGGTTATGGTGAGCAGCAACCTTAAACCAAGACAGCAATGCCTAAGCGTACGTAATAAGGCAAATAGATTACTGGGATTTATATCAAGAAGTGTAAGCAACAAAAGTCCAGAGGTCATACTGTAGCTTTATACATTATTAGTAAGGCCTCACCTAGATTATGCAGCTCAGTTCTGGTCTCCATATTACAGAATGGACATAAATTCGTTAGAAAAACATTCAGCGTAGGATGACTAATTAATACATAGCCTTAGAAATCTTCCTTATGAAGAAAGATTGAAGACTCTTAAATTACATTCACTTGTTAGACGAAGAATGAGGGGAGACCTGATCGAAGTGTATAAGTGGAAGATAGATATTAATAAAGGGGATATTAATAAGGTCTTGAGGATGTCTCTCCAAGAAAGAACCCGCAGTAATGGATTTAAATTAGATAAGTTTAGATTTAGAAAGGCCATAGGAAAGTATTGGTTTGGAAATAGGGTAGCTGATGAGTGGAACAGTCTACCTAGTTGGGTTATTGAGGCTGGGACTTTGGGTAGTTTCAAATTTAGGTTGGATAAGTACATGAGTGGGAGGGGTTGGATTTGAGTGGGACTTTCACATCAGAGCTTATTTCTTGGGTGGCATTGAAAATTGGGTTGGGCAAATGTTTTGTTGGTGGGATGAATTGTAAAGGACCTGCCTAGTATGGGCCAACAGGCCTGCTGCAGTGTTCCTCCTTTCTTATGTTCTTATGTTATCTCATCTACAACTCATTGCTCGATGGAAATAAGTCACTTTATCTGGCTTTTTTTTTTTTGGTTACTATGTTACTATGTATGATAATTTGTGTAACTATTTACACGTACCTGTGCCTGAGGAAACTTACTTTCACGCACACTTACTTTTACACTCATTTACGCATTTCCACAAATGCAGCTAGATGTTTCACCATCACACACACACACAAAAAAAAAAATGGACTTAAGCACTAGAGATCTTAGATATTATTAAGCTATAGCTCCTAAGCTTCTTAAGGTATTGGCCTACGGATAACGTGCATTTTGAGGGCTTTTAATTACTACTCAAAATTAGGTTTATTGATGTTGTGTGCCTCTCTCTCAGTCACTCTGGAATAAAAATACATCTCATTCGGTTTGTGGGAAATGATGGGCAAGCTAAGACGCAAGAAGTAGGTCATTGTACACCAGCTGTCCTTGTTTACCTGGTACCTTAGACTTGTTGCCTCATGTTCACTTTGCAGTATTAGCAGACTGCAAGAAAAGGTCAAGAGAGGCCTGAGCTTGCTACCAACTGCAGCTCATAAGACTGCCATCCCCACGAGCCCCTTTGAGGCGGGGTAGATGGCAGACCAGAGGCCTAGCTTCTCCCTACGAGCCCCGTGAGGGCGGGGAATGTGGCTAGGCCTGGGGACACTTGGTCCCAAAGATGAGGAGGTACTTGTACCTCCTCCCATGGGAGACTTAAGTCTCGAGACACTCCCCAGATAGGGAGCCAAGGCCGGGTCACCATTACTTGGAAAAGACCCGGGCCGGGAGAATACCGGCGAATAAAAAAAAAAAAAAAGCAGACTGCAGCGGGTCACATGTCAGGAATAAAAGAAAAGGACGCCATTGTTCTTCTGTCGATTACCAAAGACCATACTGTATGGAATTCCTTTGTCCAATATTTTTACTCAACATTGGGTTCAATGTATAGTGAAAAGTATATATAAATATGTCTTTACTGCACTTGCAATTTTCTTACCTAATGTTGACAGCTTACCATTGTCTCCGGTAATTCATGTAGCGCTATACTTTGTTATTCAGGTGACACTGTACTCTGTCACTATTATTCAGGTGACATTATGCTCTCTGTATTATCATTCAGGTGACATTGTACGCCCTGTCACTATAATTCAAATGGCACTGCGCTCCCTGTCACTGTCATTCAGGCGACATTGTACTCTCTATCACTATAATTCGGATGGCACTGTACTCCCACTCGCTGTCATTCAGATGACACTGTACTCCCTGTTACTATCATTCGGATAAGATAAAAGCGACAGGCTGACTCATGTGCTGTTGTATGCCCAGTCGCTGTTACTCAGGTAAGATGTGACCCTGGCTGGAAAGACGACCAATGGACACTTGACTGACAGACATTTGACCGAAGGATAATTGGCCTAACGGACATGACGCCGTCAGCTATTTATCCGAACAGACAATAGACCTAACGAATAATTATGTAAGGTTAGGTCAAGTTAGGTCAAGTTAGGTGAGGTTAGGTGAGGTTAGGTTAGGTTAGGTTTCTTATTTTATGGCCTTCTTAATTTTGTTTGTTATTTTTAAACATGCCGTGATGTTTGTTCGTTCGTTGACATATCCGTTCGGCGAAATGTCCGATGTAACATCGCGTTATCTTCAACTATCCATAATCACTTGATTTCGTTATTTCAGTTTATTGTGACAGGAACTGAGAGAAGGCACTAGACAGGTATTGTTGTAACTGGAGATTAGGGAACAATAGACCATTCATGGTATAATGAATGAATCAAAGTAACAGGAGTGGAGGGAACAACAGACCATTCATGGTACAATGAATAAGTTAAAATAACAGGAGTGGAGGGAACAACAGACCATTCATAGTACTATGAATGAATCAAAGTAACAGGAGTGGAGGGAACAACAGACCATTCATAGTACAACGAATGAATCAAAGTAACAGGAGTGGAGGGAGCAACAGACCATTCATAGTACAATGAATGAATCAAAGTAACAGGAGTGGAGGGAACAACGGACCATTCATAGTACAATGAATGAATCAAAGTAACAGGAGTGGAGGGAACAACGGACCATTCATAGTACAATGAATGAATCAAAGTAACAGGAGTGGAGGGAACAACGGACCATTCATAGTACAATGAATGAATCAAAGTAACAGGAGTGGAGGGAACAACGGACCATTCATGGATTAAAGTTACTAAGTCACTAAATCTATTTGGAATCTTTTATTTGTTGATATTCAAAAAGCTGACTGTTCGCTCGCGCATGTAAATGGAGACAAATAAGTATGTGTAAATAACAACCTTTAATAATCTCTGAGACAAACTTGTTAAAGCTATAAAGACCAATTATTTCTAAATGGACTTGTAGTTAATTAGGAGTTCTGAAGTGATTCAGAAAAGTGAATGTTGAATAATTAATTATAACACATCAGGTCTCAGTAATATTGTCTTCTCTCATTATACGTATGAAAGAAGGCAATGCAGAGTACAATTTAGAATAAACTTTAAATGTTACAACTGTTCGATCAGTCAGTGTTTGCAATTCTTGACAGTGTGTGAAAATATATTCTATACACCCACTAATTTAGCAAAATGCTATCATATAATAAAAGGGAAAAATGGAATTATACTCCATCATTTGAGGGGGACGTTGAGAGGTGTGAAGCCCAAACACAGCATTTCCTCAGAGAGGAACTTAACTCTTCAAATGTAGCAACACCATGAAGCACTGACCATATATGATATTACAACACAAGTGTTTAAATATCAGTATATACAAACAGATGCAATTAGTGGGGAGGACACACACAAATCTGCGCCCAGTAAACACATCCGCCCGGGGAGACTAGAAACATGGTCCAGACAGAAGAGAACTCCTCTACCTAGACCATCATGAAGAAGCCACTTATTGTTTTTTTAATTCGTCTATTTAAGTGTCATAGCTTTTTATGTTCTCATTTGAGTTTTTCTGCATTTTCACTCATATAAAAGTGTGATCTTTGTATGTTTCTATGTGTGACTTCTTTATCTCTGTATCTATTTCAGGTGTATTCTCCATATCACCGGTGTTATTATGTATAAGCGTAACATTTATGGTTCTGATGTTGTTATACATAACAGCGTTATCTTTGTATCCTTGATATTACCATATACAAAAGCGTAAAATTTTCTTTTCTAATTTTACTAAGATTCACAATATTGTGATCTTTGCATGTCTAGTGTTACTATGAATAAGCGTAATAACTCCTGTAATAACTTGACAGATAATTACAGGATGTTATACACAGAAATTCATTTAATTCACTTTTCTCTAACGACCTTTTCCATTATTGTTACATCACTTATCAAGGAAGCAGTTTTAATGTAACCCACCTAAACTGACACTTTTTGGTAAACTTTGACACACTGTACCATCTACATTTGCCCGCATATGTACTCTCCTGCGTTGTGTGTGTACTCACCTAGTTGAGGTTGCAGGGGTCGAGTCCTAGCTCCTGAGTGTGTGTGTGTGTGTGTGTGTGTGTGTGTGTGTGTGTGTGTGTGTGTGTGTGTGTGTGTGTGTGTGTGTGTGTGTGTGTGTGTGTGTGTGTCCTTCACTTCACAAATGTGAACCTCTAGCTTCCCAACTCAATCCCATGCAGTAGGCAGACATCCAGTAGGCAGACATCCAGTAGGCAGACATCCACTAGGCAGACATCCACTAGGCAGACATCCACTAGGCAGACATCCGTCTGCCTACTGGATGTCTTGATTTCCCCACATTCCGGGGGTCCCAGGCGACGTTGCTAGGTTTGGAATTATGTCTCTTGTAAGTACGGTCGAGACTCTCCGGGTGAAAGAATTTCAGGACGTGACACAGAGAAATCTGTGTCCTGTAATTACTCCCTCTAAGACAGCCATGAACGCACGCCAAGACACCCTGATATCGTTATTCATTGAAAATTTTAGTCCTACTTATGTTACAATAAGTATCTAATATATATTTTGTTTCCAGTTAAAATAAACTTTCGGGGATGAAAACATTAGCTACCTATTCGGGAGACGCGATTACCTGGCAAAAAGAATTTTGGTTGTCGCTGCTACAACCTGGCTGCTACAACCTGGCTGCTACAACCTGGCTGCTACAACCTGGCTGCTACAACCTGGCTGCTACAACCTGGCTGCTACAACCTGGCTGCTACAACCTGGCTGCTACAACCTGTGTTGCTAAAGTCTCCGATGCTTTGTTGTGATGAACCGTGGTGTAGGAATATTACCATTTATCGCAAAATGAATTAGGGCACAATATATTTCAGTACGCCATGAAATGTGTGACTAGGTGTAACATCGAATGAAGATGATGAATTGCTCGCGGAATTTCATTCTTGGGAGAAGTAATAATGAGATCAATGAGAAGTGTTGCACCGGAGGATAGCATGAAGTGAATATGAAGGCAAGGAGTGAAAGAAGCGTGCGTGAAGGGACTGTGTATAAAAGAAATGAGTATGAAGGAAGTGGGTGTGATGGAACTGAATCAGAAGCCAAGTCCTCGGATCATGCGAGTGATCTCTCACAATGACAGTGGTGATGTCACACAAATATATTGAAGAACGTGATGTCTTGCCAGCATACAAAACCTTTAACTAGCTTTAGTTTCATTCTTAGGTAACATGACGTGGTACCTTCCTGGATCATTACTGTCTACAAACCTGAAACGTGTGGCACTTTTCATATTGTCTCCATTATTTTTCACTATCTTCTTTGGAACTTCCCTCATTATCATTGATAGGTTGTTATAACCCATCTGCTGCAATATACGAGTTCAGATGTACAAGAAGTCACAGATAATCTGAGATCTCACAGTATTGCTATAAGACATTGTGATCTGCTTATATCAGAAAGCTCTGTGAATGGTCAGTCTACAACATCTGTGAAGCAGCGATTGCTAAAATCAGGATGCGATATCGTCACATGTGACAAAAAATGTTGTCACTTGTAAACCTTCCAAACCTGATTATTCTGCATGTATGTTCTGCATGTTGCTGTACTTTTTCTGTCTTAGTTACCTGTTCATATGTGTTACTCTATTGTTTAACAATATGCTTTTGCGTGTTACTGTATTATTGTTGCATTTTAATAAAATTTTCTTGTATATTGCTGTGATTTTTTGTATGTTATGTAATTCTTGCATCATACTGTTTTATTCTTTCGTTTTCCTTCTTAAATGTTCATATGCTGTTCTTTTATGATATTGTAAAGATCATGTATGATACAGGTTCCAAGAACTACAAACTTTCCTGCTACATCTTTCACAACAGTGTCTTCCATACTGGAATTCATGTCTCGTAGGATCTCTCTCTCTCACTCTCATTTACACGTATTCCCCTAATAGTAGAAAGACACAACGAACTAATTTTATGTTTTAAAGAGGTGGACGGGTAAGCCAGTGGAAGGCATCGGTCACATGACCAAAAGTTCCAGTGGCAAGACATCATGTGACCAGCGTCTACATCCAAATTCTGTCAATAACAGTTCTGTCATGCACATTGTTATACTAAAGAAGCAATAGACAAATTCCAACTGTTTAATTTACTTAATAAGTATTTTACAATTCTTTCTGATACTATGTGTGGTTGTTATAAACTGTATCAGTATAAACTGTATCAGTATAAACTGTATCAGTATAAACTGTATCAGTATAAACTGTATCAGTATAAACTGTATCAGTATAAACTGTATCACGTGTGTAGAGACATGACCATCTAAATGTTTTAGTTATTCATGTCTCTTTACAGACAAAAAGATGGAAATAAATGGTATAAAATACCGACACAATGGAAATATAAACACATATGCAGTATAATGTGATCCTTTATTGACAACGTTTCACCCACACAGTGGGCTTTTTCAAGTCACACACAGATCTGTGTGTGACTTGAAAAAGCCCACTGTGTGGGTGAAACGTTGCCAATAAAGGATCACATTATACTGCATATGTGTTTATATTTCCAGACAAAAAGATGCTAAAACATCCAGAAATTATTATGTCGTAATTTCTGTAAAATGCCCCAGTTGCTAAGGCAGTTTCAAAAGTTATTTTTTTAGCAGTTTGATTACTTACTTTCCTAAAGGGTAAGAGTCACTTTAGTTACAGAGGTCATTTAAAAGACAACGCTAGTGAGAAATGTGAAGATGTTGAGTGAAAGACATTGGGTTGCTCCTTACCTTATGTAGGGTAAACATTACTCAGAAATAATAATTAAGTCTCAATTTTCTCTCGGTATTTCTTTCACATCTTCATTTATCTCAATAATATTACATAAAAAATATCTTGATCTCATAAGCTAGAAAATATAATTTACTATCTCAGGCGACACCTTAACCAACAGTGTTCCATCATCAGGAACACTATCTATCTAAAAGTTACTTTTACCTGCAGTGCTCCATCATCAGGTGCACTATCTAAAAGTTACTTTTACCTGCAGTGCTCCATCATCAGGAACACTATCTATCTAAAAGTTACTTTTACCGATAAATTAAATTTCGGAAATTCTTATTTATCGGTAATTGTTATTTATCTTCCTGGTGTCATCCTCTTCCTCGTATCATCACTCTTACTCTGCCTACATACCACAGGCTGATTTTTGCCTGTTCTGAAACTATTTATGCTGTTAGCTCCATCATCCTGCTCTTAGCTTACTGACATGAATTGTATTTGCAAGGGTCGAGACTCAGCTCCCGGCCTTGCCTTATAGATTGCTGTTATCAGCATAGCCGATTTCTGGCCTCTTAGACGTTATCATATTTACTTCTGAAACTGTGTCATGAGTTTGTCTCCGCTGTTGACTCGTCCAAATCATTCCATACATGTACATTGCTTATCCACGCCTTCAGGAAAAGATATTATTATTAAAGTTTGCGACCACTGTCAGCCTCAGAGTTAGCTATCCCTGAGTTACCAGACCCTGCCACGTGGAGGCCAGTGGTTCGTCTTTAGGGTCCCTCCCCCCTACTCTCTACCATCTTCGGGCTTCCCTCAGGTCCATGTGTCCAGGAGTCCACCTGTGTCCCCTCAGGTATTCTCTCTTTCACACTTTTCCAAGGTACGCTCCTCTTTCTCTTGCCTTCTCTCTGCTTACCTACTGGTTCATGTTTCCAGGTCTCCATCCGTGGGCCCCCGGATGTTAACCCTTCCACATTCCCCACTTCCAGTTGTTTTGGTGCTTCGCCTAGTTCCATGTCTCCAGAAGTCCATCTGTGTCCCCTCAGATGAACTTCCTTCCTCACTTCCCCAGGTTCTGCATTTGATATTCCCAGGTCAGTGGTTCCCTACTTCCCTAAGGTTAGCAGTTTTTGGCCCCTTCCCAGTGACTTTGCTGGATGGAAACTTGGCCTTGTCTAGGTGGTCTACTGCCGAGACTGTCCAGGTGGGTGGAATTACAGGAAGGGACACACAGAAAACTGTGTCCTGTAATTACACCCACCAAGACAGCCTGGAACAGTAGACCAGCTAGACGAGACGAAGCTCTCACCCATCTCATCCACCAAGCAGAGGTTACTAACTGAAAATCTCAGACTTCCATTTATGTTTCACTCTGTGTCCAAGAAATTTGTTTTTGCTTATGTAGCTGTATAACTGTGTATGAACGTTTTATTATGGCTACATATGTGTGTTCGTGTGCGAATTTATTTCTTCCCACCATGAAAACTGCAACAAATAGTGTCCGCTTTTCTTTGTGTAGTATTTAATTCTTTACTCACACAGATATGTTTGCACCTCTAATCAAACATACACAAATACACACCCATACACACAAATACACACCCGTACACACAAATACACACCCGTACACACAAATACACACCCACACACATGATAATCACTACACATTTTCCTCTTGTACCTCTCTAACATATAAGTAATCACAATTTCCCTCGCACACGTATAGTATGTGGCAATTCAAACTACATCACTCACACACATGTTCACAAATGTTCGCACATGTTCAAAAATTATTCTTAAGTGTTACTGTGTTCTTCCTTGTTACTGTAATGTACTGGTTTTCTGTGTTACTTTACGGGTCTTTTGTGTTACAGTATTGGTCTTGTGTTACTGTACTGGTCTTGTGTGTTACTGTACTGTACAGGTCTACGTTACTGTACTGTACTGATCTTTGCTACTGTATTGTCGTGTACTGTCTTCTGTGATACTGTACTGGTTTTCTGTGTTACTCTACTGGTCTTCTGTGTTACTATACTGGTATTTTGTGTTTCTATACTGGTATTCTGTGTTTCTGAATTACACTGTTATTCTGTTTTACTGTACTGTATTGTTGTGATTGTATTGGTCTTCTGTGTTGCTGTACTGTTGCTTTGTGTTGCTGTACTGTTGCTTTGTGTTATTGTACTGCTCTTATGTGTTATTCTACAGTTTTTCTGTGTTACTGCACGGGTCTTCCGTGCTACTGTACTGTAATGTACAGTTCTTCTGTGTTACTGTACTGTTCTTCAATGTTACTGTACTGTTTTTCTGTGTTATTGTACTGTTCTTCTGTGTTATTGTACTGTTTTATTCTTCTGTGTTATTGTACTGTACTGTTCTTCTGTTTTAATATACAGTGCTGTACTGTTCTTCTTAGTTGCTGTACTAATCTTCTGTGTTACTGTACTGTTCTTCTTTGTTACTGTACTTTACTGTGTTACTGTACTGGTGTTCTATGCTACTGTTCTGTTCTTTTGTGTTACTGTAGTATACTGTTTGTCTGTCACAGTACTGTTCTTCTGTGTTACTGTGCTGTACTGGTCATTGCTGTTAATATACTGTTCTTCTGTGTTACTGGACTGGTCTTCTATGTTACTGTACTGGTATTCTGTGTTACTGTCCAGGTCTTCTGTGTTACTGTACTGATATTCTTTGTTACTGTACTGGTATTCTGTGTTACTGTACTCTACTGGTTTTCTGTGTTACTGTACTAGTATTCTGTGTTACTGTACTGGTCTTCTATGTTACTGTCCAGGTATTCTGTGTTACTGTCCAGGTATTCTGTGTTACTGTCCAGGTATTCTGTGTTACTGTCCAGGTATTCTGTGTTACTGTACTAGTATTCTGTGTTACTGTACTGGTATTCTGTGTTACTGTAATGGTATTGTGTGTTACTGTACTGATATTCTTTGTTACTGTACTGGTATTAAATGAACACATCTTCCATGGAGGGGTGAAATGCTCTTGTTGCCTACAGTGATACAGTTCATGCAGGTTATAAAACTTAATGCAATTGCACGTTTTCACAATCCATTTAGATCTGTGTGTATTTACCTCTAGACACTTGGTAAGATTCACTGTGACAGTGTCTGGTTCGTTTCTCAACATTCTAATACCGAGTACAGTGTTAATTTCAACAATTCTATCACTGATACTAGAAATACCAAGCTCCTTCCTCATGTTAAGAACTTTTGTAGATCTGGGACAGCCAAGAATAATCCTGAGAGCTTCATTTTGCATTAACTCCAAGGGTCGGAGAGAACTTTCTCTAGCTAATATCAACATGGGAGCAGCATAATCAATTAAGGACCTAACATAGGCTATGTACATCATTCTCACGATTCTCACATTAGCACCATAGTTGGGATTGTAGCCTGCAACAGCTTTGAGAGCATTTAGCCTAGCTTTACATTTCTTGTTTAGTT
Organism: Cherax quadricarinatus; assembly: GCF_026875155.1. Taxonomy (NCBI): domain Eukaryota; kingdom Metazoa; phylum Arthropoda; class Malacostraca; order Decapoda; family Parastacidae; genus Cherax; species Cherax quadricarinatus. Next base: position 24,856,824 of record NC_069443.1, on the reverse strand, counting down.
GTGGTATAGTGGATTTGTTAAAGAGTGCATCTACACCAAGATATCTGTAAGTTTTAACGTAGCTAATGATTTCACCCTGCAAATAGATGGGTGGGGGATGTCGTTTGCTTGTTAATATCTAGTTTTAGAGGAGATATTATGAGGCCTAGTCGATTACAAATTGCTTAAACTTCATTAAGAATGGTATTCATCTTCTTATGCCCTGTTGAAAGGATCATGAGTCAATCAGCATAGCTTATAGCTATATGTTTAGGTGAGGCAGGTAGAGCATTTAGGAGAGCATTAATCAGAATTTTAAATAGCATGGGACTAAGAACTCCTCCTGCGGTGTACCTAAAGACATTTCTTTAAATCACTTCTGAAGCCTTGGTAAAGGACACAGGATACCTATTTGACAGGTATCCTATTATCCAGCAGAGTAAGCTACCACCAATATTCATTTTGGCTATTTCATGTAGTATAACGGTTCTGTTCGCAATATCAAATGCAGTTTTTAGATCAAAAAATGGTAAAACTAGTAAGGTGTGTGCAATGAGAAAGGGGGAAATACAGTTCTGCACACTTTTACCTTTCATGAACCTATAGGGGTAGGGGAAAGTTGATGTCTGATTCTGTAGTACAGTTGTTAAGCATCATTCTTTCAAAAGTTTTACAAAGACAACTATTAAGGAGATGGGCCAAAAATGTATCGGGCTGTTGGGGCTTAGGGATGGGCCCACAATGAGACTATGGGTCCAGGAAGTAGAAGACGCCCTCAATGTAACTGAGATTAACAGTGCCAACAAAGGGTTACCCAGGCACGGCCTTAGAGTTCTGAAATATCATAGGTTATACCATCCTCTCCAGGACAGTTGATCGCCCTTTTGGGTTAATGCTTTATCTAATTCATACTCGGTAAAGAGGCAATCACTCTCATCAATATTTTGGCTCATAAAATTAATCAGTTTCAACTTTTCTTCAGAAGTACTCTCTAAATTTTTCTAATATGAGATGGAAGGCTTTCATGCTGGATGTTTTGGACCAGTCATTTTATGAGGTCATTTACTTTTTCAAGAGGAAAGGGATGAGCAACATTGCCAGTCTTTTTCCTGGGTTATTTTATTATACCTTTCCAAGCCAACTCAAAGGGGTGGACCTATTTAATCCACTAACAAACTGTTCCCATTCCTGTTGCCTAAGTTCTTCCTTTCTATTCCTTGCATTTGTTTAGTGCAGCTTGGAACGTTCTGAGCAGGGCTGGGGTTCTACATTCACGGTATGCTTTTACCAATCCTCCTAGCTGCATGTGTTAGATTGCGCAGCTGTGGATCATTATAGTATTTACATTTGGGCTCATAAAGAAATTGGAGCACGCATCAATAACTGGGCCTCTACCCTTCAAACAGAACTGTTTGCCATACTCCTTGCACTCAAATGCGTCCATGTATCTAAGGTTGACACTTTAATTGTAACTGATTCTCTGTCATCCCTAATACTCTCAACTCGTTAAGTATAAAATTGTGGCATGCTTGTGTCAAAAGCCAGACACAGGTTATGTAAGATTGTGGGCAGTGGAGTCAGAGTGCACATGCTGTGGATTCCATCTCACATGGTCTTCAGATGCATGATAGAACTGATAAATTGGCTAAGCTGTATGCTTTCGAAGATGGAGTAATTACAATCTTTGGTTGTCAGTTTTGCAGTTTGAGAACAAAAATACGAAAAGAACTTCATTGAACTTTGACTTAAGGACTCAAGGGAGATTGACACCAGTCAGTCCATCCATCATCATTCCATCATGAGGGGGGAGCCACATGCCTATGGTGCATCCAACAAGATAAGCAGACTCTTGGATGTCACCCCCCACCCGGCTCCGGCTGTCACACCCCCCGGCTCCGGCTGGGTTTTCAAGTATCTATGGCAGGGTTAAATCTCCACCACCAGTTGTAGACCAAACGAAATGTAAACCTTGCCAGATGGACTAAATTTTCACACCTTGCATCATTAGGGACTGGAGTGCGTCACACACCCTGCATCATTATGTAATGAAGTGTGTCACACCCTGCGTCGTTAGGTACTGAAGTGCGTCACGCTCTGCGTCATTATGTTCTGTAATGCGTCACACCCTGCGTCATTATGTACTGGAGTGCGATAAAATTAATGCATTCAGAGACAACTTACTCAGAAATGTTCAAGATATGTCAAAGTATTTTATCTACAGTAGTATATTACAGACCATTCTGGAGAAATACCCTGACTTTTCTCACTGTAAATAAAGCATTACCACTTTGTGTGTGTGTACTTACTTATATGTGGTTGCAGGGATCAAGTCATAGTTCCCGGCCCCACCTCTTCACTGGTCGATATTAAGTCACACTCTGTTCAATGAGCTTTATCATACCTCTTCTTAAAGCTATGTATGGAACTTGCCTCTACTACTTCACTCTCCAGATTATTGCACTTCCTAACATCCTTATGATTCGTCTAGGTTTTCAATTTCCAACTGTGGCCCCTTGTTCCTGTATCCCATCTCTGAAACATTCAAGCCTTGTCCACCTTGTCAATTCCTCTCAGTATTTTACACGTCGTTATCACGTCCCCCCCTCTCTCTCCTATCCACTTGTGTTATCTAGTTAAGTTTCCCTTAACTCTTTATCCTTCCTCAATCTTCATGACTTTACACTTACTGGGGTTAAACTCCAGGAACATTTGTCAGACCAGACTTGTAGTCTGTCCAGATCCCCTTGTAATCATTACCTTTGTAAATTGTGAATTCATTACCTCTGTAACTTGCTTAGCTATCAAAACTTTGGAGTCCAGTCCCTAGACCAATTATGTACCTCTGTAATCTTTTGACTACCGCCCACAGGATGGGTATGGGGTGCATAATAAACATATTAAACTAAGTACCAACACTCGTTGTTTCCTTCCTGTCAGGCATTTCATGACCCATTGCAGTCCCTTCCCTTTTCCCTACCCCTCTAATATTTGCAAAATCTTTGGGGTACGGGCCCCAAAACCCCTCAGCCAAAAAAATGCAAATACCATCCTCCTCCCTGTCTTATTGTTACCTTATAGTAGAACTCAAGTAGTTTGTAACCGGGTTTTCCCCATTCCCCAAAGCCATGCTGACTTCAGATGAGCCCAATTTTTTCTATGTCTCCCCCATTCTTCCCCTATAATCTTTTCCATGTTTTTACATACAAGCCAGTGACCGATCGTATTTTAAACGCTGCCTGTGTCTCCTTCTTAAAAATTGAACTACTTTTTGCTATCTTCCACACCCAGGAAATTTGCCCTTTTCGACAGATTTACGAAAAATGCTGCTACGCACAGTTCCTCTGTCCCCTCTCGGACCAGGATATGGTTATCGGGGCCCCTCCCTTTGAGGTATCTATTCACTTACGTTTCCTCACCTCCTTCTTGGTTGTGTGTATTGTATCCGCCCCTTTCTGGTACACCCACTTTAGGGTTTGATGAGCATTTGATTGTAAAACCCTCAAAATCTTGTGTAAATTCATCACATATTTCCTGATCACTTTTTTTGAGCCCCCTCCTTTGTCATCATTATTATTATAAAAAAAGAAGGCAAACCCGAAAGGGGTTTACAGTACTCAGGGGAAAGGATGCGGGGGAAAGGGGTGGAAAAGGGGGAAGGGGGATTTTTTGGGTAGGAGTGCAGCGGGGCAGGGGGTAGTGCAGGGGAAAGGGGGTAGCAAAGGTTTAATTAAAAAGGACGTGAGGTTCTAGAGGCTCATCATCAGAGTTTGTGTATAAATCTTTACTTCAGAAACCATGAGAAGCTGGTTTAAAGAAGGATCCACAAAAGAAGGAAAGAAAAAGAAAGGGCAAAGAGGGGAGATGCTTTGGGAGGAAAATTTAAAAGTGTGCTCTTTAAAGGGTGGACACCCCAACAGAATGGGCAAAGATACTGGAACTTGAAATTCTCACAAGGGAACAGGGCGCTTCCTGAGAACCCGTGGAAAGAGAGTGGGGCCGATGCGGGGACAGGAGAGGTACCCCCCAAAACCCGACACTGATGAAAGAAGCGGCCAAAACCTTTTCTGGTTTAAAATAGAATAAATTTTTATGGAGCAGATCAAACCAATGTTGTTGAAAAGGGGGTTCCTAGGGGGGTAAAATTTTCAGAAAATAGTCTGTACGAACACACCATATATAATAAACTCTTCAGGAAATATGTTTGGATAAGCTTGTTTGATCCCTCTGAATCCTCATAAGGGTGCCTTGGACTTTAAAAGACCAGCTTTTAAAAAAATTTAAACCCAAAAAGGCAGGGTAAGATTCCATTTTTTCGTGGGGTCCCTCATTCCCGTGTGACGAATTGGTAAGAAAAAAAAAAATAATATATTTGCATCGGTTTATTGTTTTTGTATCCATTCTTTGAGTATTCCACTTTTTTTGGTAGATGCAAAATTTATTCCATTTTCCCGGGAAAAAATTTTTGGGCACATTTTATGTGATTTAAATTGTGAAAAAAAAATCTTAATAAGCCTTTTTGTGCATGTATGTACATGACCCCCCGGAATTTGTGGTTCAATTTGGGCTTCAGTAATTTTGTGAATTTTTTTTTAGAACCTGCAAGAACCCCTATCACGAGCCCTTTTCCATCCTGTGGAGAGGGGGCATGGACACGGTTTTTGTCCCATTACAAAAAAAAAGACAAAGCCCCATCCACAAAGGGGGGAGTAAAGCAAAGCAAAGAAACAGACCAAAAGCACTAACATCCCATATCATAAAAAAATTTTAAAGGGTCCTAAGAAGCAAAAATCACCACCCATCTGAAACCCTCTTCCAAACCCCGGGGAAATGGGTTTTTTGAACAGGTCGCCCTGTTGCTCAACTATTGGTCACTACGCCCAAGGTCCTAAATGAAACTAGAAGACAAAAAAAAATGCAATGTAAAAAATATACAGCCCTTTGCAAAAGCCCCCGAACAATTTGTAAACCAAGGCGAAATTTGCGCACAAAATGCTGCTAAAGGAAAAACCCCGGAAAATGGGGTCGATGGATCTTTTTTTTTTCCTCAAAAAACAGAACACAGAGAGTAGCGCCCAACAGAGTAAAGTCCGGGGCAAGCTACGGTAAAAAGCCCTTTTCCACAAGGCCAGAACTCGCCCCCATTTTTGTTCCCATCCCCCATATCCGCATAGACAAGGGTCACCCCACAGCCCCGTTTTCTTCCTTTGCAGATGAAAAACCCGAAATTTTGCAGGGACATTTTTCCTTTGCAGACACTGAAAGGCCCCCCGGGCGGACATACAACCAAATCTTTCAGTGGGCGGGCAGAAAACAATATGAATTTTCAACGATGAAAATTTAAAATTTACCAGATATGGAAAACATGGGGAAATTAAACTTCATCTGAGTCCCAAACAAATTTCTGGCCACAAAAAAAGGCGAAAACCCAATCAAAGACCTGGGATGACATGCCCGGGGGAACTCCCCTTAAAAGGACCATAAAAATTGTATAAATTTCGCTCTGCTAGAAAAATGACAGGAGGGGAAAGGGAAAAACCCCTAAAAAACTAGGGGGGGCCAAGCCCATGATGACACTCTTCAGGCCCACTTGTTCATCTAGGCGGGAATATTGCTGCACACTAACAGCCCCTTTTCCAAGGCAGGTGAAATTCCCCGCCCTAAAAAAAGTACAGAGAACTTTTCAGGGCGCGCAAAACGGAGATAAAACACCTAAAAATTATTGGGAGCGCTTGGGGTTTCCTAAACCTGTTTTCCCGGGGGAAACCCGCAGGGGGGAGAGAAAAATGATTAAAAATACACCCGGAAAACCTAGGGGACTAGTCCCGAACTTGCACACGAAAATCACTCACTACAAAGGGCAAAAGACTTGGCAGACGAGGGCCCCATCCCCCCAAAAAAAAGCAGGGGGGTCACTAGCCGTTAAAAAAGACCAACCAAAAGGGGTCGGGGGCCCGAGATTCGTTAAACCCTGCCCCCCCGCAAAAAAAAAGGGGGTTTTACCAACAGACCCCTGGCAGCCCTTAAAGGGCCCCACTGGACAAGAAACCTAAAAGTCTTTTTCCGCCCAAACCCCCGGGTTTGTGGCTCAAACTTTTGGTTTTTTGCGTGCGGGACCCGGTAACAGCCGGGGTTGACGGGCTCAAAATCCACCAGAAGGCTTGGTCACAGACAGGGCCGGGGGGGGTTGACCCCGGAACTCTCTCCAGGTAAACCCAGGTATATTAAACTGGAGGTCTTTGTCTGCTGACCGCCCCAGCAGCCCTGCCTGTTCTTTGTCCTGAAAGTCAACTGATGTCGGGGCAATAAACAAAAAAACTTTGTGTTTGTTTGGAGAAAAAGGCTTTAACCAAAGTTAGTAAATTCGGGCCTGTAAAAATGCTATCCAAGGATAATAAATGTCCTCACACAACACGTCAGGAACACTGCTGGGGAATCCGACACCATCAAAAAGACAGAACCATGGGTTTAAAACTGGGGATGGAAATGAGAAAAAGGGGAAGTGGTCAAGAAAAAGAGGGGGGAAAGCCACGGGAAGGAAATTTGGGGCTTTTGCACAGGGCCAGGGGGAAAAGAAAAAACCACGAACATTTGGGAAAACTTCCAAAGGGGGGCCCGGGGAAAAGTAGATCCCCTACATAAAACATAGAAAGGGGGAAACTAAAAGAAAGCAAGAGCGAAGGGAAACGGGGAAAAAGGGGCAGAGAAAGCAGGGGGACAAAAAATTTAAATGAAGGGGCTACAAACATCATGACCTTCCAAAGGAAAGAAAGGTTTTGGGAGGTCATGAGATCGAAACCAAAAATAGCGAAGGCAAGACATCATTGGTAAAACGGACAGGGAGGAATTTTTCGCTTTTGTATAGAGGCTCTCAACGGGGGATAAATAAAAGGAAACAAGGCAAGACGGAGACCTTTGGTGATGAAGGGGATCTAACTTGGGACAGAGTTGCAGGAAAGCCAGGGGAATAGATTTGGTAACCAAAACCCCCAAGTTTGGGCCAAGACGGGGTGGAAGGCAAATGGAAGGGGAGTGCGACAAACCGCTCCCCATGAACGTTGGCGAGAATTTTAAAGGGAGATTACCCGGGACCATGGGCCAAGTTCCCTTTTAAAGAAAGAAAGGGTGTGGTCCCCCACGTCACCCGGGGAAACCAAAGAGCGGGCCCAGAAACTAGACCATAGCAAAATGCCCAAAAAACGTAACCCCAAATAAGGGGGTTTTCCTTTTGAAAAAAAAGGAACCGGGTTTTTGGGACTAAAAAATTTAAAGCCATGAGAATTGGTTTCCAATTTTGGACCATCGTCACAAACCCTAAGGGAAAAGGCGCAAACTAGCGACAGTCGTGCCCAATGAGCTAAAAGCGAAGCCCACCAACAAAAGTAAACGCCCAAATATGCGAAGGAAAACCCGGAAGGAGGCCATTTACAGCTAAGAGAAAAAGTAGTCTGGGGACACAACCTGGGAAATTTCCCCTTTGACTGTATAAAGCCCAAGGAAAGCGGGGAAACCCCTTTAAAAACCCAAAAAAAATTTTCTTTGGGGGACAAAAAAGCACGATGAATTTTTGGTAAAAAACCCAAAGGAGGCCAAAGGGAGGGGGTTTGAACGGGTTTGTTTAACCCCCAATTTTGGTGTAATACCCTTTCCTAGATCAAAAAAACGCTAAACAGAGTGTTTGTTACAAAGGAAATTTCGAAAATACATACCCTAAGTGGACCCAAGGGGGTTAACAGCAGAGGGGGTTTTTGGTGAAAGCCAAAATGGCGGGGGGAAAAGGCAACTGGGGCAACTCTAAAAAACCACATCAGAAATCATTCACTACCCCCTTTCCCCATCACCTTGAAAGACCACCGGTCGGGGAAAATGGAAAAAGTGAGAGGGTCAAACCCAAGGCCCGGGTTTTGCAAAATGGATTAAACCGTGCCCGGGAAAAGCACCTCACATCAACCAATTTAAACCTCGGGGCCCAAAAAGAAAGGGGGGTTTGGGGAACCTTCCACAAAGCGTACCCCCCTTTGGGGCGCCCCTCCCGGAACTGACAGGAAAGCTTCCGGAGATACACTCATTACTAAAGGGTACTTTTTTTCACTTTCGAAAATTTTTGGGAAAGGGGGCGGGGAAACCTTCAAAAATTTCTTTCCCAATGGCAAACCCACCCACCCCCGAGGGGCCCCAAGAGTGGGGATAAACCCCCGGGCAACCCCTTTCCCTACTGTAATCCCCGAGAGGAGGACCCCAAGACTAAAAAATGGGAAAGGGAAAAAGGGGGAAGGTGGGGAAGGGGGAAAAAAGGGGGGGCATGGGGGGGGTTTGGGGTGGGGAAGGGAGGTTTGGGGGGAAAATTTATGTTCGGTCTGGGGAAAGGAAACCAAAAGGCCCAAATTCCCTAAAACCCAGAGCCCCCTTCACCACCCCCGGAGCCCCCCTTGAAGAGGCCCCCTTTCCTCAGCCTGTTTTCCCCTTGGTCCTTGCTGTTGTTTTTTTTTCCCCAAAGGCAGTCCCAAAAAACCCAATTTGGGTTTCAGTTTTTGGTTTTTTGATGCATATCATTCTCATATTCATTACGGTTCTGCTCAACCCCCTTTTTTTTTGAAGGAAAAGAAAAAACTTGGTATATCGTGTCTAGAAATTAGGAATAATTTTTAGGGAGAAAGTAAAAAAAGAAAATGATTTTTAAAAGGGAATTTGTATTTAAAAACCCCCTGAGTAGATAAAAAAAAAACGTAATAAAAAAATGTTTATGGGAAAACGGCAATGTAAACCAACAAAAACTGATGTTGTAGGGGGCCCAGGTTTAGGTTTGGGTTTACAATTTCTGACTGATTTTGTATGGCCAGGCTTAGGTTTGGTTAAAAGTACTGAACTGATTTGTATTGGCCAGGCTTGGGCTTGGTTACAAGTACTGACTGATGTTGTAGTGGCCAACTTAGGCTTGGTTACAAGAAACTGACTGATGTTGTAGTGGCCAGACTTAGGCTTGGTTACAAGAACTGACTAAAGGGTTGTAGGGGGCCAGACTTAGGCTTGGTTAAAGTACTAAACTGATTTGTAGTGACCAAGGCTGGGCATGGTTACAAGTATGCTGATTTGAGTGGCCAGACTTAGGCTTGGTTACAAGTACTGACTGATTTTCTAGGGGACCGGGGCTTAGGCTTGTTCAAAAACTGCCTGATTTTTAAAAAGTGGCCAGATTTAGCTTGGTTACAAGTACCGGGGAACTGATTTTGTATTTTCCCCCAACAAAAGGCTTGGTTCCAAGTACTACGGATTTTGGGTTGGCCAAACTTAGGCAAAACCTGGGTTTCCCCTTGGAGAGATTCCGGGGGTCAACGCCCCCCCGGCGGGCCCCGGTCTGTGACCAGGCCTCCGGGGGTGGATAAAGAGCCTAAATAAAACCCCGGCTGTTGCTGTTTGGTTTGCACCCCAAACCCAAACGTACGAGCCACACCCGGCTGATCCAGGAACTGACTTTAGGTGCTTGTCCATTTGCCAGCTTGAAGACTGCCGGGGGTCTTTTGGGTAACCCCCCTTTAAAATGTGTGCTGGGGGCATTGAACAGTCCGGGGCCCTGACATTTATTTTATGGTTTTCTTAACGGCTATTTGGAAAAACCCCCTTGTTTTTCATTGGGGAAATGGGGGCCATCGTCGGGGCCAAGTTTTTTGGGCTTTCGTAGTGAGGGGAATTTTCTTGTGAAAGTGGGTACATTCCCTTTCTAGGATTTTCCAGGTGTATTTTTAACCCAAGAAATCCTCCCCTCCCTCCGTTCCGGGGAAAAAAAAAAAAAATCCCGGTTTAGGGAACCTAAAAGCGTCCCCATTTTGGGGTTTTTATCTCCGTTAGGCACGCCGGAAGTTCTCTGTACATTTTCTGGGTTGGGGGCAATTTCACCTGCCTTGAAAGGTCCCTGTTAGTGTCCGCAATATTCCACGTAGTAGAACAAGTGACCTGAAAAGTGCCCTAAAGGTTTGGGCCTCCCTTTTTTTTTAAAGGGTTCTCATTATCCTTCCCTTCATTTTTCTAGCAGATGCGATTAAATAAAATTTTTTTGGGTCCTTGAAGGTGAAAATTCCTCCAAACATATCACCCCCCCGGTCTTTGCCTTTGGGTTTTTTCCGCTCAAATTTTTTTGGGCCAGAATTTTTTTTGTACACTGATAAAATTTTAAAATTTCTTCATGTTTACCATACCCTGAGTAAATTGAAATTTCCCCAATCGTTGAACTTCAAAATTTTTTTTCTGCAGCCCCAACTAAAAATTTTTGGGGTTTATGCCCCGCCTGGGGGCTTTGCAGTGTTTTAAAAGGAAAAAACACTTTTCATGCAATTCGGGGTCATCGGGCAAAGGAAGACACGGTGCTGTGGTTTGAAAACCCTTTGGGTCTATGTCGGAAAATGAGGATAAAGGAACAAGATGGGGGGCAAAGTACTGTCCCTTTGTGGAACAGGGGTTTTTTAAACCGTGGGTTTGCCTGGGACTTTACCTGTTGACGACAAACCTCGGGTTTCGGGTTGTGAGGAAATTATAGATTCCATCGCCCGGCCCCTTTTCCTGTTTTTCCCCTTTAACCAGGGCTTTTTGTGTGCAAATTTAGGGCCTGGTCACACTTGTCGAAGGTTTTTGAAAAGGGTCTGTATATTTTAAACATCGGGCATTCTTTTTGTTTTTCTAGGGGCTTTTAGGACCTTGTCGTAGGATCCCAAGTTTAAATACGGGCCCAGGGGGCGACCTGTTCAAAAACCCTGTTGCCCGGGGTTTGTGTAACTGAGGGGTTTCCTAAAAGGGTGGTGATCTTGCTTCTTAGGACCCTTTCAAAAAATTTTTAAATGATTGGGATGTTAGGGGGGCTTTTGGGGTCTGAAATTTTTTGGCTTTTGGGCTTTAACTGCCCCCTTTGGTGGAGGGGGGGGGTTTATGTCTTTTGGGTTTTTAGTAATTTGGTGGGACGACCCCCGGTGCCCCAGGGCTCCCCTCCAAAAGGATGGAAAAGGCTCGGGGGATAGGGGCATTTGCAGTTCTTGATGAACCCAAGTTCCGATTTTTTTTCCGGGGCCGGGGGCAGAGGGGGCATGGGCATGCCATTTATCGCCTTTTCGTTTTTCATTTGGCGTCAGGATAACATCGGAAAAGGTTTGGTTTTAAATCAAATTTTGGGCTCTCTCTTTAAAAAATTCATTTTGATCTTCGACTCTCAGTCTGGTTAGGGGCTTGCAAAAAACTGGGTCATATTGGGACTTGATAGCTCATTTCATTTCCTTTTGGGTCTTCATCTGTGTGGGAACCCATCTTTTTAAGTAGGGGCTCAATGGGGGACGTTTTTCTCGATTTTGTTTTTGGCATGGGAAAGAAGAAATATTTTGGGGTTTTTTTAAAAATTTTCATTTATGGCCTTTTATTTTTTTCCCCGCGTTTTCCTGACAATACTACGATTTTTGTAGGCCAACTTGGGTTGTTACAAGTATTTGACTGATGTTGCTCTCGGCTGAGTGGTTGGGGGAGAAAACTGTGCGGGGGATCGGAACCTACTAATTCACAGGCCAACCCCTTTTCTCCCGACTGATAAGTCAAAATTAAAATTTCCTTACTTTGGAAGACGGGGTTTTCAGTGTTGTGAGAACCTTATGTGGGCAGTGACAAAAGAAATACCAGTCAAACACGGGAAAATGTTCCCTTTTTGCAAAGGCCCTCACAGGCCCTGCTTCCCCCGGGCCTTCTTTTAAACCTCGGGGGCCTTTCGCCCCCAAACAACATACAGTGAAAGGGGGCAAATTTTTGCTAGTCCCCCGGGCTATTTTCGGGTCCTCTCAAAATGTTTCACAACTCATCGCTTTAAAAACCCCTGAGGAAAAAAACGACGAGTGTGCAGCCTACTTGATTTGGAAACCCAGGGGGGGCACAACAAAAAATATCGTTTTTTCACCCCCAAGACACGTGTGCTAGAATTCTGAAATTTTGGGGAGGGGAAAAAAACAATTCTGATCTGTAGGAGTAGGGGGCGGGTTTTTTGGGAAAACCCCTTGGAGAAGGCTCCCTTTCACTGTGACCTTGGGGGCGAGGAAACTGCCCCTTTCCCTGAGACTTTTTCGGCCCTTTTTTATTTTGACTATTTTAAAGGAAAGGCGAATGGGGGCGTGCCTCAGTTACCCCTTTGCTGTTTTTAAAACTGTTTTCCCCAACTCTCCCCCTTTTTAAACCAGCCGTTCGCTCTTTTCAACGACGGCAGGGGCAGGGTGTTTTTTGCTTGCCCCGGGGAAACCGAATATGTGATTTCCCGGCAAGTGTTGGCAGATTTTTTGTAACTTTTTGGGCAGGGATTGGTTTAAACCGCTGACTTGGGAAAAACATTGGGGGCTACCATCGGGGTACCTACTAGGTTTAAAAATAGTGAGGAATGTCTGGCTGCGGGTGATCGGGGGGAAAATGGAAACTATAAAAACCCCCCTCCCAAATTTACACCCAAATACTGCGTTGTCATGAGGTGAATGTCCCCTTCCTCGCTTTTCCTATTCCCCCGGAAACCCCTTTTAACTGGTTCCGCCATTATCTACATTTTGGGATAAGGGCGATTTGGCTGATCCTGGCCAAAAGCGCTCCAACACGGGGCCAAATTTTGGAACCCAAAGGGAACTACACTTTTCAAACCCAAATTTGGTTTGGGGTGATCTTTTTAAAGTTTTCCGGCCATTGGTGGGGGGAAACAGTTTTTAATGTGAAAAATTTGCTGCTTTAAAAACCCCGGGTTTTTTTTTTTAAGATGTTTTTTAATTTTTTTTGGTTTGGGGTTTTTTTTTTTTTATAATTAAAAAAAGTAGTACGGGTTTGGGGTAACTTTTGGGAAAGCAAATGGGGGCCCGTGAATGACCTTAAAATTTGGGGAAACGGGGCGCCCTTTGGCAGGCCACTACAACCCCATTTTGGGCCTTTGTGTCAACGGGGTTTGAATACCCCTTTCCCTTGTCCCTTTCCCTTTCCCCTTTCGATTTGGAACTCGGGCCTTTGGGGCCTCTTTTTTTGCTTGTGGTCAGAGGCGGTTTTTTCCCAAACCCAACATGGGGGGCTTGAGGGGCCCGTGCCCCTCTGTCCCGCACTTTCCGCTCTTTTCTTGCGAGTGTCCCCCCTGTGTGCCTGCCGGGCCTGTGCAAGCAGGTGTCCGGTGGGGGGGCTGGGGCTTGGCGAGCACGGGCCCAGCAAGCTTGAGGGCAGCACAAAAAGCTAGCCAAAACAAGCTAAGGCACCTTTGAAAGTTAAGCTGCCAAAAGGGCCCAGAAATGTCTGTAAAACTTTCTGCAGTGCGGGGCATATCCAGTTTTTCCTTTAAAGGGGCTTGAAACAATTTGACGGGGGCATTGCAGTGCTGACATTTTGAGTGGACATGCCAAAAAGGTTCACTAATAAACATAGTAACTTGGGGGTGATTGGCTTGTACACAGTGAACATTCATCTGGCAAACGTGTGCTAGAAAATTTTAAATGCCTTTCCCCCCAAAAGTTAATTTTCATTTGTAAGCCTGTATTAAGACTTTTTAAAAAACTCAAGTGTGCTTCAGTTTTAGGGGGACCTTTCCCTTTCAAATTTTATAAATCCCGTGAATACATGCTCTTTCTTTGTGGGAAAAATGAAATATTAAATACTTACATAATTTAAAGTTGCTTGTCCAGTTTCATTTGGCTTTTTTGGGGTTTTTTTTAAAAAACATTTTCTCGTTCAGACTGAAACTTTTTTTTGGCTAAATTCCCAGGGGAATAATTTTTAAATTGCCCGTGTTTAAACTGTGGGTTGGGGGTGTTACTTTTGCTTTTGTATTTTTTACTGTGAAAAACTTACCTGAAAAAAAAAAAAAAAAAAAAAAAAATTTGTTCGTTTCCTTTAATACTTTTCCCTTTTCATAATATTTTGGGGTTTCCTTTTCAACGGGGTTAAGCAAGAATCAGCCTGTTAACTTTTATTTCCTTGCCATCCTCAACTAGTAGTCTAACCCTGGATTTGGGGGGAAAGTAACAAAGGGGAATCATTATACTTCTAGTTAAAACTTTTTGTAAAAAATTTTTTTAGACCATTTGATCCTGGATTGGGAGTGTTTAAATTCTGTTTCACCAAATTTTTAAGGGCTGCAGAAAAAACGCACCCGCCCCATAATAAACACATTTAAAAAGCGGGTTTAAATCCAGAAGCTGGGGTTAGGGGTGTGCCCTTTTAAAAAGTTGATGTGTTTTTTTCCAAACCCGCGTGAAAACCCCTCCTCCCCCTTTTTTAAAATTTAAGAAAAAAATGTATTCTAAGTTAAAATTTTACACTTGGTTTTATTTTGGAAGGGCTTGTCATACCTAGTAACGCGGGTGTAAGGAAAAAAATTGGGTTTTTGGTACTGGTTCATCTAACTACAGGGTGCACACTTATGGGTTTTCATACATGTATAAAAATAGTAAAGTGTGAGTTAAAACCCAGGATTTGGGCCAAGGAAGTCAAACCAAGTGATTTATCCCCAGCAATTTTAAAAATTACCCCGTTTTTTTTTTTTTTTTTTGTAATACTGGGTTTTCAATCTATGGTTGGGGTAAAGGTTGTCTTTAAAGGGATTCATTGTGATGGGCCCGTTTTTTAAAAATTTTACTTTTAGTAGGGGAACATTAGGTGGCAGTAGCCTGAACAACTCCCGTGGGAAGTTATCATTTTAATTTGGAAAACCCCAAGTTTTAATGTGATTTAAAGCAAATTCTAATTTTATCCAATAAAACCTACTTTTTCTCTCTCCTCCCTCCCCTTCTTTTCATCTTTGTAAATTTTTGATAAAGGGGTAAACCTTTGCCTTAACCCTCCCATTATAACAAATTTTATTACCAAATTATTAAAACACATTTTCAAAAGGCCCCGGGGTGTGTTTTTGGGGGGGTGTGTGTCGTATTGGTGGGGGGGTGGCCCCAGGGTTAGTATGGTTGGGGGGGGTTTTATTGAACTTGACACTTTTTTCTTGTGATCTATTTTTACTTCTTTACTTTTTTATGAATATTTGCTCTTTGCATAAGGGTATAAGGGAAAGATTAAAAAAAGGGAAAATTTTTTGTTGTTTTTAGGGCTTACCAAACCCGAAAATCAACAAATGGGAAACATGGGAACTGGCATAGAAAGGGAATATTATTTTTTTTCAGGGGATGAAATGGATGGGCTACCCCGAAACCTTTTTAAAAATAAACAAAAAAAGGGAAAAAATGAGAAAGGGGTAGAGGGGGCCCCACGTAGTCAGACTCCACTTGACTCGTACACAATGTGATACCCAAAACGTCCTTGGTGCACAGAGGCTGGGAAGAAAATCTTTCCCCCAAAGGAAGGAAAAAGTGTTAAACGAACTTCCTTGACAACAAACCCCGCTGCCTGCTAAGTGTGGGGATGGCTTTAATTGGGAAACTGTAAAACCAACCTCCTAACTCAAGGAACCAATTTAGGAAAAACACACAACTTGTGATTGGGGGGAACCGAAAAAAGGGGCTGATCAATGATCTTCTTAGTACAAACCTTTTGGGGATATTAAGCTCCCCCGGGCCTCCATCAGACCTCACCACTTTTTAAAAAAGGGGGCAGTACATAACTTTGGATACCCTCTCTTTCATGGCCCCATCCCATCATCCCAAACCCCAAAAGACTTAAAAGGGAAAAACCCCAAATTTTTGCCAAATTGGGTAGGGCCGTGTCCCCTCGGGCCCCCGGGAATTTCTTGGGGGCAAAGGGTTTTACGTTTCCCCAAACCCTCGAAGTGGACCTTTCCCCCTTTAAAAAATTTGGGGGGTTTTAAAAAAATTGCCCCGCACATGGCCATGTTCAGTAGACGGTGGAAACTAACCCTTTTTGGGGTGGTAAGTGTGGGTGGGGGAAAAATTTTCCCCTAGAGAATGCACAGTAGGGGCCCCGACAGGGCCCAAAAAATTTTAAATGTATTAACTGTAAAGAATTGGGGGTTTCAAATTTCCCCAAAAAGGGCTGCAGTCAGAAACCCCAAAAAAACCATCGATGTAAAAACCCGATAAACCCGCCCTTTTAAAGGTAACTGGGATGGGGCCATCCATTTTAAAACCCCAGCCAGAACTGAGCCCGAAACCCCCTTGGGAAAATTGGCAAGAACCCCACCCCCACTGCAAAATTTTTGGGGGGGGGGTACCCGAATGCCATCCACCCACCAGGGTTTTAGGAGCTACCATCCCCGCTAGGGGGACATAAAGGAAAATACTGGGCTGGCCCCTTTCAGTTTCCTATGGGGTAACAAACCCCGAATATGGGGGGAGGTTTTGGGCATTTTTCCCCCCTCCCCAAAACACACAACTACAACCCTCAAGACGGACACCACACAGGTAACCCTCCCTGGAAAAAGGGAGATGATCAATGCAAAAAGGGCCTAAACCCGGGAATGAATGGTGAAACAAAAGAACACTTAATTTAACCAAAGGTCCCTGTTAAAGGGGATAGGGGTTAAAGAAACACTAACCCAGAAGGGGCCCTCCTCCGGAGGCATTGGATTCGCCTGACCCCTTTCCCCAATTAACAAAAACTTTCCAGAAAAAAAAATTTAGCATTTTTGAAACCCGGGCCCCGACAATTTAAAAAATATATGTAATCAGGATGAGGGCCCTTTGGGCAGGTGGGTATGTCCCAAAAAAGGGAGGGAAACTTCCGTTCAGCTTCCAGCAATTTGTGAGAAAAAAAGCCCATAACTCTTGCCCTTTAAGACCCGGGCCTTGGAACGGTGCCAAATGCCAAAAAATGCTTAAAAAAATAAAGGTCCGAAGATAAAGACTTTAAAAAAATGCTAAATTTTCTCTTTAAATATTTTCACACCGTAAACCCCCAGCCTAAAAAGGGTTTAAAAACCATCTTAAAGAAGGGAAGAGGGTTGTAAAAACTCAAATAAATTTGGGTTCATTACAAATCTTTTTCCCTGAACATTGCTTCCCATCAGGAAGGGGGGGTTTCCTGATTACATTCATATTATGCCCAAACCAAGAAAAATTTAGTCATTTCCCTTTTTCAGGGAATGAAAAAATTTTAAAGATGGAGCAACCTCCACCAAAACTTGCCTGGAAATGCAGCTTAAACCTAAAAGGTCAACCAACGTTTTTGTGATGTAATTGGGCAAAAGAAACTTGCCCATTTTACTCCTTTCCTTGCAGAGTCGATTAACATGCAGTTAAAACATGGGGGGTCAAAAATACAACAGAAAGGGGATTTTTTCATAAACATTTTTAATCTCTATGCCCCAGCGAAACCCGCTTCGAAACCCGATGCTTTTCCAATCGCATCAATAGTGGGAAACCCAAAACCCTCATTCCCTTTGGGATTTTAAAAAGGGCCCAAAATAAGAATATTGGTGGGGGCTATAACAAAACACCCAAAGGGAAATAAACAATGGGATTTTCTAAATGACAGGGTAAAGTTTTGAATTGTGGGCACTACTGAGGGGCCCACCACCTATATGGTGGCCCTACTAGGGTCTGTGTCTTTTGGGTTTTAAAACATCATATCGGGGCATTGGGCCCTGCAAAGTTGAAGACTTCTATCTGATCACTTCCCAAACTAACAACTGCAATCCCTTTTCACATCTTTCCCGGGGAATCAAGAAGGCTTTAAAAACAGAAGGGGGAAACTATTCTCAAACCAGAACACAAAAGACAACTTTATTAACCCACTTTTTGGTAAATGGTATAATAATTACGAGGGCCCCTTTGGCACACAAAAAATTTTAAAGATGATTTAATTACCACTATTGGGGAGTGTTCTCACGATCAAGTGGGGAGGAATAGGAAACAAAAACCCTCCACTATAAATAAAAAAAAAAAACCCTTTTAAAAGGGGGGGGGGGGGGTAAAATTTATCCCCAGCTGCGCAATCAAACCCCAAGGGAAGGGTAGGGGGATTTTAAAGCATAATTTGTAAAGTAGAACCCCAGACCTGCTTTAGAAAATTCCAAGCTGCAAATTTAAAAATGCAAGGGAAAAAAAGGAAGAACTTAAGGGAACAGGAAAGGGGAACAGTTTTTTTTAGGGGATTAAAAGGTTCAACCCCTTTGAAGTTTGGGTTGGAAAGGGTATAAATAAAATTTAAACCCGGGAAAAAAAACTTGGGGAATTTTCTCCCTCCCTTTCCCTCTTGAAAAAGCAAAAAAACCTCATAAATGGAAATGGTCCAAAACATCCAGGGATGAAAGCCTTCCTTTTCATATTTGGGAAAAAAAATTTGAGAGTACTTCTGAAAAAATTTGAAACGATTTAATTTTAAAGAGCCCAAAAAATTTTATGAAGTGATTTTCCCCTTTACCGAGTATGAAATTAAAAAAATGGGAAATTTAAAACCCAAAAGGGCGATCAAAATGCTGCCTGGAGAAAAATTGGTATAAACCCCATGATATTTTCAAAAAACTCTAAGGCACGGCATGAAAAACCCCTTTTTTGGCACTGTATAATCCAGTTAAAAATTGAGGGGGGTTCTTCCTACTTTCCCTTTGGGCCAAAAGTCCATTGTGCCCATCCCTAACCCCCAAAAGCGATACATTTAGGGGCCCATCTCCCCTTTTCTAATTTCTTTTGGGAAAACTTTTTTTAAAAAGAAAGATTTTTTAACCCGACTGTCTTAAAAAACAGACCCCAAATTTCCCCCTACCTTTTATGGGGTTTTAAGAAAGGTAAAAGTGGCAGAACTGTATTTCCCCCCCAAACCCTTTTTCACTGCACACAAACCCCTTACTATTTTTCCCCCTTTTCTTGATCTAAAATCGCATTTGATATTTCGAAAAAGAACCCTTAAACACATTTAATAGGGCCAAAATGAAAAAATTTGGGGTTTGCTTTCTCTGCTGGATTTAAAAGGAATTTCCTGTCAAATAGATATCCCCCTGCCTTTACCAAGGGTTCAGAATTTATTCTAAAAAAAATGTCTTTAGGAAAACCCCCGCCGGGGGGAGTTCTTAGTCCCAAGGCCCATTTAATATTTTTGATTAATTTTCTCCTAAAAAGCCTTTCCCTTTCCTACCTAAACAAAATAGCTAAACAACCTTTTGCTTTTTATATCATGATCCATACAAAAAAGGGCATAAGAAGAAGAATACCATTTTTTAAAAGAAGTTTAAGCAAAATTTTTAAACGACTTTGGGCCCCATAAAAATCTTCCCCCTAAAAAATTTAAAAAATTTTAACAAGCAAACGACATCCCCCCACCCCAAACAAATTGGGGAGGGGGGAAATCATTAGGCTTTCGTTTTAAAAATTAAAAGATATTTTTGGGGGGTAGATGTACCCTTTTTAAAAAAATCCACTAACCCCCAACAAAAAAAAGAAATGAAAGGGGTAAAGGGTAAATGCTCTCAAAAAGGGGGTGTTGGGTGGCTACTATCCCCAACATGGTGGGGAAAAAGTAGAAATCAGGAAAAGAATTTTACATAGCCTAAAGGTTTGGGCCTTAATTGGGTTAAAGCTGCTCCCAAGTTGATATTAGGGGTAGAGAAAGTTCTCCCCCGACCCCTTGGGGTTAATGCAAAAAAAAAACTCTCAGGATTTTTCCTTTTGGGTTTTCCCAGATCACAAAAATTTTTAACATGAGGGAAGGGGCTTGGGGAATTTCTAGTATCCCGTGAAAAAGGGTTGTTGAAATTAACACTTGGTACCGGGATTTTGAATGGTTGAGAAAACGAACCAACACTTTTAAATGGGGAAATTTTTTGTTTTTTAGAGGTAAATTAAAAATTAATTTTATTGTGGAAAAGTGGGTTTTGGTTAAGGGTTTTTAATAAAGGAATGGGGATAAATGGGGAGGGAAAAAAGGCATTTTAACCCCCCCATGGAAGGGTGGGGTTTTTTAATTAAAAATCACAAATACAAGTCCCTCCCAAAAAACCATTGCTAGTAAATCCCTTCCTTAAATTTCTTGTTAGGGGCAAAATGCTTTTAAGAAGAAATTTTTTTTCACCTACTGGTAGTAATAAGTTAAACACAAGTTATATACCGGGTGGAAACTAAACAGGGGGTCTTTTGGAAGGCTGCATCGCTCTTGTTGCCACCCTCCCAAATTAAAAAACAAAATAAATTTTTGATTTGGCAAAAAAGAATTTAAAAACAGGCCCTCAAAACGCAAACTGAATTGTTTTTTAAACCCCAAAGGCGCTTAAAGCTAACCAAAGACACTGAGGGGTTTACTCTATCATCATTAACTGATTCTATTTCACAATTGAAGGCTCTTGACTCATATTTAAAGGGTTCCCCAAAAACCCCTCTCATTTGGGGGAAACCAGGTAATTTTGATACTTTAAAAATTAAAGGGGCAAAAGGGGGAAATTTAAAGAACAAAATTTCTAGGATCCCATCACCATTGGATTACTCCCTTTATGGGTAAAGTTGATATGTTTTGGGCCCAAAAAGAAATAACGAGAAAAGGAGAAAGTAAATATAACTTGGTTTAAACTGGTCTACATTAGGGAAAAATATTAGGAGAGAAAAAAATTAAAGAAAATGGGTTTTTAAAAGGGAAAAGGGGTTTAGAAGCCGGGGTAGTCCATAACCCACTAATAACATGAAACTTTGATAAGTAATGTTTATGGAAACAACTTGCAATGTGAAAAGACAGGCTTGGGGTTTTCCCAAATTTCTTCCCGGCAGTTTGGGAGACACACAGATATGAACAAACTAAAAAGTAAATTAAAGTATCAGGGATAAAGGGGCACCCTTAAAAAACTATGTGCTTAATTGTCCCATTAATTTAGGGATACAGAACAGACATATAATTTCCCCAGGGGGACTGTCAAAAATATCTTAATTTTGAAAAAAAGGGTACCCGATATAAATAACAAATTTCCTTAAAAATTTTCTTGTAACAATAATGAAATTAAAATATTGAAAATAAATCCATATGTTAAATTTCCTTTTTAAACCCCTTTGGGGCCTAAATTCCAAGGGCCTTTTGGGTTTTCCATATGGGTCTCGGGGGCTAAACCTTTCCCCCAGGGATTAAAGGGGTGGGACAATAAACTAGCCAAATTTGGTGGGGGAAAATCTTAAAAAAAAAAATCTGGGCCCGATGTTTTTAGTGGGCCCAGACTTAGGCTTGGTTACAAGTACTGACTGATGTTGTATGACCAGGTTTTTTTTGGCTTGTGGGTTTCAAAAATACCCGAGGGTTGTTTTAGTGGCCAACTTGGCTTGGTTTCAAGTAAATTCTGGGAGTTTGGGAGACACACAGATGATGATCAAACTAAATGTAAAAAAATTTTTGACAGGCCATAAAGGTCAAGGGGGTTGGGGGGGGGGGGAAACAAATATGTGGGTATAATTGTCCACTTTTGAGGGAAAACAGAGACAGACAAATAAAAAACCTATTGACATGTCAAGATATCTTTTAATGAAAATAAGAAAACCAAAAAATACTAAGGGCCAAAATTTTTTAAATTTCTTGTAAAAAGATAATTTAAATATAATAAGTTGATATAAATCCATATTTATTTTTCCCGTTAAAAAATTTGGGGCCTAATTTCCCAGGCCCTTTTACCTTTACAACAAAACCCGAAAATTTTTAAAGGGGGCCCCTATCCAGCAAAAAAACCAAAAAAATTTAAACCAAAACGGTTTGGGGTCCTCTCCCCCAAAATACGATACCCACGGCCCCCAAAAAAGCCCTTCCAAAACTAAAAACCACTCACCTTTTTATCCATTAAACCCCCACCTATGCTATTTTTGGGGCTTGGGGGTCAACTGCAAACAACACACCCCAAAACCAAAAATAACCCAAACAAAAAAAGCTGCATTTAAAAATAATCCCAAAAAAAAACCCAACCCCGGGAACAAAACCCCCCCATCTTTTATAGACCTTTAAAATTACCCCCTGTTTTAGTACAAACCACACTTACTAAATGTGGCCCAATTTTAAAAATCTACAGGGCCTTAAAATCTAAAAAATCAACCTGGAACCAAAAAGCTTTTTATAAAAGTTGTGACAGAACCCAAAAGGGATAAAAACCAGACAACAAACATTTTTAAAAACTCACCATTCCCCGTTTCCACTAAACCTTTTAAAAAAAAAATTCCCCCAAAGTATGGGCAAAGGCCCTAAAAAATGGGAAAGCCCTAAACCCGAGAAATCAAAAAATTGCAGGAAAAAACATTTCATCACCTTCAAAAATCCATTAAAAACATCCTTTCTCCCTGATAACAAAACCCTCAACTAAAATACAAAGAAAACCCCTGGGGGTTTTACACTTACACTCATTCCCCCATTTTTTTTTTACCCAAAAAAAAAAAAAATTAATCTCAATCTTAAAAATAATGGGGAATTTCCCGGAACTCCAATACTGTGCCAAAACAAAAGCATTCCCCCATTGCTAAACTCACAAACTTAGTATTTAGTCACTTTTAACCGTAAATACCAACTTACCTTATTTTGGGAAAAGTTTGGGTTTTGGTCCCCGAATCCCCTATTTGGGGGGGGGGGGGCCATGTTAAAAACCTTAAACCAAAAATTTTTAAAAAAAACAAGTAAACCCCTTCCCTTTTTTATAGAAAAATAAACTTTGAAATTTTAATTTGAATTTTGTAACCCTATTCTCCGCGCTACCGGCCAAAGGATGGAAATGGGGGGCACACTAAAAACACCACTTCGGTGACAAAATCTAAAATCTAATCTTTTTTTTCCCGAACCCCTTTTCCTTCTATACTTTTACATTTCTTTAAACACACTTTTGGGTTTTGGCCTCTTTAAAAACCCTCCAGTTAAACCAAGGGGTCACTTTGATCTTTTCATTTTTTTTGTAACCCTTTGGGATGAACATTTTCTGGGCCCCCCTGCACTTGGTGGGGCACTAGTTCCATCATTTCATTTACTGTCCCTTTCCCCTAGGGTTTTCTTTTAAATTTCCGGAAATTTTATGCAAACCAAACTTCCTACCCATGTAAATCCTTTTTTTTTGAAGTTTTTGGGTTTAAAGGCCGGGTGCTGCTACATTCTCCACTGTTAACTCTTTCAAGATATTCAAAAAACTTTAGAACTTTGTGTCACTTTGGGGGCCAAGGGGCTTTTTGTGGTGATTTTCCAGTACGTCGGTTTTGTACTAAATTTAAAGTGAATATAGAAACCAGCCTTGGGGTGCAAAAGTCTTTTTCCCCTGGTTTTATCCCTTTTAAAAGTTGGTGCATAAAATTCCAACCCTCTGGGGTCCTCCATGTGGCTTTTAGGTTTTTTAAGTCAATTTATTTAAATTCCCCCACCGATTAATTTTTTCCTACCCAATTTTTTAATTTTAAAAAAAAAAGGGGGGACAAATCACAAGGGTTTTTACAGCACAGGGGAGGGCAGGAAAAAGGGTGGGAGGGGTATTGGGTAACAAGAGGGGGAGGGATGATAGGTTTTTGGAGTGCAGGGGTGAGGGTTAACAAAAAAAGTTTGGAAGGGGAAAAAAGGAAAAAGGTTGAGGTGAAAGGGTGCTTAGGGGGCAAACATCAGT
>NC_069443.1:24816969-24832881 GCF_026875155.1 Cherax quadricarinatus | reverse complement strand
CCGGGAAGAGGGGAGCAGGGGAAACTGTTGCTAGCACTTTTTTCAGTAAATCTTTGAAATGGGCAATTCCCTGGGGTGTGGAAGATAGCAAATGTATTCCAATTTTTAAGAAAGGGACACGGCACGTTAAACTACAGATCATGCACTGGCTTGTATGAAAATCAGGGAAAAGATTATCAGGAGAAGGGAAGGGTGGGCACATAGAAAAGTTGGGCTCATACATGACAGTCAGCATGGCTTTGGAGATGGGAAATCCTGTGTTACAAATCTACTTGAGTTCTACTATAAGGTAACAAGTAAGACAGGAGAGAGAGGGATGGGTAGTTTGCATCTTTTTGGACTGCAAGGAGGCTTTTGGCACAGTACCACACAAGAGACTTTTGCAAATATTAGAGGAGTAGGGAAAGGAAGGTACTGCAATGGGTCATGAAATGCCTGACAGGAAGGAAACAACGAGTGTTGGTACTTAGTTTAATATGTTTATTATGCACCCCATACCCATCCTGTGGGCGGTAGTCAAAAGATTACAGAGGTACATAATTGGTCTAGGGACTGGACTCCAAAGTTTTGATAGCTAAGCAAGTTACAGAGGTAATGAATTCACAATTTACAAAGGTAATGATTACAAGGGGATCTGGACAGACTACAAGTCTGGTCTGACAAATGTTCCTGGAGTTTAACCCCAGTAAGTGTAAAGTCATGAAGATTGAGGAAGGATAAAGAGTTAAGGGAAACTTAACTAGATAACACAAGTGGATAGGAGAGAGAGGGGGGGACGTGATAACGACGTGTAAAATACTGAGAGGATTGACAAGGTGGACAAGGCTTGAATGTTTTCAGAGATGGGATACAGGAACAAGGGGCCACAGTTGGAAATTGAAAACCTAGACGAATCAAAGGATGTTAGGAAGTGCAATAATCTGGAGAGTGAAGTAGTAGAGGCAAGTTCCATACATAGCTTTAAGAAGAGGTATGATAAAGCTCATTGAACAGAGTGTGACTTAATATCGACCAGTGAAGAGTGGGGCCGGGAACTATGACTTGATCCTGCAACCACATATAATAAGTACACACACACAAAGGGTAATGCTTTATTTACAGTGAGAAAAGTCAGGGTATTTCTCCAGAATGGTCTGTAATATACTACTGTAGATAAAATACTTTGACATATCTTGAACATTTCTGAGTAAGTTGTCTCTGAATGCATTAATTTTATCGCACTCCAGTACATAATGACGCAGGGTGTGACGCATTACAGAACATAATGACGCAGAGCGTGACGCACTTCAGTACCTAACGACGCAGGGTGTGACACACTTCATTACATAATGATGCAGGGTGTGACGCACTCCAGTACATAATGATGCAAGGTGTGACAATAGTCCATCTGGCAAGGTTTACATTTCGTTTGGTCTACAACTGGTGGTGGAGATTTAACCTGCCATAGATACTTGTAACCCAGCCGGAGCCGGGCGGTAGTGACAGCCGGAGCCGGGTGGTGGTGACATCCAAGAGTCTGCTTATCTTGTTGGATGCACCATAGGCATGTGGCTCCTCCTCCATGATGGAATGATGATGGATGGACTGACTGGTGTCAATCTCCCTGAGTCTTAAGTCAAAGTTCAATTGAAGTTCTTTTCGTATTATTGTTCTCAAACTGCTAACTGACAACCAAAGATTGTAATCTACTCCATCTTCGAAAGCATACAGCTTAGCCAATTTATCAGTTCTATCATGCATCTGAAGACCAATGTGAGATGGAATCCACAGCATGTGCACTCTGACTCCACTGTCCACAATCTTACCATACCTGTGTCTGGCTTTTGACACAAGCATGCCACAATTTATACTTAACGAGTTGAGAGTATTTATGGATGACAGAGAATCAGTTACAATTAAAGTGTCAACCTTAGATACATGGACGCATTTGAGTGCAAGGAGTATGGCAAACAGTTCTGTTTGAAGGGTAGAGGCCCAGTTATTGATGCGTGCTCCAATTTCTTTATGAGAGCCAATGTAAATACTATAATGATCCACAGCTGCGCAATCTAACACATGCAGCTAGGAGGATTGGTAAAGCATACCGTGAATGTAGAACCCCAGACCTGCTCAGAACGTTCCAAGCTGCACTAACAAATGCAAGGAATAGAAAGGAAGAACTTAGGCAACAGGAATGGGAACAGTTTGTTAGTGGATTAAATAGGTCCACCCCTTTGAGTTTGGCTTGGAAAGGTATAAATAAAATAACCAGGAAAAAGACTGGCAATGTTGCTCATCCCTTTCCTCTTGAAAAAGTAAATGACCTCATAAATGACTGGTCCAAAACATCCAGGCATGAAAGCCTTCCATCTCATATTAGAAAAAATTTAGAGAGTACTTCTGAAGAAATGTTGAAAACTGATTAATTTTATGAGCAAAATATTGATGAGAGTGATTGCCTCTTTACCGAGTATGAATTAGATAATGCATTAACCAAAGGTCGATCAACTGCTCCTGGAGAGGATGGTATAACCTATGATATTCTCAGAACTCTAAGGCACGTGCCTGATAACCCTTTGTTGGCACTGTATAATCTCAGTTACATTGAGGGCGTTCTTCCTACTTCCTGGACCCATAGTCTCATTGTGCCTATCCCTAAGCCCCAACAGCCTGATACATTTAGGCCGATCTCCTTAACTAGTTGTCTTTGTAAAACTTTTGAAAGAATGATGCTTAACAGACTGTACTACAGAATCAGACATCAACTTTCCCCCTACCTCTATAGGTTCATGAAAGGTAAAAGTGTGCAGAACTGTATTTCCACCTTTCTCATTGCACACACCTCTACTAGTTTTACCACTTTTCTTGATCTAAAATCTGCATTTGATATTGCGAACAGAACCGTTATACTACATGAACTAGCCAAAATGAATATTGGTGGTAGCTTACTCTGCTGGATAATAGGATACCTGTCAAATAGAGTATCCTGTGTCCTTTACCAAGGCTTCAGAAGTGATTCTAAAGAAATGTCTTTAGGTACACCGCAGGGAGGAGTTCTTAGTCCCATGCTATTTAATATTCTGATTAATGCTCTCCTAAATGCTCTACCTGCCTCACCTAAACATATAGCTATAAGCTATGCTGATGACATCATGATCCATACAACAGGGCATAAGAAGATGAATACCATTCTTAATGAAGTTCAAGCAATTTGTAATCGACTAGGCCTCATAATATCTTCCTCTAAAACTATGATATTAACAAGCAAACGACATCCCCCACCCATCTATTTGCAGGGTGAAATCATTAGCTACGTTAAAACTTACAGATATCTTGGTGTAGATGCACTCTTTAACAAATCCACTATACCACAACTAAACAAGAAATGTAAAGCTAGGCTAAATGCTCTCAAAGCTGTTGCAGGCTACAATCCCAACTATGGTGCTAATGTGAGAATCGTGAGAATGATGTACATAGCCTATGTTAGGTCCTTAATTGATTATGCTGCTCCCATGTTGATATTAGCTAGAGAAAGTTCTCTCCGACCCTTGGAGTTAATGCAAAATGAAGCTTCTCAGATTATTCTTGGCTGTCCCAGATCTACAAAAGTTCTTAACATGAGGAAGGAGCTGGTATTTCTAGTATCAGTGATAGAATTGTTGAAATATAACACTGTACTCGGTATTAGAATGTTGAGAAACGAACCAGACACTGTCACAGTGAATCTTACCAAGTGTCTAGAGGTAATACACACAGATCTAAAATGGATTGTGAAAACGTGCAATTGCATTAAGTTTTATAAACCTGCATGAACTGTATCACTGTAGGCAACAAGAGCATTTCACCCTCCATGGAAGATGTGTTCATTTAATACCAGTACAGTAACAAAGAAATCAGTAACAGTAACAACAATACCATTACAGTAACACAGAATACCAGTACAGTAACACAGAATACTAGTACAGTAACACAGATACCTGGACAGTAACACAGAATACCTGGACAGTAACACAGAATTACCTGGACAGTAACACAGAATACCTGGACAGTAACATAGAAGACCAGTACAGTAACACAGAATACTAGTACAGTAACACAGAAAACCAGTAGAGTACAGTAACACAGAATACCAGTACATTTAAAAAAGAATATCAGTACAGTAACACAGAAGACCTGGACAGTAACACAGAATACCAGTACAGTAAAATAGAAGACCAGTCCAGTAACACAGAAGAACAGTATATTAACAGCAATGACCAGTACACACAGTAACACAGAAGAACAGTACTGTGACAGACAAACAGTATACTACAGTAACACAAAAGAACAGAACAGTAGCATAGAACACCAGTACAGTAACCCAGTAAAGTACAGTAACAAAGAAGAACAGTACAGTAACACAGAAGATTAGTACAGCAACTAAGAAAGAACAGTACAGCATGTTTTATTAAAACAGAAGAACAGTACAGTACAATAACACAGAAGAATAAAACAGTACAATAACACAGAAGAACAGTACAAAAAACACAGAAAAAAAGTACAGTAACATTGAAGAAAAATACAGTAAAAACAGAAGAAAATGTACATTACAGTACAGATAGCACGGAAGCCCGTGCAGTAACACAGAAAAACTGTAGAATAACCATAAGAGCAGTACAATAACACAAAGCAACAGTACAGCAACACAAAGCAAACTACAGCAACACAGAAGACCAATACAATCACAACAATACAGTACAGTAAAACAGAATAACAGTGTAATTCAGAAACACAGAATACCAGTATAGAAACACAAAATACCAGTATAGTAAACACAGAAGACCAGTAGAGTAACACAGAAAACCAGTACAGTATCACAGAAGACAGTACACGACAATACAGTAGCAAAGATCAGTACGTACAGTAACGTAGACCTTACAGTACAGTAACACACAAGACCAGTACAGTAACACAAAACCAATACTGTAACACAAAAGACCCGTAAAGTAACACAGAAAACCAGTACATTACAGTAACAAGGAAGAACACAGTAACACTTAAAAAATAATTTTTGAACATGTGCGAACATTTTGTGAACATTGTGTTTTGGAGTGATGTAGTTTGAATTGCCACATACTATACGTGTGCGAGGGAAAATTGGATTACTTATATTTAGAGAGGTACAAGAGGAAAATGGTAGTGATTATCATGTGTGTGGGGGTGAAATTTTTGTGTACGGGGGTGTATTTGTTGTACGGGTGTGTATTTGTGTGTATGGGTGTGTATTTGTGTATGTTTGGGTTAGAGGTGCAAACATATCTGTGTGAGTAAAGAATTAAATACTACACAAAGAAAAGCGGACACTATTTGTTGCAGTTTTCATGGTGGGAAGAAATAAATTCGCACACGAACACACATAGTAGCCATAATAAAACGTTCATACACAGTTATACAGCTACATAGCAAAAACAAATTTCTTGGACACAGAGTGAAACATAAATGGAAGTCTGAGATTTTCAGTTAGTAACCTCTGCTTGGGGGATGAGATGGGTGAGAGGGTTCGTCTCGTCTAGCTGGTCAAATGTTCCAGGCTGTCTGGTGGGTGTAATTACAGGACAAAAGTTTTTTTTGTGTTTTCCCTTCCTGTAATTCCACCCACCTGGACAGTCTCGCAGTAGACCACCTAGACAAGGCCAAGTTTCCATCCAGCAAAGTCACTGGGAAGGGGCCAAAAACTGCTAACCTTAGGGAAGTAGGGAACCACTGACCTGGAATATCAAATGCAGAACCTGGGGAAGTGAGGAAGGAAGTTCATCTGAGGGGACACAGATGGACTTCTGGAGACATGGAACTAGGCGAAGCACCAAAACAACTGGAAGTGGGGAATGGGGGAAGGTTAACCTCCGGGGGCCCACGGATGGAGACCTGGAAACATGAACCAAGTAGGTAAGCAGAGAGAAGGGCAAGAGAAAGAGGGGCGTACCTTGGAAAAGTGTGAAAGAGAGAAATACCTGAGGGACACAGGTGGACTCCTGGACACATGGACCGAGGGAAGCCCGAAGATGGTAGAGAGTAGGGGGGGGGGACCCTAAAGACGAACCACTGGCCTCCACGTGGCAGGGTCTGGTAACTCAGGGATGCTAACTCTGAGGCTGACAGTGGTCCCCAAACTTTAATAATAATATCTTTTCCTGAAGGCGTGGATAAGCAATGTACATGTATGGAATGATTTGGACGAGTCAACAGCGGAACAAACTCATGACACAGTTTCAGAAGTAAATATGATAACGTCTAAGAGGCCAGAAATCGGCTATGCGATAACAGCAATCTATAAGGCAAGGCCGGGAGCTGAGTCTCGACCCTTGCAAATACAATTCATGTCAGTAAGCTAAGGGGCAGGATGATGGAGCTAACAGCATAAATAGTTTTCAGAACAGGCAAAAATCAGCCTGTGGTATGTAGGCAGAGTAAGAGTGATGATACAGGAAGAGGATGACACCAGGAAGATAAATAACAATTACCGATAAATAAGAATTTCCGAAATTTTAATTTATCGGTTTAAAAATAACTTTTAGATAGATAGTGTTCCTGATGATGGAGCACTGCAGGTAAAAGTAACTTTTAGATAGTGCACCTGATGATGGAGGGACTGCAGGTAAAAGTAACTTTTAGATAGATAGTGTTCCTGATGATGGAACACTGTTGGTTAAGGTGTCGCCTGAGATAGTAAATTATATTTTCTAGCTTATGAGACAAGATATTTTTATGTATATTATTGAGTAAAAAGAAGATGTGAAAGAAATACCGAGAGAAAATTGAGACTTAATTATTATTCTGAGTAATGTTTACCCTACATAAGGTAAGGAGCAACCCAATGGTCTTTCACTCAACATCTTCACATTTCTCACTAGCGTTGTCTTTTTAATGACCTCTGTAACTAAAGGACTCTTACCTTTAGGGAAAATAAGTAATCAAACTGCTAAAAAAATAACTTTTGAAACTGCCTTAGCAACGGGGGATTTACAGAAATTACGACATAATAAATTTCTGGATGTTTTAGCATCTTTTTGTCTGAAATATAAACACATATGCAGTATAATGTGATCCTTTATTGGCAACGTTTCACCCACACAGTGGGCTTTTTTAAGTCACACACAGATCTGTGTGTGACTTGAAAAAGCCCACTGTGTGGGTGAAACGTTGTCAATAAAGGATCACATTATACTGCATATGTGTTTATATTTCCATTGTGTCGGTATTTTATACCATTTTTTCCATCTTTTTGTCTGTAAAGAGACATAATAACTAAAACATTTAGATGGTCATGTCTCTACACACGTGATACAGTTTATACTGATACAGTTTATACTGATACAGTTTTTACTGATACAGTTTATACTGATTACAGTTTATACTGAATAAGTTTATTACTGATACAGTTTATAACAACCACAATAGTATCAGAAAGAATTGTAAAAATACTTATTATGTAAATTAAACAGTTGGAATTTTTTCTATTGCTTCCTTTAGTATAACAATGTGCATGACAGAAAATGTTATTGACAGAATTTGGATGAGACGTGGTCACATATGTTTGCCACTGGAACTTTTGGTCTGTCCGATTCCTTCCCCGGCTTACCCGTCCACCTCTTTTAAAACTAAAATTATTCGTTGTGTCTTTTTACTTTGGGGGAATACGTGTAAAAGAGATAGAGGAGGATCCACGGACATGAATTTCCATATGGAAAAACACTGTTGTGAAAAGTAGCAGGAAAGTTTGAGTTCTTGGGGAAACCCGTATAACATGACTTTACAATACATAAAAGAACAGAATAAAAATTTAAGAAAGGGAAAAAGAAAGAATAAAAAAATTGAGAAGAATTACATAAAAAATACAAAAAAACACAGCAATATACAAGAAAATTTTATAAAATGCAAAATAATACGAACACGCAAAAGATATTGTTAAAAAAATAGAGTAAAAACATTTAAAAAAGGGAACTAAGACAGAAAAAGTACAGCAACATGCAACATACTGCAGAAAACGGGTTTTGGGAAAGGGTTTCAAGTAAACATTTTTTGTCCATGTGCATATCGCATCCTGATTTTTAGAAATCGCGCTTCACAGAGTTGTAGACGGGGCCTTTCCGAGCTTTCTTTTTAAAGCAGCACAATGTTTATAGCAATACTGTGAGATCCAATTATCTGTGACTTCTTGTACATCTAACTCGTAATTGCAGAAATGGGTTATAAAACCCTATAAGATAATGAGGGAATTTTTCCCAAAGAAGATAGTGAAAAATAAGGGAAAAATTTTGAAAATGCCCACGTTTCAGGTTTGTAGACGTAATATCCGGGAAGGGACCACGTCATGTTACCTAAAATGAAACAAAAGCTAGTTAAAGGTTTGTATGCGGCAAGACATCACTTTCTTCAATTATTTGTGTGACATCCCCACTGCTTGTGAAGATCCTGCATGATCCGGGGGACTTGGCTTCGGGATTCATTCCCTTTCACACCCATTCCTTCATACTCATTTTTTTATACACAGTCCCTTCACGCACGCTTCTTTACCCCTTTGCCTTCATATTCACTTCACTATCCCCCGGTGAAAACCACTTCTCATTGATCTCTTTATTTTTCTCCCAGAAGAAATTCCGCGACAATTCATCACCATTCGATGTTACACCAGGGTACACATTTCATGGCGTATGAAAAAATTTTTGGCCCAATTCACGAAAAAATGGTAAATTCCTACACCACGGGCATCACAAAAAAGCATCGGAGACTTTAGCAACACGGTTGTAGCAGCCAGGTTGGCACCAGGTTGAGCAGCCAGTTGTAGCAGCCAGGTTTAGCAGCCAGGTTGTAGCAGCCGTTGTAAGCCAGCCAGGTTGTTAGCAGCCAGGTTGAAAGCAGCGACAACCCAAAATTCTTTTGCCAGTTAATCGCGTCTCCCGAATAGGTATAATGTTTTCATCCCCGAAAGTTTATTTTAACAGGAAACAAAATATATATTAATACTTATTGTAACAAAGTAGGACTAAAATTTTCAATGAAATAACGATATCAGGGTGTCTGCGTGCGTCATGTGTCTTAAGGGAGAAAATTACAGGACACAGGATTTCTCTGTGTCACGTCCTGAATTCCTTTCACCCGGAGAGTCCGACCGTACTTACAGAGACATAATTCCAAACCTAGCAACGTCGCCTGGGGACCCCCGAATGTGGGAAATCAAGACACCCCAGTGGCAGAGGGAAATGTCTGCCTAGGGGAATGTCTGCCTAGTGGATGCTGCCTGTGGATGTCTGCCTACTGGATGTCTGCCTACGGGATGTCTGCCTACTGCATGGGATTGATTGGAAGCTAGGGGTTCACATTTTTTAAGTGAAGGACACAAAAACACACACACACAACCACACACACACACACACACACACAACCCACACACACACACACACCACACCCCACACACCCACCACACATCAGGGCT
This sequence comes from Cherax quadricarinatus, assembly GCF_026875155.1. NCBI lineage: Eukaryota > Metazoa > Arthropoda > Malacostraca > Decapoda > Parastacidae > Cherax > Cherax quadricarinatus. The sequence goes on along the minus strand of NC_069443.1, from coordinate 24,823,430 downwards.
AGCCCTCGACCCCGCAACCTCAACTAGTGAGTACCACACAACCCAGGAAAAGTACTATGCGGCAAATGTAGATGGTACATGTGTAAAAAGTTTACCAAAAGTGTCCAGTTTTAGGGGGGTACATTTAAAAACTGCTTCCTGATAAGGGGTGTAACAATAATTGGAAAAGGACTTTGAGAGAAAGTAATTAAATGAATTTCGTGTATAACACCCCTGTAATTATCTGTCAAGTTATTACAGATTATTACGCTTTTCATTAACACAACATGCAAAGATCACATATTGTAATCTTAGTAAAATTAAAAAAGAAAATTTTACGCTTTTATATGAAATATCAAGGATACAAGTTAACGCTTATTATAACAACAATCGAACCATAAAGTTACGCTTAACATAATAACACCGTGATATGGAGAATACACCTGAATAGTTACAGAATAAGAAGTCACACATAAAACATACAAAGATCACACTTTAATGAGTGAAAATGCAGAAAAACCAAATGAGAAATAAAAAGCTATGACATTTAAAATTAAAATGAATTAAAAAAACAATAATGGCTTCTTCATGATGGTCTAGGTAAGGAGTCTCTCTGTCGGGAAACCTTTTCTATCTCCCCGGCGGATGGTTTACGCGCAGTTTTGTGTGTGTCCTCCCCAAATTTGCATCTGTTTGTATATACTGAATTAAACACTTGTGTTGAATATCATTATGGTCATGCTTCATGGTGTTGCTACATTTGAAGAGTTAAGTTCCCTCTCTGAGGAAATGCTGATTTGGGCTTCACACCTCTCAACGTCCCCCTTCAAATGAGGGTAAATTCCATTCCGGTTATTAATGATAGCATTTGTTTAAATTTAAATGGGTGATAATATATTTTCACACACTGTCAAGAATTGCAAACACTGACTGATCGACAGTTGTAACATTTAAGTTTATTCTAAATGTACTCTGCATTGCCTTCTTCAACTAAATAAGAAGACAAATATTACTGAGACCTATGTGTTATAATTAATTATTCAACATAAACTTTCTGAATCACTTCAGAACTCCTAATTAACTACAAGTCCATTAAAAATAATTTGGTCTTTATACTTTAACAATTGTCCCCAGAGTTTATTAAGTTGTATTTACAACAAAACTATTTTCTCCATTTACATGCGCGAGCGAACAGTCAGCTTTTGAATATCAACAAAATAAAAGATTCCAAATAGATTTAGGGGATTAGTAATTTTAATCCTAAAAGGTCCGTTGTTCCCTCCATCCTGTTACTTTGTTCATTCATTGTAACTATGAATGGTCCGTTGTTCCCTCCACTCCTGTTACTTTGAATTCATTCATTGTACTATGAATGGTCGTTGTTCCCTCCATCCTGTTACTTTGATTCATTCATTGTACTATGAATGGTCCTTGTTCCCTCCACTCCTGTTACTTTGATTCATTCATGTACTATGAATGGTCTGTTGCTCCCTCCACTCCTGTTACTTTGATTCATTCGTTTACTATGAAGGGTCTGTTGTTCCCTCCACTCCTGTTCTTTGATTCATTCATAGTACTATGAATGGTCTGTTGTTCCCTCCACTCTGTTTTTTTAACTTATTCATTGTCCCAGAATGGTCTGTTGTTCCCTCCACCCCTGTTACTTTGATTCATTCATTATACCATGAATGTCTATTGTTCCCTAATCTCCAGTTACAACAATACCTGTCTATGCCTTCTCTCAGTTCCTGTCACAATAAACTGAAATAACGAAAACAAGTGATTATGGATAGTTGAAGATAACGCGATGTTACATCGGACATTTCGCCGAACGGATATGTCCAACGAACGAACAAAACATCACGGCATGTTTAAAAATAACAAACAAAATTAAGAAGGCCATAAAATAAGAAACCTAACCTAACCTAACCTCACCTAACCTCACCTAACTTGACCTAACTTGACCTAACCTTACATAATTATTCGTTAGGTCTATTGTCTGTTCGGGTAAATAGCTGACGGCGTCATGTCCGTTAGGCCAATTATCCTTCGGTCAAATGTCTGTCGTCAAGTTTTCCATTGGTCGTTTTCCCCCAGTCCACATCTTACCTGAGTAACACGACTGGGGGGATACAAAAGCACATGAGTCAGCCTGTCGCTTTTATCTTATCCGAATGATAGTAACAGGGAGTACAGTGTCATCTGAATGACAGCGAGTGGGAGTACAGTGCCATCCCCAATTATAGTGATAGAGAGTACAATGTCGCCTGAATGACAGTGACAGGGAGCGCAGTGCCATTGAATTATAGTGACAGGCGTACAATGTTTACCGAATGATAATACAGAGAGCATAATGTCACCTGAATAATAGTGACAGAGTACAGTGTCACCTGAATAACAAGTATAGCGCTACATGAATTTACCGAGACAATGGTAAGCTGTCACATTTGGTAAGAAAATTGCAAGTGCAGTAAAGACATATTTATATATACTTTTCACTATACATTGAACCCAATGTTGAGTAAAAAAATTTTTTACAAAGGAATTCCATACAGTATGGTCTTTGGTAATCGACAGAAGAACAAAGGCGTTCCTTTTCTTTTTTTCCTGACATGTGACCCCGCTGCAGTCTGCTTTTTTTTTTTTTATTTTCGCCGTATTCTCCCGGCCCGGGTCTTTCCAAGTAATGGTGGGCCCGGCCTTGGCTCCCTATCTGGGGAGTGTCTCGAGACTTAAGTCTCCCATGGAGGGGGTACAAGTACCCCCTCATCTTTGGACCAAGTGTCCCCAGGCCTAGCCACATTCCCCGCCCTCACGGGGGTCGTAGGGAGAAGCAAGGCCTCTGGTCTGCCACTACCCCCCTCAAAGGGGCTCGTGGGGATGGCACTTATGAGCTGCAGTGGTAGCAAGCCAGGCCCTCTTACCTTTTCTTGCAGTCTGCTAATACTGCAACCCCCCCCCCCCCCCCCCCCCCCCCCCCCCCCCCCCCCCCCCCCCCCCCCCCCCCCCCCCCCCCCCCCCCCCCCCCCCCCCCCCCCCCCCCCCCCCCCCCCCCCCCCCCCCCCCCCCCCCCCCCCCCCCCCCCCCCCCCCCCCCCCCCCCCCCCCCCCCCCCCCCCCCCCCCCCCCCCCCCCCCCCCCCCCCCCCCCTTTTTTTTTTTTTTTTTTTTTTTTTTTTTTTTTTTTTTTTTTTTTTTTTTTTTTTTTTTTTTTTTTTTTTTTTTTTTTTTTTTTTTTTTTTTTTTTTTTTTTTTTTTTTTTTTTTTTTTTTTTTTTTTTTTTTTTTTTTTTTTTTTTTTTTTTTTTTTTTTTTTTTTTTTTTTTTTTTTTTTTTTTTTTTTGTTATGGTGAAACACTAGCTGCATTTGTGGAAATGCTAAAAAGAGTGTAAAAGTAAGTGTGCGTGAAAAGTAAGTTTCCTCAGGCACAGGTACGTGTAAAAGTTACACAAATTATCATACATAGTAAAAATAGTAACCAAAAAAAAAAAGCCCGATAAAGTGACTTATTTCCATCGAGCAATGAGTTGAGATGAGATAACTAAAAAAAGAACATAAGAAAGGAGGAACACTGCAGGAGGGCCCGTTGGCCCATACTAGGCAGGGCCTTTACAATTCATCCCCCCAACAAAACATTTTCCCAACCCAATTTCAATGCCACCCAAGAAATAAGCTCTGATGTGAAAGTCCCACTCAAATCCAACCCCCCCCACTCATGTACTTATCCAACCTAAATTTGAAACTACCAAAGTCCCAGCCTCAATAACCCAAATAGGTAGACTGTTCCCCTCATCAGCTACCCTATTTTCCCAAAACCCAATACTTCCTATGGCCTTTCTAAATCTAAACTTATCTAATTTAAATCCATTACTGCGGGTTCTTTCTTGGAGAGACATCCTCAAGACCTTATTAATATCCCCCTTTTTTAATATCTATCTTCCACTTATACACTTCGATCAGGTCTCCCCTCATTCTTCGTCTAACAAGTGAATGTAATTTAAGAGTCTTCAATCTTTCTTCATAAGGAAGATTTCTAAGGCTATGTATTAATTTAGTCATCCTACGCTGAAGTTTTCTAACGAATTTATGTCCATTTGTAATAATGGAGACCAGAACTGAGCTGCATAATCTAGGTGAGGCCTTACTAAATGTATAAAGCTACAGTATGACCTCTGGACTTTTGTTGCTTACACTTCTTGATATAAATCCCAGTAATCTATTTGCCTTATTACGTACGCTTAGGCATTTCTGTCTTGGTTTAAGGTTGCTGCTCACCATAACCCCCCAAATCCTTTTCGCAATCTGTAGGGTAAGTTCTACAAACTTTAACTTATAAGTACTAGGGTTATGGGCACTCCCAAGCTTCAAAATTGCATTTATCACATTGAACTGCATCTGCCACTTTTCTGACCAAAAAATAGAGTTTGTTTAAATCCTCCTGAAGTTCCATAACATCTACGTTTGAATCAAAATTTTCCTACCTATCTTTGGTCATCGGCGAATTTGCTCATATCACTAGTAATTCCCTCATCAAGATCATTGATATTTTATTATAACAACAACGGGCCCAAGACTGATCCCTGTGGAACGCCACTTGTTACAGATCCCCACTCGGATTTAACCCAAATTTTGGACACCTCTGCTTCCTGTCAGTGAGCCATGACTCGATCCACGGAGCACTTTTCCCCCAATGCCATGAGCTGCCACTTTCTTTTAACAGTCTATGGTGCGGAACTCTATCAAAAGCCTTTCTAAAATCTAAGTAAATAATATCAAATCTTTATCGTGGTGAACCCTCAAAAGCTTTACTGAAGAAAATAATAAATTATTTGACAAGACCGGCCTCTTGTGAAATCCATGCTGAGTATCATTTTAAACAAACTATGCTTATCGAGATGGCTTCTTATAACTCAGCTATAATTGACTCTAGAATTTCCCCGATTGATCCCCGGCATTCGGAATTTTGAATTAACCACGTCCCCTTAAAAATCAGTAATACAATTAACCAACTTCCACTTTTTCCAGCACTACACCTGTTTGAAAATAAATTAAAAACCCCTTTTTTTAATGTCCGGTCATTTTGTTTTTTTCAAACCCTTGAAACCTTATCAACCCGGCCTTTTTTTCAAATTTTCCCATCTGTTCCAACCATTCCCCCAGAAATGTATATAAAAAATTACTTTTCTGCCAAAAATTAAACTAATATTTTGTTTAAAATTCTCTGTTACTGAGAGGAACCCCAATTTTTAAAAATCGGAGACATTTCATTTCTGCCAAAAAGGGCCCAGTTTTTTAAGGGACCATTTTCTTCAAATTGTGTTCATTGAACCTTGGGAAAAAATTTTTTTAGTTTTTGGAAAAACCACCCAAATTAATTTCCCCCCTATCCCTTTACTTTCTGACCTATATTTAATTTTTTTCTTATCCCCAGTAAATTTGCTCCAATTAGCATATTTTGGGGGCATTTCTATTTATCTAATTTCCCCCATAGGGAAAAACTTCTTTCACCCCCTTTTGCAGAAAACGTATATTATACCCCAACTTCTTCCCCCAACAACAGATATTTGGTGTTCTCTAAGCCCAATCGTAATTTTGGTAACGAAAATTGGAAAATGTTACGGAGTTTTATCTTCTTATCGTTTACCTTTTCCCTTCTTCTAAAAGTAATTGTTTGTGGGGCCATTTACCCCGTTTCCCTTTTCCCAATTAAACAGGGGATTCATTGTTTTTGCCATAACTAAGTTTGCATTATTTCCCTTGTAAATTCTGTACAAAATTTCTTCAAAACAAACCGAAAAATCTTCAAGAAACTAGTCAAATTCCCGCAAAAACCAATCAATAGGGGCTAAATTAAGTCCCAGGAATTACTCATTTTGTGTTTTCCTTCAATTTTAAAAAATGTTTTTGGGCCCTATTTTTTAAAAGTTTGGGGAGGTATTCATTAAAATTGTTTTTAATTTCTAAAATTTACCAAAAAGATTTTGTATGTGTCTACCACGGACCCAAAAAGTTTTAGAACCCCCTTAAGGAATTGAAACAATCCCCCCCCCCTCTCACATTTCTTCACATTGGAACAATTTTAAAAACCCAAAAAATAATTCCGAAAGGATTCGCCATATTTCCAAACCACAGTCTCAGTTAGGAAAAATTTTTAATGTTACCCCACTTTTCAATTTTCTCAAATCTTATTCTTAATTTCCTTTAATACGGCTTTCATTAAACATTAAAATTTTCTTTTCTTACCCTTCCCGTCATTTTCTGTTTTCTATAAAACCTATTACTTCCTTTATCAAATCCCTACTTTTTAATATACTACCTGTTTCTTATTACTATCCCCTTAAAAACTTTAATATTATAAAGAAAAATTTATGTTTTTAAAAATACATAATATCCATTTAAAGTTCTAAGCCCCCCCCCTCGTTTTATGTACCCCCCAAAAAGATTTAATGAACCCCTCCCTGGAATGTATTTTTTTTGAAAATTC
>NC_069443.1:24800227-24816469 GCF_026875155.1 Cherax quadricarinatus | reverse complement strand
ACAAAAAAACTTTAAAATTTTTTGGTTGTCTATAGGCTGTATGTGGGGTTTCATCTAAATCATTAAATTTAATTTCTCTGTTTCTAGACAGTTTTTTTGGCCCCAAAATTTGGAGAGGGTTTGAAGGTCCTTTCATATCCCTTTTATTTAATAAATCTTTTTTTGAAATACATTTGCTTTGATTTTCATATTAGTTTGTGAGTATTGACATGTATCATTTAGCCAGTTCTTTAATAATCAGGCCTAATCTGAACAGTTTTTAAAGTTCATGCTTTTTATCTATGGAATTGAGGACACTATTTGTTAGCCATGGGCTGTTTAGTCTTTTCTGCTGTGATCTGCTTCGTTTTGATTGGACAATGCATGTTACAGAGGTTTGGGTTTTATGTAAATAAGTTTTGACATCTTCGTCAATATTATTGCTGTCAGCCAGCTCACTCTGCCAATCAATGCCACCTTGTGCTAATATCAGATTATTTACTGATGGCTTGTTGTGCAAGCGAAATGAGATCTCTCGAATCTTGAGGCAATTTACATAGGGTGGTTATGAGAAAGGTGGGGGTAGTGGTCAGTAGTGTTGTCTGTTTTTTTAACCTGTTTGTAGTGGAGATATTGTGTTGGTCCAGATATGGTCAAGTAATGATCACTTGTCTCAGTGTTTTGTGAAATCGCTACAGGAGGGTCAGTTGCTTGGATAAGGTTCCTGTAAGTTTCAGGTGGTGTTTATTCAACTCTTGAGTCAGTTTTCATTGTTTCTAAGGTTATACTAAAAGTGTAAGTTTTTGTGTGTGGTAATCTGTAGACTGCTCCAACTCTTATAGGTTTTTTTGTTTTTCTTTTTATGTGATTTTAGCTATTATATATTCACCATTGTCGTCCCTTGAAAAGCTATATGATAGGGTTATGTATAGGAGAGCAATGTGGCATATGTTACAAGTGTATGGAATAGGTGGAAAGTTACTGAAAGCAGTTAAGATTTTTTACGAAGACAGTGAGGCTCAGGTTAGGGTAAGTAGGAGAGAGAGAGATTATTTTCAGTAAAAGTAGGCCCCTTTGACAGAAATGTGTGATGTCACCATGGCTGTTTAATATATTTATAGAAAGGGTTGTAAGAAGTGAATGCAGGGGTGTTGGGGAAAAGGTGTGGGTTTGGATAATAAAGAATTTAAACACAAAATGAGAGCTGTCACAGTTACTTTTTGCTGATGACACTTTTGCTTCTGGGAGATTTGAAGAGAAGTTGCAAAGATTAATAGATGAATTTGGGAGGGTTGTTAAAAGAAGGATATTAAAAGTGAACATTGGAAAAAGCAGGTTATGAGGATAACAAAAAATTTAGGTAATGAAAGACTGGATATCAGATTGGAGGGAAGGAGTAAAGGAAGAAGTGAATGTGTTCAGAAATTTGGGGGTGGACTTGTCAGCGTGTGGTGAGTGGCACACTAAGGGTCTGTGAAGACAAAGAATGGGTTTTCCATGGAAGCAAAGAGGGGAAAGTAAAGAGGTTAGTGGTACCAATGCTCTTATATGGGGGTGTGAAGCATGGGTGGTGAATGTTGCAACAAGGAGAAGGCTGGAGGCAGTGGAGATTTCGTGTCTGAGGGCAATGTGCGGTGTCAATATAATGCAGAGAATCCATTGCTTGGAGATTAGGAGGTGTGGGATTACTAAAAGTACTATCCAGGGGCTGAGACGGGTTGTCGAGGTGGTTCATAGTTTTTAGAGAGTAGGGAAAAAAAACGGGAATAACTTGGAGGATGTATAAATTTGTAGTGGAAATGGAAGGAGGGTGGGGTAGGGGTCGTCCTAGAAAAGATTGGAGGGCGGGGGCAAAGGAGGGTTTTGTGTAAGGGGCCTCAAAAAGTATGTTAGATAGGAGCAAGTGGAGGCAAATGGTTTTTATGGCTTGATGTGCTGTTGGAGGGGTAAGCAAAGTAACATTTATAAGGGATTCAGGGAAAATGGGTTTGCCAAACTTGAGTCCTGGAGGTGGGTACTACAGTGCCTGTACTCTGAAGGAGGGGGGGGTTATGTTGGGAATTTTGAACTGTAGTATTGGAATGCCTCTGTCAAGACAGTGATGGAGTGAAATTTTGGTGAAAATGTTTCTTCTTTATGGATCACCCTGCCTCGGTGGGAAATAGCGGTTTTTTTTTTTTTTTTTTTTTTTTTTTTGAGAGGGGAGGAGAGAGAAGAGAGAGAGAGTGAGAGTGTGGGGGGGAGGCTCCTAATATTCTCATTAGGTACTGCTGGGAGATGTAAGCAGGCACAAAACAAAAAGGTAATAACAATATCATAGAAGCACAAAACAAAAGTAAAACAATAAGAACATAAAAAAGGAGGAACACTGCAGCAGGCTGTTGGCCCATACTAGGCAGGTCCTTTACAAATTTCATCCCCTAACAAAACATTTGACCAACCCAATTTTCAATGCTACCCCAAAAAATAAGCTCTGATGTGCAAGTCCCACTCAAATCCAACCCCTCCCACTCATGTACTTTTTTTTTATTATCACACTGGCCGATTCCCACCAAGGCAGGGTGGCCCGAAAAAGAAAAACTTTCACCATCATTCACTCCATCACTGTCTTGCCAGAAGGGTGCTTACACTACAGTTTTTAAACTGCAACATTAACACCCCTCCTTCAAGTTTCAGGCACTGTACTTCCCATTCCAGGACTCAAGTCCGGCTGCCGGTTTCCCTGAACCCCTTTTCATAAATGTTACTTTGCTCACACTCCAACAGCACGTCAAGTATTAAAAACCATTTGTCTCCATTCACTCCTATCAAACACGCTCACGCATGCCTGCTGGAAGTCCAAGCCCCTCGCAAACAAAACCTCCTTTACCTCTCTCTCCAACCTTTCCTAGGCGACCCTACCCCGCCTTCCTTCCACTACAGACTGATACACTCTTGAAGTCATTTCTTTTTTCGCTCCATTCTCTCTACATGTCCGAACCACCTCAACACCCTTCTTTAGCCTCTGGACAACAGTTTTGGTAATCCCGCACCTCCTCCTAACTTCCAAACTCGATTCTTGCATTATATTCACAAACCACACTTGCCCTCAGACATGACATCTCCACTGCCTCCAGCTTCTCCTCGCTGCAACATTCATCACCCCTGCTTCACACCCATATAAAAGCGTTGGTTTAAAATATACTCTCATACATTCCCCTCTTTTCCTCCAAGGACAAAGTTCTTTGTTCCACAGACACTAATGTGTCGCGATAAAGCATTTTGCAATACATTTGACTTGCCCGGTAAATGTTCAAAAGTGGGATTGAACTCTTGGATAGTCATGTTCCATCGGCTAACGTTCCAGTAGGTTGTTTTTTCTGGAAAAAAAGGTATTTAGTGGTGCATGGTCTGTCAAGACATGAACAGGGTACTGGTAAATAATGTCTCGGAAGTGCTTTTAAAGACCATACTATTGCTAAAGCTCTTGTTCGTTAATGTATAATTACGTTCAGCCTTCGTAAGGACTCGGCTAGCAAATGCAAAATGCGTTGTACTTGCCCTCAGCTTTGAGCTAGTACGGCACCTATTTCCAATTGAACTAGCATCAGTTGTCAAATAGAGGGCTTAGAAAAATCTGGGGAAATTTTTAAAATGGGAAGCGGACGTTAGCTTTTCTTTTAGTGTCTGGAATGCTCTTTCTTGACGGAAGGTCCAGACGAAAGGAGCATCTTTCTTAAGCAATTCAGTTAGAGGAGCTGCTATTGAAGAAAAATTAGCAATGAAAGATCTGTAGAAACTACCCAGAATGAATTTACTTTTGGCCACGTATGGCAACTGACATTTCAGAGTATGTTAAGAATCGTAGTGTTTGTATGCAACTAAAGGAAATGCCATGGTCCTAACCCAATCCAAGTTGTACCAACACTAGCGAACTGTGGGAAAGAGTTGCCCTTGATTTGTTAACCAATTTTAAATGTTCCCTCCAAGGCAACAAAAATTCTGTGTGTTTGGGAGACCCATTTCACCAGATTTTGTGAGTTATTTCCCTATTGCAGATAAGACTGCTGAGACAGTAGCTAAAGCGTTTAAAGAACGCATTATCTGCAGGCATACCACCCCCAAGTCCTTAGTAACAGATAATGGAGGTGAATTCTGTAATGAGATTCTTGAAAATTTGTGTACTTTGAACAAGATCTCTAAATCCACCATTGTTCCTCATCTTCCTGCCAGCAATGGGTTAGCTGAACGAACCAATAAGAAAGTACTTGATGTCTGAGAGCCACTTATCAACCCCAATAGTGAAAATTGGGATGAAGTTATACCTGATGTGCAGTGTGCTATTAAATTCTGCTTACAGTGCTACCATAGGTGATACTTCACATTATGATTGTATGGTGTAGACAAGCGTTTACCTATGAGTTGTTATATTCCACTCCGAAACCTAATTACAACCTGATGATTTCGTAGCAACTCGTACAAGCATAGCTCAGAGTGTTTTTAGAAGAATCCGTGAAACACTTCATAAATCAACAGCAGAATTTACTAGAGTAACTAATAGCCGTGCCCAAGCCATCAAAGTTAAAGTAGGTTCAAGAGTAATGCTGACAAATTTCAAAAAAAATCATCCGAAATGCCCAAAACTCGATCAAAGTTTGTTGGCCCTTATCGAGTTGTAGAACATATCTCTGGCAATAAGTATAAGGTTAGAGAAATTAGTACTGGTAAGTACAAAGAATCGCATTTAGATCATATGAAGTTAGTATGCGATGCTGATGATATTGCTACCCAGACTAATGTGAAGATGCTGAAAATCCTCTTGACTCTTTTACCCTCTACCTCAAATACTCAGTCAGATATTCAACCGAATGTCGCTATGCTTTGCGTATCGACAGTAATGAGAAATAAAAAGTATCTTTTGTAGATACTCCTTCAGATCTCCTCAGTCAAGGCATGTGTTAGCCATTGCAGGGGGAATTCAATCCCCCCAGAGATGATAACCATTCTGAAATATGTAAACCCCACCCTCACAAAATTGGGTTTAAATGTACATAATCTGTATAATTAGATGTCAGAAATGAAGGAAATTTTCAACTGTGTGTTTTTTTATTAACTGTCAGTTTTTTAAATTTTTTTTTTTGTGTTCACGTTCCCTCCGTATTCTGAGAATTTGACAGTAATGATTGGTGTGCACAGATGCCTTTTCTGTTAATTTCACCTTGTATATATATATATATTTATTCTTCCCCAGAATCCGGGAGAGTGCATGAATACAGATCGATCGAACAATTCCATCCATAATGTACAATGATTTGTTCTTATAAGTCGTATTTCATTACAATGAAACTCATTACGTTTAAAAAATCATTACGTTAACACCATTACATAAAACTCATTATGTTAACATCCATTACGATACCATCATTAGTTCTAATTTATATATTTTATGAAATTTTTTATTGTATAGAATCAGCCCAGAACCACCTGCCTGTTCACCTATAGCATAGTAGTGTATGTCGAGACGGACATACGTAACACGACCGAGCTGCAGCATAGTTGCTGATCCCCTTATATGTGTTGTATTAGCGTATCATAGTGCCATCCATGTGCCTTATATAGAAGCTCCCTAGGCCTGTGACTGTATGACGTCCGGGGTACAGCTTGAGGCAGTGAGACGAGCTGCCTCGCTCTCACTCGACGGATAGACATAGACAGGGAGCAGGCGGGCCTGGGCTCCACACCCATCACAGTCTGACAATATATATAGTGTTACCATCCAACAAGGTGTTTCCTTATCCTTCTTATCTCCATCCGAACTCCCACACGACATTACTAATAAGTGCTGACATTAAAATGGGTGACATTCAAGTCCTTTCACATGCTAGCCTAATGTCTTTAGTGCAAAACTTAAAAATTTGCTATTCCACTATTACAGAACCAAGCATATGGGAATACTGTTAGAAGCGGGAATGATACCAAGTAATATCTGTAAAACACTCACAAAATTATACTACAGACATTGTACCAAATCCCTTGGGAGCCCAATACACACCAACCTCTTAAGTAAAGCCACAGAACCCCCTCCCAAATCAGCCAGGACACAACCTCTCCCCTGACCACTCTACTTCAGAAATTATTTATACAGGCCTGACTTCCACTAGTAAAGTTGCTCCCAAGAAAAAGTTTACACACGGAAGAGAGATTTCTTAAGAGGTTAAAGCTCCAATCAGCATTTCCAGTGAGCTTTTTAATCTCCTATTTTCACAAATGGTCACTTAAGATGGTCGACACCAGAAACTTATGAACTCAACCGACTATTAATTTCTGATACTACAAACACTACACAAACCAGCTTGTTTTTCTCACACAGAGAAACATGGAAACGAATAAACCAAAGTGCCCATATAACACATCCCCCTTTCTCTCCCCTTTTAAAATAACGAAAAACTAAAAGAATCTTGGGATTTTTCTATTTTTCTCAGATGATTTTTATTCTAGCTCATAATATTATCCTAACTCAGACAGTATTATCCTCAGCCTTAAATTTATCCTAAACCCTTTAAGTACAAATACATTACACATTACATGACATTCTCTTCTCCATTATTCAAATTCTTGTACGTAAACAAACTGGTTTTTTTATTAGAAAAATTAAAAGTTCCACCCAAAGTATCTTGAAATTTCATAAAGAATCAAACCAGTGATTCCTCAACTAAACCAACAAACCTTCACCAGGGAAACTACTTCATTCATTCATGTATCTTCTTCTCATTCTCTTTCTCTCTCTCCCCTCCCTCTCTCATTTTTTTTTTTTTAAAAGGGTTTGACAAGGTTAGGTTAAGGATCACTAGCTTTATTGACAAGCTATTTACAGGTTAAGGATTCCTAACTTTATTGGGAAGCTAGAGTTATTCCTACATCAGCTCATTTGAAAGCATTTTTATTGTTATGAGACATACAAGTAGGGGAACAGGATGAAGTTGGAGCCATCTGTGGGCCAGCATTTTCATTTGTTTAGCTGACTTTATCTCTCTCTCTCTCATTCTCTCTCTCCCCTTTTTCTCTATCTCCCATTCTCTCTATCTCTCATTCTCCTTTTCTTTTTCTTTTTTTTTTTTTTACACGGGTTTGACAAGGTTAGGTTAAGGATCCCTAGCTTTATTGACAAGTTATTTACAGGTTAAGGATTCTAACTTTATTGACAAGCTAAGAGCTGTTACCTACATCGTCATTTAAAAGCATTTTTATTGTTATTAAACATATAGTAGGGAACAGGAGGGAAGTTGGGCCATCTGTGGGCCAGCATTTTCATCTGATCAACTATCTCGTGACATCAGAAATGCTTGTACAAATGTGTTCCATACTCGAGTCACCCTGGGGATAAATGATCTCAGTTTGAAGTGATGTTCTGCAGAAGGGTACAGCCAGAGTGAAGTTGCTTGCTTCACACTGCCCTTGAAGTGGATCAAAGTGTGGTACTTTGACAAAAATTGGCTTGCCATAACAGAAAGGCCACCCGTATCCCCCCTGTGTTGAAGGTTCTGCTGAAATGACAGATCTATCCAGGATTGGTCCAGGCGAGAGATGAGACGTCTTGCTCTGTTCTCTACTCTGTCAAGCAGTCACAGATTAGAGGAAGCAGGCAAACCCAAAAAGTGGAGCATACTCAAGGTGTGAGGGGTACTTGTGCCTCGTACAAATCTTGCAACTCTGCTGTCAAGCAGATGCGAGATACGGCGAAGTGCTGTAAGCTTCCTGGTGCCTTTTTTGCAAGATTTACAACTTGGTTTTCATGGTCAGTTTGGAAAAGTCAAAATTTCACCCCAAGGATATAAACTTCCCAGGTGCCAACACCCTCCCATTCATCCTAACTACTGACCAGCATTACCATCATGGTCCCTAGGGATCTTTTTATCATTTGTGTTTTCTCAGGTGCAAATGTTATTTGTCATCTATTTCCCCCAAGCTGATAAGCTCTTAGCGGGTGACTGATGTAGCTTAGAGCACTGGCATTTCTTGTCTTAAATAAGTGATGTCAGTGTACGTCGTCTGCTATGCATGGGATTCGGGGATGAGATGAAGAAGGTCATTGAAGTAGAATGCTTCCTTGTGGAAGTAGAATGCTTCCTTGTGGAACACTGGCCCCAATAGGGTGTCTTGCTGATTCTGTTCCACTGAGAATACCCTTAGAGATTACCATGAAGGTAATCACGAGGAGACATAGTGTAGAGTCTGCAAATTCCCAGGCTTTCCCGTTTTGCTAAGAGGCCCTGGTACCACACCTGGTTTTAAAGCACCAGCAATGTCCAGTGCTACCACACAGCTGACTTTGGATTCATCCAGTGACTGGTGCCACTTAGTGGAGAGAATTTAACAAAAGATCAGCAGCAGAGTAAACTTTTCCTGAAACCATTATTTGATGAACACAAAGTAACGAGTGGTAGTCAAAAAAACTCTGTCATTTGTCTTAAGAGTATTGTCTCAGGAGCTTGCCAGTGATTGACAGGAGTGACACTGGTCCCGTAGTTGTGATTTCTGTTCTGCTCTTCTTTTTGTGAAAATGGACTACATTTGCCTCTTTCCACAGAGAAGGCCATTTCACTGTACTAGGCAGTGCTGAAAGATGCAAGTTAGAGGTGCTGCTAGTTGGTCTGCACACCCATCTCAACAATCTTGGGCTCAACTTGTCTGGGCCCACAGCCTTTTTTTGGGTTTCAAGCAATTAAGGAGGAAATGCCCCTTATTCCTGCCTTTTTGTCAACACAGACAGTTTCAACACAGTTCTTGCAGCTAGCCAGGAGGGTCCTTTGCCGGATCGGGAAACTTGCATTTTGGTAGCAAAGTGTTCGGCAAAGAGGTCGCTTTCTCTCGACTACTAGTAGAGTGGAATGAGTTCATCAGGCAGATAACCTTGTCTGTCCTTGACGGGGCCCACCAGGTTTTGGAGCCTACCCTACCTGATACTAGCTTTCTTTTTGTGTCCATCTCCAATTTAGCAAGGGCCCACTTTTGAACATCACCCTTTATGCCTACGGGTTTGCCTGTGCAAGTTCCTGTTATGGTGGTAGGATATCTCTTTATACCTTCACCCTTGAATGTACTTAGCAGTAGCAGCCTCTCTACAACGAAAGCCAAACCAAGGCTGATCTGTAGGTTGTCACATATTGCCGGTGAGGAATGTTGTTCTTGTTTTTAGATTAAGGATGTGTCCAGTGAAGGCTTTCACTTGGGTGTCAACTCACTCTCTCTCTCTCTCTCTCTCTCTCTCTCCCCTCTCTCTCTCTCTCTCTTCTCTTCTCTCTCTCTCTCTATATCTATCTATCTTTTTATAATAATGATTAAACATATCCAAGATGTGTTTACAATATCAGTATATATGAAAAGACTCCTTCAGCTATAACTGGGGCCCAAAAGCTGGAACCTTCAGCAAATAAGAAATTTCTGAATGTTGACCCAAAAGCTAGAGTTACCCTTGGGCATCCCACTGACACATGGGACCCCCAGTGAGCAAGGATCCCAGGAGCTAGAGCTCATTCACCACCAATTCCCTTCCACCCACCCATCAACTCTCCTCCACCCACCAGTCCTCCATCAAGAGCCGAGCAACCCCGCCAGGTGGCTGGGTGGATTTGTCAACGAGCAGTTGTATGGATGACTAAGTGAAGGAAGGGACTGAAGAGAGTGAGTGGTGGGAGGTGGGTGGGGAGTACAGTAACTGGATGGGTGATGAGGGTTGGAACATGTTCAAGAATAACTTTTGCATGAATTACAGAATGCGCCCAAGAGAATGCCTGAGGAATGTTTTAGAAGATTTCGTCCCTGCGGCCTGGTCCAGGCCCAGGCCACGCTCACTTGTTTCAGTTAGGCTTTTATGCTGGCTGCAAACAATCAGTGCATGAACCACAGTCCAGCTGGTTTAGAAACCAACTTAAGGAACTTATCCAGTTTGTCTTGAAGACCCCAAGGAAATCTGCTGGTTATCCCCTTTATGTATTACTGGCAACAACTGAATAGTCTTGAGCCCCTTACCTTACAGTATTGTCTAAGTTTACTCATGTACCCCTGCTTTCTATTGGAGGCATTTTGCACTTGTCTGCCAATCTTCGTTGTTTTCGTACGAAGTTATTTCTTTGTGCGATTTAGGGCCAGTCCCTCTAAGATTTTCCGGTTTTAGATTACAATCCATTTTCTCACCTTCGTTCCAAAAAGCACAGGTTAAGGACTTCAAACATTCACAGTAACTTGGGAAGCATGATCAAAACTTTAATGTGCAGTGAAGATTCTCTAGACATTCTTTAGATTTGCATTTCACCTGCCTTAAAAGAGGATTTTAAATTTGCACTGAAATATTCCAGCCTAGAGAAAACAAGTGACTTAAAGATCATTGTTAGGAAGACCTCATAGCCCACACACTTCAAGGAAGACTTCACAGACCACACACTACAGTAAAGATCACACAGACCCACATACAGGGAAGACCTCAGATTTTTTCTCACTAACCTCAGTGACAAAGGGCCTCTGTCTCTTACAAAGATCCACTAGAGTTCTTAATTTGACTACACAAACAAAAAGGATCATTTTTTTACAACACTAAATTTAAGAAACTATGACTGTACATACTGACCTTCTCAGAGTAGATAGCCAGTGGACTGGTGGGGTTAATGACAACCATGGCTGCCCCTGCGTAGGTATGGATTTAGGTTTGAACCATAGCGCTGACGGAGGGTGTGTAAATACTGATGACTCATTCAGGTGGCGCAGCTGTGCCAGGTCCTCACACCGGTCATATGGAGGAGGGTTGGCCTGTTATACAAGGTAGGTACTGTTAAATCCAGAGTGTGTCTATTGTGTATTCGTATTTTTTTTAAATTATATGTGTATTTACATGCAATAAGATCACAGTAAAATAAAGGGGAAATACAATATACAGAACAACACTGTGGAAAAAATAGTGAAAACCAAGCGCTTTCATGATTTCTCACATTATCAAGGAACTGTAAACATAAAAGATCAAGAGAAGGCATATGAGGATGAGATTACACCTCACGACACCTGACACTTTATGATGATGTAGGAAGGTGGTCAACGAACTTGTCAGACACAGCTTAAAATTTTACCCAAGCTTAAAGATTTTAACTCATCGAATGTGTTTTAAATTCTTTCTAAATTTTACTACTTATGAATGAATCCAGTTTGTATAATCCTTATTTTACGAACTTGATTCTATTATATTTCTTTCAACCCTGGACCTGCTTGTTATAACTTTCTTGGCCTTTTGAAATCAATTTGATGGTTAAAATCTCTCACATGAATAAACAGAGCATTAGAATCTTGTTCACTTTAATGCTATACAGTGGACCCGGTTAACGATATTTTTTCTCTCAGAAGTATGTTCAGGTGCCAGTACTGACCGAATTTGTTCCATAAGGAATATTGTGAAGTAGATTAGTCCATTTCAGACCCAAACATACTACACGTACAAAAGCACTTACATAATTGGTTCGCATTCGGAGGTGTTCGTTATGCGGGGGTCCCCCTGTATTTATATTATTGTAATCTTATTCAAGACTTTTCCTAATTTGACTGTAAAAAAGTTTATCACTTTTTTACAAGGAATCATGCAGACACAATCATCAGCATTTTTAGGGGAATTTTTTATCAATTTTTTTTTACTGTTCGTAAGAAAGCTTTTATTCAGGTACAGGTACAATAAATACAGTTTTGTAGATTTTCATACATAGCAGCAAATGTGTAGAATACCTAGGATAACCAAAAAAAGTCGGTGACTTATTTCCAAGGGGTTTCCCCATTTTTTTTTTTTTTTTTTTTTTTTCAACAAGTCGGCCGTCTCCCCGAGGCAGGGTGACCCAAAAAAGAAAGAAAATCCCCAAAAAGAAAATACTTTCATCATCATTCAACACTTTCACCACACTCAACATTATCACTGCTTTTGCAGGGGTGCTCAGAATACAACAGCTTAGAAGCATATACGTATAAGATCACAACATATCCCCCCAAAAACTGAAATATCCCAAACCCCTCTTTAATTGCAGGCATTGTACTTCCCATTTCCAGGACTCAATTTCCGACTATATGAACATACTGGTTTCCCTAAAATTCCCTTCACTAAATATTACCCTGCTCATACTCCAACAGATCGTCGGGAAACCCAAGTAAACATTTCGCCTCCATAAAAGTATTTTAATTACATGTTATATTTAAAGTTAAACACAACTTTATTATTAAAATTCTTAATAGAGAGGATATATCAGAAAGTTTTATGGGAAAGGGAGGACCAAACATATTTTATAATTGAATAAGGTTGTTTGTCCTTTTTTTTAAATTTTAAAAGTATTTCTAGCGATCTTATTTAAAAAATTTTTCAATTAAGTGTTTTGGGGATTTTAGATCATAAGCTATTTATAAATCTTAAAAAATTTCATCTATGAACTCTGGGCTGCAATGGAAGCTCTCAAAAAAATTGGACGAGAAGACAATACAGTAAGTTTTAACACCTCATGACATGAAGAAAAAATAGTGCACATAAAACAGTTATTTGTTGACTTTCTGTAAATTTAAATCATGGTTTCTATTTAATATTAAGACATCTAAAATTGGCAATAAGTTATTTTGTTCAAACTCAACAATAAAATTTATGGGAATGAGCTAAATTAATTTTAAGGAAATAGTTTATATTATAGTCTTAGGCATAAGACATAAAATTCATCGCATACTAAACCCACTTTTGCTCTACTGGGAAGGATTTAGTTTCAAAATATTCGATGTACAAATTACTAAGGACAGGTGAGAGAGGAATTTTCCATTGCATAAACTTCTGAGTGTAGAATCGCCATTAAACACAAACTTTGCTCAAAAATACAGAATTTACAAGCTCAATGATTGTAGGCACTGGCGATGGTAAATTTATAATTAACAAGTTTATCAGATAGGAATCTTAATAAATCATTTTACTGGAACTTTTGTAAACAAAGAAGTAACATCAAAACTAACCATACTGCAATCATTTCAGTCAGTCATGGTGCTTAATTTATCTACTAAATCTATATTGTTTTTACCATTTAAATATGAAATTTTTCCAACAATTGGGTTCAACATATCTACTAGCCATTAGATAATTTATAGGAAACGGGAACCTATGGAGCTAATATTAAGTCTGGCTGAAATTACCTGGCTTGTGTGTATTTATTAACCATACATATACAATAAGATGGATTTTGGTTTGGGCATGAATTTTTAATTAATTCACCTTGCCTTTCAGTAGTCAATTTTACTGTTTTTTTGAAATTACTGTTTTTAATAGAAAACTAAGGGATTCTTTCTAAGCTTGGAAAAAGAATCTGTATCATTTAAGTTTATTCTCTGTTTAGTTTTCAATGCAGGGTTTACATATTATAGAATATTGGTTACAATTTGTGGTTTTATATATTTTAAATACTAATTATTGAGAGGGCCACTATCATGCCTAGCATGACTAGGGATTTTTAGGCACGAATTTGTTCCCATAAGGAATACTGTATATGAATTAGATTAGTCCGTTTCAGACCCCCAAAAATTTCACCTACAAAAGCACTCAAATAATACACTTACATAATTGCTCGAGTTGGGGCAGTAAAGAATCTCAGGGTACCACTGTTTCTACCAACTTTCTCAACATAAGAATTATCTACTAACCTTCCCAAAAATAAGACATATATATGTACTACTAACCTTCTCGACGTCGTCCTCGTCAACCTCAATAACATCACCATTGTTTTTAGCTTGACTCTAACACGTCCATCAGGTAAAGCTTCTCCAGAATCTGTCTCCCCCAGTGCCTGGCAGCACAGAAGCCGCCTCTATGTACCAGCCACACACTCTTTTGCCTGCAGCCAGGCTCGTGCTGCTGCTACCTGCTCCTCTGACCGTGCCTGCAACTTTAACAAACTGGTTAACAAGTTATCACAACTTGCTATTATCATCCCTGCAACACCTGTTATAATAGTGATTGATTATGACGATGGTTATGATAACAGGCATGATGATTGTGATAACGGGTGTGGTAGAGATGACAGATGTAACAATGAAAACTACTGAAAAAATGAAATATGTACACCAGTGTAACACCTGTGATATACAGGATATTGCAAGAAAACCCAAAATATTTCAATTTCTATGCAAAATCCAAGTAAGAACTCCTGTAGAATTGGCCACTACTGAGAGGAAATTTGTATACTGACGATGAACAGAAAAAGAGTGAAATCCTAAAAGAACCCGTATGAGTCGGTGTTCAGCAACCCACTAAATGACGCAAGATAGAGATTGCAGAAACATTTTTCACTCCAGCAGAAGGCCATGCAGACCAACTGCATTTAAAAAAGAAAAGGATAACATGCTCCCCTTTTTCAGCACATGGACCAGATTCATGGTTGCCATATTTTATAAAGAAGCACAAAAGTCCCACTAGCACTAGCACAAGCCTCAGTATTCTGAGGAGAAAGAGCTTAGATCTAGGCGAAATATTGGAGGCCTTAAAGAGTGCAGGGCATAGCTCCTTTGCATAAAGGGGGGTAGTATAGCACTAGCTAAAAATTACGACCAGTAGCCCTAAATTCTCACTCATTAAAATCTTCGAATGAGTGATGAGACAGCAGATTACAAATTTCATGGACCAGCACAACCAGCATAACCCGAACCGCATGGTTTTAGAGCAGGACGATGTGTCTGTCACAGCTGCTGAACCATTATGACAGAATTACGGGGGCACTGGAAGACGACAAAACGCAGATGTGAATTTACACAGATTTGCAAAGGCATTTGATGTGATCATGGGTGATGGGCACACAAAATGAAGGCCATGGACAGTAAGGGGAAGGAAGGCAGATGGATTTTTGGGTTCCAAACACAAAGAACACAGAAAATAGTATTTAAACAGAGAAAAGACCCAGCATCAGCGGGGTAAAAGCTCGTTCCCCAAGGCACTGCCCTGGCACGTCTGCCTTTTCTTATCCTCATAGCAGACATAGATAAAAACACCCATCACACTTTTATATCATTTGCAGATGATACTAAAATAAGCATGAAAGTCATTACGGTAAAGGATACTGAAAAATTATAGGAAGACATAAATAGGGTTTTCCAGTGAACAGTGGCAAACAACATGACTTCAATGGTGATAAGTTCCAGCTGTTTGGGTTATGTAAGAATGAGAACTCAAAAGGAACACTGTATACAAAACTCAAGAGGGTCACCAACAGAACATAGAAACACATAAAAGACCTGGGCATAATAAAAGTCAGCTGACCTTTCTTTTAAAGAACATAATAAGACAAAGATCATGACAGCCAGGAGGATGATGGGGTGGTATTGAGAATTTTCAAAACAAGGAAAATAATGCCAAAAGGTGACACTCTTCAAATCGCTAATGCTCCCTCATTTAGAATATTGCACAGTGCTGATTGCCCCGTTCAATGCAAGAGAAATATCAGAACTGGTACAAATACAGAGATCATGTACAGTCACAATGAACCAGTAAAGCACCTAAATTACTGGGAACTCCTTCAAGTCTTGAACATGTACTCATTGGAGTGGAGGAGAGATCATAATAATATATACCTGAAAAGTACTTGAGGGCCTGGTCTCAAAACTGCAAATTGGCCATATCAACATAGTGGAGAGAGATATGGACGAAGTGCAAAATAAACCCAGTGGGGGAGCAGGGTGCAGTGAAGACAATAAGGGAACACTGCAGCAACATTTGGGGTCCCAGACTATTTAACATCTTACCCGAAAATATCAGAAACATGGCTGGAACAAGTGCAGAAGCCTTCAAGAGGACACTGGACAGTGTCTTCACCAGGTGCCAGATCAACCCGGCTGTGGATATGTGGGCAGCAGGCCTCTATGTATCTATATATCTGAACCCCTAGTTTTTATCTGGGAGAATATTTTGAAGAAGTCTAGTCTCAAAGAATTCCATATACAAGTTGGTGAGCAAGGAGCTGTGGGGATTTCCCATTGCCATGCCTTGTTTTTGAGGAGAAACTCAAAAATTCTCATTTGACAGAATGGGAAGATTATTACAGAAATAGATATGATTTTGACTGATTTCATGACAATAAGTACCCTTTAAAATGAGCTCAAATTAGCAAAATGATTGATTTTTGCCAATGTTCAAGAGTAAACAATACCCGTCGAGGGGCCATTCCAAATAGTGTATGCAGTCATGAATGGGTTGACATTATTTATATAATTATTACAATAATGCAAAACAGTAAACTTTTTTTT
>NC_069443.1:24761679-24799727 GCF_026875155.1 Cherax quadricarinatus | reverse complement strand
GGGCGCCACCGCACGACTGTTTCCGTATCTCTTTCAATTTAAGAATACCCTCTAGATGTCCTTTTCTTTACAATAGGACTTTTAAAATTTTCTTCTTCTCGAAAACAGATTTCTGCTACCACAGAGACAGATTCAGGATTGTGAGTTTTCCTGGTAAAGGTACAAAGAAGTTACAGTAACAGGTACATCAGGCCGGCAATGAGCAGCTGATTTAGGTTGCCAACTTCTAGGACAATTTTTAGTTACCTTGTTTCTGTGTTTTTAGTACGTACAAGTTTGTGAGAAATTTCGTAATTGTCTGCTAATGCTGCAGTTTCCGAATATTCTGAGGTAGTATGTCGATCAATATTCTTGTATGTCAGCAGACATACAGTTGTTAAACTCTTCATGTAGTAACAAACTGAACTGGGACTGTCTAGTTGGTACACTTAGCAGCTCTAGACCATCTCTCAAATGCAATTTTTTTCTCACGAGCAAACTCTACACAAGTTTATCTTGTCGTCGTTGTAACGTACGAAATACTCTTTGATAACTTACAGTAACAAGTTATATGTCTCTAGAATAGTTTGTTTGACAGCTTTCCATAACTAATGTACTTAGCAAATGGTAAAGCATCCGTAAAAAGTTTGAGCTCTTCCTGTCAAAGCAGTATGAAGCAATGTTGCCCAGTGCTTACTGTGGCCAGTTCATAGCACGAGCCTGGTTCTCAAACACATCAAAATATGTGTCTAAGTCACTTTCAAAAAACTTAGGAACCTTTGATGCAGCTTTCTGCACTTTAAAAGGGTGTCCTGTGATTATCAGTCTGTTGTCTTAACAACGAACATTTTCTCTTTGGAAATCTTCTTCGTTCAATTTCCTCTGTGCCTCTATTTGTCAGTCTGCAACATAAGGAGGCGTTCAAACCTCTCAAACTGTTCCTGAGAGATAGGACCTTTGGGTAATGGAGGAGTAGGGAAATTAACATGGTCCGGACGGTCCTTAGGTCGGACACTTGGTCCCCGCCGTCTCTGAGTGTCCCAGATCTGGTTTTAGGGTAAGTAAATACAGGTGTATTAACACGGTACTAGTAATTTGGCTGTGTCATCCCAAACCCGCTACACTCTGTGCTATAGTGTCAGTGAGGCGGGAAGGTGTGAGCGAGAACTGAGCTACACTAGGCTCAGACACTAGGCTCACTTCTGCTCTAGTTGCTCTTTCATCTTCATCAAATAGAGTCATACTTCCTAATTGTGACACTAGCTTCTGAATCGAATCATAATCAGACATCTCTGTTTTGAGCAGGAAACAATATATCTTTAATTAATGCTCTGACAGTTTCAGCGGTGTAATTCCTGTTATACGTCACACGAAGATATTTGGCTACTTGCCAACAAAGTCTGAAGTTTTAATGACTTAACTCAACAAAAATCAGAGTATCAATTAACTGTTTCACTTTGCATACATCACGAAAATAATTGTACTACGAGAGGTGATTATGGGTAAACTATAATCCTAATAGGAATTTTAGTGTTGGTTTTTCTTAGAGCTAGAGCTCATAAACAGTATTTCCATCTCCTTGGATCAAAACTCAGTCAGGTACATACATCCACCTGGATTTTTTACAAGCCTAAACTAAAAAGTTTTCCAGATTAGGAAATACTCAAAGCTTTTGACCATAAAATTCACAGTTTTTCCAACCCTGGAAAATTTTCTCCAACACCTTGGACAAGACCCTCCCGGCCGGGCCCCCAAATTTTTTACAAAAAACGCGTTTCTAAAACTTAGAAAACCCCAAAGTGAATACTAAAAACTCCCCTTTCCCAAGCATCCACCTTTACGGGGTTTTTCGTAACAAGAGTCAAATCCTTGTCCAATTATCCTTTAAAATTCATTTAGGTTTTCAATAGTGTTTTAGGATTAAAAAGGGTACTACAAAAAGAGAAAAAAAAAATTTTTAATAAATTTATTAAGAAAAAAGTTGTCAAAGGGGTATATTATAAATTTTTAAAATTAAATTACGGAAATCAAAATAAAATCAATCTCTGGGAGTTCAATTTAATTTGCAAAAAAAGCACATTTCACATTTATAATTTTTAAAGGGTCCCGGGTCGGGAATTTTAACTTTTAAAATAAGATATTACAAATATGTACAAGTGTTTATGGGGTGAAATCCTTTTAAAATAGTTAGCTATGTCTAAAGACTGGGAAAAAGGGACTTAAACAAGTAAACGGGGACAAAGTCCTCAAATATACAACTTCTTAAACCGACTGGCAACCCAACAGTCGGGCTAAGAAAACAAAAATGCAAAGGGCCCAAAGCAATAAATTATGCGACTGGGGACACAAAAATCGGGAAACGGGGAGAAAATATAACGACACTAACGGGGACCATTTTGGAAACCCCCCCCCCCAAAATTTACAAAACCCTCCCAAAAATACTGAATCTTTGTTCAGAAATAAAAAAAACGTACTGTGACAATACACAGGAACCAGTAAAAAAATTGGGTCAGAAGCTATAGCTAAGGACCTAAAGATTTTTTCAGAGTGTCAATTGCCCACACAAACCTCATACAACGTCAAAAATTCACTAAGCCCTTTACAATGTTTCGTAAAACAAAGTTCTCCCAAAAAAACTAAAAAGAATAATGAGACAGAAATTTTCCCAAACCCCAAAAGCGAGTCTCCAGCAGACTGAAAAATTCACGAGAGGGGGAAAACCCCCCCCTTTCGATCACGGATAGCACGTGACAACTCCCAGCTCAGAACCGGCAGTATAACAAACGACAAGCGTTAATTACAGTATTTTACAATCAAGCCTAACTGGGGCATTTTTTTATATACATCCTAACAACATAAGAAAAATAACAATATAACAGCCAAATAAAAAATAAAAAGTCATACTTTTACGTTTTAGTTTATTATCGCAAATATAACCCAATAAAAAATTATATGAAAAGATAAATAAAATTACATAAAAAAACAAAAAACAAAAAAAAAACCCATTCGGGGTTGAAAACCCCCCAACCCCCCCCCAAAAACCCGGACAGGGGGTCGCACTAAGGAGTTGCTTGTGTCTTTCACATTTTTTCTGGTTACTCATATAAATATTATCAAAAACAATTTAAAACGAGTCTCTCTTGTGCCAAGCCCCCTTTCTACAATTTCACAGCGTCCGTCACTGGGATATGTCCCTATTACTGGGGGCATACACAGTATCGTATTCCTTCATACTCGGGGTTTTATTTAAAATCATTAGAAAAAAAGGAAGCGCGAAAAGGGAGGCACCGTTGGGGCTCACCCATAGTAAGGAGACTGAAATTCCATCTTAAGTAGGGTTGGGGAATGCGAGCAGTATGAACTCGGGGTAGAAACATTTTAAGGTTTTAAAGTGAGGGGGGGGGGGCCCTGCGACGGGACATTTGTTTGGTCACGCAGTACATCACCCGCACCACACTACTCATTCAACCTCACTTGTCTCCCCTAAAACACAACTTTAAACTTTGAATATTTTAAATATAAAAATTTAGCCCATGACATAGTATATATTTTAAAAAGGGGCTGGAGGGTTTAAAAGTTACTTTACTGAATTTGACAAAAGAAAAGTAAAAAAAAGGTTTTTTGGGCAAAAAAATTCCCGTTAATTTAATGTAACTGATAATTTTTAAGGACGAGAAAAAGAGCGCCCGCAATTACATTAAAAATGACCCTTATGTTTTTTAAATACAAATAAAATAAGGTTGGATTCTGGGGGGGCCCACCTCATGACCTACTTTTTTAAATTTTTTCATTTTTTTTTAAATAAGTGGGGGATTGGGGTAAAAAAACTTAAATTTTTAAAATGGGGAAGTGCCCAAATCCCGTAAAATGTTCCAAGGAAAACCACAAACCCAAAGGGGCCTTTTTCTCAATAGGGGGCATAATTTTTTTCGGGTGTTTTTTTAAGTTTAGATAAAAGTAACAAAATAGGATGGGGAATGCAGTGGATTTTTGCTTTTTGGACCCACACAGCACCCACTCAAAACCCAAATTTCGCTTTCTATATGTAAAAAAAAGGGGAAGATTGAAATTAACTTTTCCCAAACACGGGAGCAGGGGAAATAGAAAGCGTTTAAACCCTTTTTAAAGGGTCTGAACAATTCAAAGTCCAGGGAACTGAACTTGCAACTATTAACTCAGTGAGGGGAAACCCTGCAATCTGAGAAAAGTTTGGACAAACCGGCAAATAATACCCCCTGCCAAAACCCAGGAATCTCTGAACCCCCCTTTCCTATCCTTTTTGGCACAAAAATTTCCAAAAATTTCCCACAAAACCTTAGCCTCAATAGGAGCAACCTAACCTTGGCCGATAAAAAACCCAATATAATTTTGGGCTGACCAAAACTATTTTTTGGCAAAAGTTGACATTGAATTTGTATTTGCCCCCATCTCCCCAAACAATGCTCTGAGACCAAAAAGGGTGCTGTTCCCACTCGCAGTGTATACCACTAATTCTCAAGGTGGGCTTCTCCCTCCTTCTAAGTTGTGGGGTCAACTCGTTCTTTAAATACTTTGGAATTTGAAGAACCGCATTCATGGGCCAAGGGGGGTTACGGTTAATTTAAAACAACCCATTTGAAACAGAAAAAGCAGATTTTTCTTTGAGCACTTTCAGTAAGGGGGGCCCTTTGAAAATAGCCCCCGTAAGAGACAAAGGCGACAAACTGGCTCCTGACACCGGTAAATAAGGTCGTAAATCCCAAAGTAGAGGAAAAAACCCAATCAAGGCAAGGTGACAGAGTTCACTTTTTTTGTAACAGTGCACATCCTAAAACCCACCGCAGGTTTGGGCACAAAAATTTCAGGGGGGATGCCCAGGGACTTTTACTGCGCTTATAAGTCCGTAGAAAACCCAAAAACAACCTCTTCTCTAAAGGTTTATTTTTTGGGTTGGACTCATCCTAAAGGGGAAAATTGTTTAAATTGGGTGATGCCCCTTTGTACTTTCAACGTCATGTAAAACCCAAAGTCAACTTTTAGGAACACCCACCGAACAATTCAGGGAAATGCAAAATCATTTTTTTAATATCACCAGTTTATTTTTAAATTTCCCCCGGGTTTACTAAAAAATCGTCTAGTAAATTGTAGATCACTAAATTTTTCTAAACGCCCCCTTTTAAACCGTCAAGAGATTCGTAACTGACGTTTTTTTCCCCCGTCCTAGGAAAAAATAAAAATTTGTAGGTAGGGGACAGCGTAGTATGCCTTAAGCGGTTTAAACTGGTACCATTTTTTTTTAATTTCTTTTTTCCCCAGGCGTACGTCCCAAAATAATTTACGCCCGCAAAAGTTTTTTTTACTACTTCCGGGGGACCATCATACCTGCTTTGGGCATGACCTGGAAAAAAATTTTCCCCCGACCCATCACCTTATCTCCGCTTTAAAAGAAGAGAGACCCACCTTTTCAAAAATGTTGTTTTCATTCAAGTTTGGGGCTGAAACTAGGTTTTTCGAAGCTACTCCTCTAGCGGCTTCAAATGTTGCTCCCATTAATGAAGGAAAGTACCCAATGAGGGTTTTTGTTTTTCCCTTTGTCCCCGTTTTTAAACACGCAAGAGGACCACGCACTTGGTGTCCAAAAATTTTAGTTAAAAACGGACAAAAAACCCCAGACTTTTTTGCTCACTTTTCTCTCATAGCGAACAGAAAAAAAGGTAAACCCTCACCCAGTCTCTAGAAAAAATTTTACAATAACCTCATCATGGACTTCTTTTCGATGAAATCTCTCTAGAGCCCCCTTTGGGCTGTGGATGAAAAACTGGTTGAAAGTCCCGACCCTTTTTTCCTAGGTGGGGTAATGCCCTTTTCGAAAAAATCTTTGAAGTGAAAATTTGATCCCCCGATCTGTTGATCTCTTTTGGGCAATCCAACCCCGGGAGAAAAATTTTTATCAAAAGCTCTCCAAAAATAACCGAGCATTAATTTTTTTCATAGGGAAAAGCTTTTGGATAGCGTTTTTGGGAGGGGTCCCTAATAAATAAAAAAATAAAGGGTTTTTTTTTTTAGTCTAGGGAAAAACCAACACAAACAATAATAAGACTGGGGAATTTTTTCACCAAGCACGGTAAAGGAATGAGAGGCCAGGTGGAGGGGTTTTGCGGGGGCCCTTTCCGTCCTTTACACACGTGGCAACGCGCATGATCAGCTACTTTTCCTTTATCTTTGCCAAAAAAATGTTTTTCCATTTTTCCGATTTCTTCTTTTCCCCCCAAAAGTCCTTTCCAAGGGGCCCTTTTTGGGGCCCAAAACAATTGGGTTGTTCACGAAATGTAACTGGGAACACAAATAGATTTTTGAAATGTGTAGAAACACTACAGCGACCCAAATTACATTGTTTTTCTCCATCAGTACACCGTTACTATAATAGTAACAATTATCGAGATCCTTTGCTTTATCTCTCCAGTAACTGCTATATCTCCCCAGGGCTTTCCAGTGACTGATCAACAAACTATCCTTGATTAAAAAACATCAAAGGGAAGAAATTTAACGTCAATTGTGTCCGACTAGTTGAAAGACCGGGGGGGGTAGTGGGGGGGGTTTAAAGATCCTTTGGGGCAGAGCGTCACTAAAAAAACATATTTAAAACCCCCAAAACATCGTCATCAAAAAACTCAAAAGAGACAAGGATGTGGTTGTTGAATCTTTTACATTGCCCTATTAAATTTCACTGAAGGAAATAAAAAAGTTTTTTCTCTACAACTTCAATGGGAAAATTTTTCACGGGGGGGGGGGGTTATTAAACAAACACAATGGTTCTTTTTCATATACCCAAAAGAAGGGTTTTTTTCCCTATCAACAAGCCACTTACCCCGATGGGGAAAAATACCACTTGGGTATAACCCCCTGAAATAAAAACCATTTTAATAGCTTGTTTTTAATATAAACTTTGTGGGAGAGGCAATTTTTATAACAGGGCCCCCCCATAGGCTTCTAACAAAACAACTATCTTGGGAATAGGTTTGTCCGTTATGGCATAAAATCTTCTTTAATAACGTGGATAACTGCCAGGTCTCTGAAAGAAATTACTCAGTTTGATGTGTTCGTCAAATCCTACTTTTTTTTCCCCGGGAAAAATAAGGACTCAACCCCTTTAACGAATCTTTCCCTCAATAACTTTCTGACGTAGTCACTAACCTGAGTAAAAATTAACAAAACTAGGGTAAGAAAAATTCTAGGGTTTTTTGGGGCCTTTGGGTTCCCCTAAAGGAAAGGGCTTGTTGGGGGGGCCAACCGCAAAGACTGTTTCTCGTATCTCTTTCTAACTTAAAGCAATATTCTCTATTTTTCCTTTTCTGTTACAATAGGTACATTTAACTTCTTCTTCCGATACAAATTTTTGTCTAAGGGACAGAGACAAAAATTCAGGATTTTGATTTTTTTCCCGGGGAAAGGGACTGAAGTTTTCAGTAACATACATCAGGCCGGGAAGACAGCTGATTTAAAGGGTTCCAAATTCTAGACAATTTTTTGTTACCTTGTTTTTTGAGTGTTTTTGTACGTACCCAATTTGGGGAGAAATTTCGTAATTGTCTCTAAAGCCAGGGTTTTAAAATTATCGAGGGAGTATTACGTTTAGATATTCCCTTTTAAAATTTAGCAAAAATACAGTTGTTAAACCCCTTTATGTAAACAAACCCAACAAAACCCGCGTAGTTGGGACACCCTTTTTCCCCGCTCAGACCATCTCCCAAAAAGCAACTTTTTCCTTTTACGACAAACCTACAAAAAGTTTTATCTTGTCGTCGTTGTAACGTACGAAATACTCTTTGATAAAATTACAGGTAACAATTTTTATTCTTTTAAATAGTTTTTTGTTTGAAAAGCGTCCCCTAACTAATGTACTTAGCAAATGGGAAAAACACCGTACAATTTTGGGCCCTTTCCCGAAAAACAGTATGAAGAAATTTTTCCCCCTGGCTTACGTGGCCCGTTTTATACACGACCTGGTTCCCCAAACACATCAAAAAATGTGGGCTAATTTATTTCAAAAAACTTTTTGGAAACCCAAAATGCAGTTTCTGGCCCCAAAAAAATGTGTCCTGTGATAAACATCCCGTTTTTTCCTTTAAAAGACGAACATTTTCTCTTTTAAAACCCCTTCTTCAATTTCCCCCCTGTGCCTCAATTTTTGCAGTCTGCAACATAAAGGGGGCGGTTTTAAACCTCTCAAACTGTTTTTTGAGAGATAGGGCCTTTTGGGGAAAGGAGGGGTAGGGAAATTTAAAATGGTCCCCGGGCGGGGCCTTAGGTCGGGCACTTGGTCCACCCTCTCTAGAGGCTAGACTGGTTAGGATAAGTAAATCAGTTTTATATACACCCGGGAAATAGTAAAAGGCTTTGTCACCAACCACTAAAACTCGTGCAAAAGTGTTTTGTGGGGGCGGGAAGGGTGAGGGGAGAACTGAGCTTTCACTAGGCTCAACACAGGGTCAAAATTCTGCCTATTGCTCTTTCAATTCCCTTTATCAAAATTAAATCATACTTCCAATTGTGACACAAGGGTTTCGAAACTGAATCAAAATCCAAAATCTCTGTATGAGCAGGGAAAAAAATAAAATCTTTAAAATTTAAACTCTGACAGTTTTCAGCGGGTAATTCCCCGTTACACGCACACCCAGATATTTGGCTACTTCCAACACGTCGGGAAATTTTAATGTACTTAAAATCAGAAAATCAGAGTAACATTTTAAATGTTTCACTTTGGCATACATCACGAAAATAATTGAAATACCCAGGAAATGATTATGGGTAAATATAATCCTAATAGGGAATTTTAAATGTTGGTTGTCCCTTTGAGCTAGAGCACATAAACCCGTATTTCCATTCCTTGGAAACAAGAGACCAGTCAGGGACATACAACCACCTGTTTTGTTGTACAAGACCCAAAAACCCAAATCTTTAGATTAGGAAAGTAAATTTAAAAGCTTTTACCATAGATTTTACTAGTATGTTTAAACTGGGCAATTTTTTCCAACCAAACCCTTTGGGTCAAGACCTCCCGGACAGGCCCCCAAAATTTTTTTTCAAAAAACGCATTCCCAAAAACTTAAAATCTCCATGAATACTAAAAAGGACTTTCCCTTCTAGCATCCACCTGTTACTGGGTTTTGTAAAAAAAGGTCAGTATTTCCCTTTTCCAATTATCCATTAAAATTCATAAGGTTCAAAAATGCTTTAGGGTTACAAAATGGGAGTACAAACTAGAGAAATTAAAAATTTTAAAAAATTTATTAAAAAATAAGTTGTCT
Source organism: Cherax quadricarinatus (assembly GCF_026875155.1). Taxonomy (NCBI): domain Eukaryota; kingdom Metazoa; phylum Arthropoda; class Malacostraca; order Decapoda; family Parastacidae; genus Cherax; species Cherax quadricarinatus. Next base: position 24,790,461 of record NC_069443.1, on the reverse strand, counting down.
AGAGGTAAATAAACAAATTAAATTAATTAAAAGGGAAACAAAATAAAATCAATTTTCTCGAGTTCAATATTAAATTTTGCTGAAAAAAAAAATATCCCCATTTTTAATTTTTAATACCTCAGGTAAAATTTAACATTTAAAAAAATTTACAAATATTTACCCCGGGGAGTTAAAGCGTGTTTAATGCTCTTTAAGTATTAGCAAAGCCCCAAGACTCCCAAAAAGACTTTAAACAAGGGACTGACAAAGTCCTCAAAAAAACTAACTTTTTTTTACCGACTGGCAACCCAACATTTTGCTTTTAAAAAAACAAAGAATGCTAAGGGCCCCAAAAGCAAAAGCAATATGCGACTGTGACACAGGAAACAGGAACTGGAAAAAATATAACGACACAAGCCCGGGGCCATCTGCAGATCCTCCACAAAAATTTACAAAACCCCCCCAAATACTTTAATCTTTGTTTTAGCATAGGGAAAACCCGTGACTGGGACAAAACCAAACCAGTACAAAAATTAAATCAGAAGCTAAGCTAAGGACCTGAATGTTCAGAGTGTCAATGTTTACACACAACCCATACAACTTTGAAAATCACTAAGTCTTTTCAAAAATTTTTGTAACAAAGTTTTAAAAGAACTAACAAAAATAATGAACAGAAATCTGCCAACCCCCAAGCGATCTCCAGCAGGGCTGTAATTTTTCACAAAAGGTGAAGACACCCCCCCCCTTTGATCACGTGATAGCTAATGGACAACTGCAGCTCAAAGCCGGCCCTTAAAAAAACAGCACAAAACGAAAAATTACAGTAAATTTTTACAATCAAGCCCCAACTGAGGGACATTTTATATCAAACCCAAAAAAACAAAGCTAAATAACAATAAACAGTAAATAATATATAAAATCATACATTAAAAGATTTAGCTATAATCGCAAAATAAGCATATAAAATTAATGAAAAAGAAATATACATTCATATATATTAAAACTTGTAACCCTCAGGGTTGCAACACTGACCCCACGACTCTTCCCCCACAGTCTGACCACCCCAATCTGCCCCTTTAGTCTGCCACCAGTCCTTCCCCCCAGGTCTGGCCACCACGACTCTCCCCCCACAGTTGACCACCAGTCTTCCCTCCCCCAGTCTACCACCACGACTCCCCCTCCGACAGTCTGACCACCACGACTCTCCCCCCCCATTGGGCCCCCATGATCTCCCTCCCACAGTCTGGCCACCATGACTCCCCGTCCCCCAAATTTGGGCCCCCAGTCTTCCCTCCCACAGTCTGGGGCCCCACGACTTGCCTCACACTCTGACCACCACGACTCTCCCTCCCCCATTGGCCACCACGACTCTCCCCCCAATCTGACCACCACACTTTCCCCCCACATCTGAAACCCCCCGACTCTCCCCTCTCAGTCTGAACCACCCCGACTCTCCCCCCATAGTCTGACCCCCACGACTCTCCCTCCCCCAGTCCCAGCCACCCGACTCCCCCCTCCCCCCGTCTGACACCCCGACTCCCCCTTCCTAGTCGACCCACCCACTATCCCCCCACGTCTGGGCCCCCACGACTCTCCCTCCCCCAGTCGACCACCAGACTCTCCCTCCCACAGCTGCCACCCGACTCTCCCTCCCCCTCTGACCACACACTTCTCCCTCCCCCATCTGGCCACCACACTCCCCCTCCCCCAGTCTACACAATGACTCTCCCCCCCCAGTTGGCCCCCCGACTTCCCTCCCACAGTCTGACCAACCCCGACTCTCCTCCCCCATCTGACCACCAGACTCTCCCCTTCCTAGTCTGACCCCCCGACTTCCCCCCACATCGACCACCACGACTCTCCCCCCACAGTCTGGCCACCCACTCTCCCCCCCACAGCTGCCACCCCACTCTCCCTCCCACAGCTGGCCACCCCGATTTCCCCCCACAGGGCGACCACCCCCTCCCCCCCCCACTGTCTGGCCACCCCGACTCTCCCTCCCCCAGTCTGACCACCCCAAATCTCCCCCCCCCACCCTGACCACCCCCGACTCTCCCCCCCACAGTCCGGCCACCACGACTCCCCCCCCACATCGACCACCCCGACTCCCTCCCCCAGTCTGACCACCACGACTCTCCCCCCACAGTCTGGCCACCATACTCTCCCTCCCACTTTCTGACCACCACGACTCTCCCTCCCACATCTACCCCCACGATTGCCCTCCCCCAGTCTGACCACCACCCCCCTCCACAGTCTGACCACCAGACTCCCCCCCACAGTTGCCACCACGACTCTCCCTCTCTCAGTTGACCACCACGTCTCCCCCTCCCCAGTCTTGCCACCACGACTCTCCCTCCCACATCTGGCCACCATGACTTTTCCCCCCCACAGCTGACCACCACGACTCTCCCTCCCAGCTTGCACCACGATCTCCCCCCACATTGACACCCGACCTCCCCCCCACAGTTGGCCCCCCGATTCCCCTCCCCCAGTCTGACCACCCGACTCTCCCCCCCACAGTTGACCACCACGACTCTCCTCCCCCAGTCGACCCCACGTCTCCCCTCCCCCAAATCTTTCCACCCGACTCCCCCCTCCCATTTTTGACCACCCCGATCTCCCTCCCCAGCTGGGCCCCACACCCCCTCCCCAGTCTGACCACCAGACCTCCCTCCACGCTCCACCACATTCTCCTCCACTTCTGACCACCACCTTCTCCCTCCCCAGTTGACCCCCACGACTCTCCCTCCACAGTTGACACCCGACTTCCCCCCACATCTGGCCCCCCACATTCTCCCCCCACGTCTGCCCCACGACTCTCCCCCCCCACTGACCACCCCACTCTCCCTCTCTCAGTCTGACCACCACGCTCTCCCTCCCACAGTCTTGCCCCCACGACTCTCCCTCCCCCAGTCTGGCCACCTGACTCCCCCCTCCCCATCTGACCACCACGACTCTCCCCCCCCAGTCGACCCCCACGACTCTCCCTCCACCTGACCACCACAACTCTCCCCCCCACATCTGGCCCCCACAAATTTCCCCCACATCCGACCACCCCGATCTCCCTCCCACATTGACCACCACTACTCTCCCTTCAAGTCGCCACCCGCTCTCCCCCACAGCGACCCCCACGACTCTCCCTCCCCCAGTCGACCCAAAACACTCTCCCCCCACAGTTACCCCACCTCTCTCTCCCACATCTGGCCACCAAGACCCCTTTCCCTCCCCCATCGACCCCCACATCCCCTCCCCCAGTCGGCCACCCGACTTCTCTCCCCCAGTCTGCCCCCCACGTCTCTCCCTCACCACTGGCCACCACGACCTCCCTCCCCAGTTGACCACCACGCTCTACCTCCACAGTCTGACCCCCACACTCTCCCTCCCCAGTCTGACCACCCCGACTCTCCCCCCCACATTGACCACCTTCTCTCCCCCACAGTCTGACCCCCACGACTCCCCTCCACAGTCTGACCCCACGACTCTCCCTCCCACAGTCTGACCCCCTCGACTCTCCCTCCACAGTCTGACCCCCACGATCTCCCTCCCAGTCTTCACCACGACTCTCCCTCCCCCAGTCCTGACCCCCATGACTCTCCCTCCCACAGTCTGACCACCACGACCTCCCCCCCCCCCCCCCCCCCCCCTCCCCCACCCCCCCCCAGTCTGCCCCCCACGACTCCCCTTCCACAGTCTGACACCAGACTCTCCCCCCACAGGCCACCCGACTCCCCCCCCAGTCGACCACCACGACCCTCCCTCCCACAGCTGACCACCCCGACCTCCCTCCCCAGTCTAAACCAAAAGACTCTCCCTCCCACAGTCTGACCACCACGACTCTCCTCCCACAGTTCCCCCCCGTCTCCCTCCCACAATTTACCCCCACGATCTCCCCCCCACAGCGGCCACCAGGACTCTCCCCCCACATCTGACCACCAGACTCTCCCCCCCACATTTGGGCCCCCCCTTCCCCCCCAAGTTGGTTTTCTTTGAAAAATTTAGTTGAAAGCTTTTGTTTTGACCCCTTTTGTTGGGGATTTTTTTTGGTTTTTGTCTAAACCCCCCTTTTTTTGAAGTTTTGGCCCCACAACTTCCCCCCACATCTGCCACCACGACTCTCCCTCCCACAGTTGCCACCAGACCTCCCTCCCCCAGTCTGGCCACCACGACCACTCCCACTCTGACCCCCACGAAATCTCCCTCCACAGTTGCCACCAGACTCTCCCCCCCACTCTGCCCCCACGCCTCCCCCCCCCCCGTCGACCACCCCGACTCTCCCTCCCACATCTGCCACCAGAAATCTCCCCCCTAGTCTGACCCCCCCAAAGACTTCCCTCCCACAGTCTGACCACCCCGACTCTCCCCCCCACAGTCTGGCCACCCAAACCTTCCCCCAAGTCTGACCACCCCGACCCCCCCCACAGCGGGCCCCCACACTCCCTCCCAAAATCTGACCACCACGACTTCCCCCCCACGTCTGCCACCACGACTCCCCCTCCCCAGTTGACCACCACGCCTCCCCTCCCGTCTGACCACCACGTCCTCTTTCCCCCCCCCACAGCTTTCCACCACGACTCTCCCTCCCACAGTCTGGCCACCAGACTCTCCCCCCACAGCTGCCCCCCAGACTCTCCCTCCCCCAGTCTGACCACCCCGACTCTCCCTCCCACCCGTCTGACCCCAATTCCCCCTCCCCAGCGGCCACCCCCTTCTCCCTCCACATCTACCCCCACTTCCCTCCCCCGTCGACCACCCCCACTCTCCCTCCCCAGTCTGACCACCACGTCTCCCCTCCCACAGTCTTGCCACCACGACCTCCCTTTCCCCCATCTGCCACCCCGACTCCCTCCCAAGTCGGCAACCACGACCTCCCCCCACAGTCTGACCACCACGACTCTCCCTCCCACCTGCCACCACGAATCTTCCCCCTCCCCCCAGTCTGACCCCCCGATCTCCCCCCCACATCTACCCCCACGACTCTCCCTCCCCAAAGTCCCCGACCACCAAACCCTCCCTCCCACAGTCTGGCCACCAGATTTTCCCTCCCCCAGTCTGACCCCCACGACTCTCCCCCACAGTTGCCCCCACGACCTCCCTCCAATTACCACCACGCTCTCCTCCCACAGTCTTGCCACCACGATTTTCCCCCCCCACAGTCTGGCCCCCTCTCTCCCCCACAAAATTGACCCCCACGACTCTCCCCCCCACAGTCTGACCACCCCGACCCCTCCCTCCCACAGTCTCACCCCCCCACCCCTCCCCCCACATCTTCCACCCCCACTTCCCTCCCAACTGACCCCACGCTCTCCCTCCCCCAGTCTACCACCACACTCTCCCTCCCACAGTCTGCCCCAGACCTCCCCCCAAGTCTGACCACCCCGACCCCTCCCCCAAATCCCGACCCGACCTCCCCTCCCCCCCCAGCTACCCCCGACCCTCTCCCCCCCCAGTCGGGGCCCCCACGACTCTCCCCCACGTCTGACCACCCCGACTCCCCTCCCACAGTCTGCCACCACGACTCCTCCCCACAGTCTGACCACCCCACCTCCCTCCCACAGTTGCCCCCACGACTCCCCCCCACATCTGACCACCCCGCCTCTCCTCCCTATTGACCACCACGCTCTCCCCCCCCATCTGCCACCACGACTCTCCCCCCCATTGACCACCAAGATCTCCCTCCCCACAGCTGCCCCCCACGACCTCCTCCCACAGTCTGACCCCCACATCTCCCCCCAAGTCGGCCACCCCGATCTCCCTCCCCACACACCCCACCCCCCTCCCACGTCTGACCACCCGACTCCCCTCCCCCATTGACCCCACCTTCCCCCCCACAGTCCCGACCACCATGACCTCCCCCCCTCCCCCAGTTGCCACCACGATTTTTCCCCCCCACATCGACCACACGACTCTCCTCCCACAGTGACCACCCGACTCTCCCCCCCACAGTCGGCCCCCACGACTCTCCCCCCACACTGGGCCCCCACGACTCCCCTCCCCAAGTCTGACCACCACGACTCTCCCTCCCACAGTCTGACCACCGAACCCCCTCCCCCTCTGACCACCCGATCTCCCCCCCACACTGACCCCGACTCTCCCTCCCCCAGTCTGACCCCACGCTCTCCCTCTCAAATCTGGCCACCACGACTCTCCCTCCCACAGTCCCGACCACCACGACTTCCCCCCCACAGTCTGCCACCAGACTCCCTCCCCCATCTGCCACCACGACTCTCCCCCCACAGTCTTCCCCACGACTCTCCCCCCCACAGTCGACAACCCCGACTCTCCCCCCACAGTCTGACCCCCTCCCTCTCCCCCCAAGTCCCCGACCCCACGACTCTCCCTCCCACAGTCTGCCCCACGACCCCCTCCCCCATTCTGACCACCTCGACTCTCCCTCCCACATCCCACCAGACCTCCCTCCCCCACAGTCTGCCACCACGCTCTCCCTCCCACAGTCTACCACCATGACTCTCCCCCACAGTCTGCCACCACGACTTCCCCTCCCACAGTCTGCCACCACGACTCTCTCCACATCGACCACCCGACTCCCCTCCCCCATCTGCCCCCACGACTCTCCTCCCACAGTCTACCCCACCGACTCTCCCCCCCACAGTCTGACCACCAAGATCCCCCTCCACATCTGACCCCCAGACTCTCCCTCCCCATTTTGACCACCACGATTCGCCCCCCCACAGCGCCACCACGACTCTCCCCCACGTCCCGACCCACCCCACTTCCCCCCACATCTGACCACCAGGGCCTCCCTCCACATCTGACCCCCACGACCTCCCCCCCACGTCGCCACCAGACTTCCCCTCCCCCATCTGACCACACGACTCTCCCTCCCCAGTTTTGACCACCACGCCCCCTCACTCTCTTCTGACCCCCCACGGGCCCCCTCCCACCAAGTTTTGCCACCACGACTCTCCCTCCACAGTCTGGCCACCATACTCTCCCCCCCCCACAGTCTACCCCCACGACCTCCCCCCACGTCGACCACCACACTCTCCCCCCCCATCTGACCACCACGCTCTCCCCCCCCACATCTTTCCACCACGCTCTCCCCTTTCCCTTTCTTTCCCCCCCGACTTTCCCTCCCACAGCTACCAACCCCACTCTCCCCCCCACACTGGCCACCCCGACTCTCCCTCCCACAGTTTGACCACCACGACCCCCCTCCCACGTCTGCCACCCCGACTTCCCTCCCAATTTTGCCCCACACTTCCCTCCCCAGTCTACCACCAGACTCTCCCCCCACAGTCCCACCACGACCTCCCTCCACAGTCTGACCACCACACTCTCCCCCCCACATCTGCCCCCCCGACCCCTCCCCCGTCTGCCAACACGATCCCCTCCCCCAGTCTGACCACCCGATCTCCCTCCCACATTTTTGGCCACCCCGACTCTCCCTCCCACGTCTGACCCCCGAACCCCCCTCCCAACGTCTGGCCACCCCGACCTCTCCTCCCACAGTCTACCACCCCCGACTCTCCCTCCACATTTTTTGCCACACGACTCTCCCTCCCCCCATCCTGCCACCCCATCTCCTTCACGTCTGACCACCACGAATCTCCCTCCCACGTCTGACCACCCCGATCTCCCCTCCCCGTCTGACCACAAATTTTCCCCCCCACATTTGCCACCAGACTCTCCCCCCCACATCTGACCCCCCACGACTCTCCCCCCCACAGCTGACCACCCGACCTCCCCCCACGTTGCCACCCCCACCCCCCTCCCACAGTCAAAACCCCTCCTCCCCCAGTCTGACCCCCACGCTCTCCCCCCACCTCTGACCACCCGACTCTCCCTCCCCCAGCTACCACCAGACTCTCCCCTCCCCAGTTCCCCACCCCCACGATCTCCCCCCACAGTCGCCACCCGACCTCCCCCCCCCAGTCTGGCCCCCACTCTCCCCCCCACAGCTGACCACCAGACTCTCCCCCCCACAGTCTGACCAAAACCCCGACTCCCCTCCCACAGTTGCCACCACGACTTCCTCCCACAGTCTGACCACCATGACTCTCCCCCCACAGTCTGCCCCCCGACTCTCCCTCCCCAGTCTGACCACCAGACTCCCCCCTCCCACATCTACCCCCGACTCTCCCCCCCACAGTCTGACCCCACGACCTCCCTCCCACAGTCTGAACACCTGCTCTCCCCCACAGTCGACCACCACGACCCCCTCCCACAGTTGCCACCAGACCTCCCCCCACATCTGACCACCACGACTCTCCCTCCCCCCGTCGACCCCCAAGACCCCCTCCCACACCCACCCCCCGACTCTCCCTCCCCCAGCTGACCCCACGACTCTCCCTCCCACATCGACCCCCAAACTCCCCCCACAGCGCCACCCCGACTCTCCCCCACAGTCTGACCACCAGACTTCCCCCCACCCATCTGACCACCCCGACTCCCCCCAATCACCACACGACTCTCCCCCCCAAGTCTGACCACCATGACTCTCCCCCCAATTGCCACCCGACTCTCCCTCCCACAGTCTGACCACCTCGCTCCCCCCCCACAGTTGACCCCAGACTCTCCCTCCCACAGTTGGCCACCACGACTCTCCCTCCCCATTTGACCCCCAGCTCTCCCCCCACAGTTACCACACGACCCCTCCCCCCCGACCACCTACTCTCCCCCCCCCAGTTTGGCCACCAGACTCTCCCTCCCCAGTCTGGCCCCCACGATTCCCTCCCCCCAGTTGACCACACGACTCTCCCTCCCACAGTTGACCCCACGACTTTCCCCCCCCCCTTCCCCCCCCATCGGCCCCCACGACTCTCCCTCCCTCAGTCTGGCCCCCACGATCTCCCCCACAGTCTGACCACCACACCTCCCCCCCCACTCTGGACCACACTCTCCTCCCCCAACTGGCCCCCACCTCTCTTGGGATGTTAAAATTCTAATTAAAAAAAGTTTTCAACTTCTTGATAAAAATCTTTTTAAAATGGGTTACCTTTCATTTTTTTTCGATTTTACTTTTCTTTTTTAAAAATTTCACGTTATATAAAAAAAAAAAATCACAATAACCCTCTTGTAACAATCACAAGACAAATCAGAGATAACAGAAAATGTTGGGCCTTCCTGGACCCTCCTCAACAAAATTGTTCGTGTTTTTATTGTTATATTGCTCATAAATACCCTGTAATGAAAGGTAAAAAAGTGTTATTTCTTTACAGGGGATTTGATGATAATAATAATAATAATAAAAAAATAATAAAATTTAAAAATAAATAATAAAAATAATAATAAAAATAATAATAATAATAATAAAAATAAAAATAATAATTTGAAAGTTAAAATTTTTTGGATGAATTCATTTAAAACATACCTAAATGTAACAAAAATAAATTTTTCTTTAAACGAAGTTAAAGAGACATGTTGGAAATTTTTTTGGACACCCAGGTCGAAAAAATGCCCCCCTCGATACCACAAAAAACTCTATCTCCCCAAGTCAACCTGGCCTAATTAATTTTAAAATGAAATAGCATCACCAGAATTCTGGTAAAACATTTAATAAATATGTGGCTGTAAATTAAAAATTAAAAAAAAAATAATACAAAACATTTAAGGGAAAAATTATCTTGAAAACACCACCAATTTGTCTGCAATTTCGGGGGTCATACCAAAACAGTAAAAAAGAAGAAAAACCGGCCAGAATTTTCAACATAAAATAGACATCATCGGGTGTGGTAATCCTGTTTCCCCTTGATTACGGAGTCCCGTCCCTGCCTAGTTCTCACGTTTTCAGGACGCAATTCCAACAATTTCGGGTCCATTTTAGAGGGTTTTAAACCAAAAATACCTCTAGAGCGACGAAATTTATGCACATTTTACCACGGTCTTTTAGCCCATTTCAAACCCAAGGGAATTCTCTCCCCCGGATGCTCACCCATTTTCCCGGGTTTTTTTTTATTTTTCAAATTAATTTTTTTACCTACAATATATTTTCCCTTAATTTACATACAAAAAAACTGTTTTCGGAAAAATACGTTTTTTCCACACTGCAGCCGGGGGAAATTTTTGTTAAACGACTCAATTATCCTTCCTTAGGGGACATTTCCCGCTGGTCTGGCTTTAGTGGCTGTTCTCCTAATAGGCCTTACTAAATTATCTTTTTGCTTTGTTTTTCAATGCAAAAAAATTCAGTGCACCTTGTCACTTTCCCTTTGCTTTTCATTTTCATTTGATTAAAAACCATTTAATTCCCAAAGGGGAATGAATTTTTTAATCGTGCATAAACTTTCCTGGCCACGCCCAACAACACTTTGACTTTCCCCGGACAACACCTTGTGCATCTGGGTACAATGTCAATACTTTGCCCAGAGGCCACAATGTTCGATGCTGTTCAGTATCAATTAGCACAATGTCACCGGTTGAATTGTTCTGCAATTTACTGCTCTGTCGCACCATAAAAGTGTTCATGTGTATAAAAGATATTCTTTACGCCCACATTAGCCAATGATCAATTATTTTATTTAACATTTTAATTTATCACACAACGCTGCCGCATCATTGTAATCTTCATCACTTTCTTTCAGGATTTTCTCGTAGACAGGGGCAGCTTCCAATTTCCTTCCACATATTAGGTGAGAAGGGTGTTAATTTCATCTGCATCAGGTGTATCACTCATGTACGAGAGAGGCCTATTATTTATCCGATTCTCTGCCTCCACTAACACTGCATGGAATTTTCCAAATTCATTCTCTTCCTGTGTAGTACTTTAACGGAGACACCCTTCGTTGTGCCTATCACCTTTGTACAGCCCCCCCTGCCAAGGGGCTCTAGGAGTAATAAATTTCCAGGTACAAACCCCCGTTGGGTTAACAGAGATTGAACATCGTTACTCTTATTTAATTCTAGCAAGTGTTGAGCACCTGCTACAAAATTAGTGGCATTTTCCGAAATCATCAATCTCGGACAGGATCTCCTAGATGCAATTTTTTTAAACAGCTGTATAAACTGTCCTGAAGACTAGTGGCAGTACAAGTGAACAAGCATACATACACTTTCAGTGGTACACCATCTGAAGTACCTGTTAAAATGATTGGACCACTATAGTCTACACTTGTTACATCAAATGGTTTCACTAATTGTACACGCTCCTTTGGCAATGGTGGAGGACCTGGGTACATATAGGATCTGGCATCCACACGGCGACAAATTACACAAGATTTAATCACCATTTTTACACTTTGCCGTCCTTGTGGAATCCAGAAAGTTTCCCTAATACAATTTAAGGTATCTTGTACCCCACCATGCATTGCATTTTTCTGGGCATTTAATACAATTAAATTTGTTAGATGATGAGTTTTGGGCAGTAAGATAGGGTATTTAGCATAATCACCCAATTCAGCATTTTGCAACCTACCTCTGCACCTAATTACATTGTTTTCTAAATACAGCCCCAATTTCTCTATTATGGAACCTTTCACAATTTTTCTTTCCATCTTCAATTTAATCTCATTTCCAAAGATTTCTTCTTGTACCCTCTGTATCCAATATTCAAGAGGATGTGAAAACTTATATGAGATATTCATCTTGTTTAGAAATTTAAACACAAACTTAGTTACATTGATTACTTTGGGTAAAGAAGAATACCTATTTATATCAATGGCTAAGGAAGGACAAATTATTGGAGTGTTGGTAACAGTAATTTCAACAGGAGTAATATACGCCTTTTGTACAGGCCAGTTAGCTTTATTTACCAACCAGCTCGTCCTTTCAACCATGATACAGTATTGACGAATTTAGCATAAAGTAAACCTCGAGACAAGAAATCAGCTGGATTCTCCTCACCAGGTATATGATTAAATGTTAACATATGCTGACCCAAACTATTATACTTCTCTTGCATCTGATTAATTTCAGCGACTCTGTTTTGTACGTACTCAATTTTAATGTTTCCATTATGAATCCATTGTAAGGATACCTCATTATCAGACCAAATTACAGTGTCGCTAATATTTAACTTCTGCAACTTATTTCTTATATAATTAGCTAATTTGACACCTACATAAATGGTTGTTAATTCCAACTGAGGTAAGGTACGTGATTTATTTGGAGACACTTTAGCCATAGGCATAACAAGAGAAATAACACTATTACATTGAAGGTAAGCGACTGCTCCATACGCCAATTTTGAAGCATCGCAAAAAATTCGAAGTATATTTTTCCCATCTGAATTGGCCACCTGGCGTGAGAACTCCAACATTGGAATTTTTTCATAATCACCAATTAATTCATCCCACCTGTTAATGAATTCCTCAGGTAGAGTTTCATCCCAAGCACATTCAAGCTTCCATGCTTCTTGTATTAACAATTTCCCTCTTATAGTAAGGGGTGACACTAAGCCTAGTGGATCAAAACTTCTGGAAACTTCAGCAATCAAGACTCTCTTAGTTAATTAATTGAGCATACTGTAATTATTAGGTTTTAACATTAACAAATCTTTCTCAGTATCCCAAGTTAATCCCCACACATTACTACATTTTGGTACTTCATCTCCAGGGTAATCTTTACTTATTTTGTCATTTAATTTGGACAAATTACTATTCCATTCCCTCAGAGGCATATTTGCACTTTGCATTATTTTATTAGCCTCTCCATAAGTCATTAACAGTTCCTCTTCAGTTGACGTCACACCCAGGAAATTGTCCACATAAAATTGCTTGCTCATTAATTTACTCAATGGACTTCCCGTACATTAAAGGTGTGCATTTATCGTCGCTTGAAGTAGGAACGGACTGGATGTAGCACCAAATACTACGCTCCTAAAGCGAAAGGTTTTCAGAGGGCTAAGTGGGTCAATAGGATTCTCAGGCCATGAGAAGCGGGTACAATCCCGGTCAGCCTCTTGTAAACCCACTCTTAGGAAAGCTTTATTTATGTCAGCCGTAAAGGCGTAATTCTTCACCCTGAAATTTAATAAGATATCTCCTAATTTTTCCGTCAACGACGGACCTGTCATCAGTCATTTCAACTAGGTACATTTTTGTTACTCCTGGCACTACAATTAAACACAATTCTCAGAGGAGTGGTCTTAGAATCCTCCTTCACTCCGTGATGTGGCAAATAGTGACCATAAATTTTGGCTTCCTCAGGAGGTACCTCTTCTATAAATTTATTAATTAATTCTTCATTAATTATATCATTACAGGCAGTCAACAATTCTGGTGTCTTACTCAGTTCGCGGAGCTGAGCATTTAATTGTCCATATGCCATTCTGTAATTAGTGGGCAATTCTGGATGGTTCAGTCTCCACGGAAGTCGTACCCAGTATTGTCCAGATTAAAATTTTACATCTCTCAGGTATTGTTCCTGAGTAAAAGATCACTCACTTTCTTCATTTACATTTATTCCATGCTGTCTAATTCTCACAATTTATGCACTGGCTCAAAACCATCCTCTATGGAAGAATTATATTGGGGCACGATTTCATGAGTAAGACACAGTGATAGTATTTATAGTTTCCTCTAGTTATGCATTATTATTACGAGGAATCCTACCATACATTACATGACCTCCTGCAGTCTTTAAAAGGGTGACACCACATTTCTTTACCATACCCTCTACAAAGGAGGCATAATAGTCACTACCTATCAAAATATTTATTGGGCCTACAGAATCATCATTTACACCAGAAGGTGATAAATTTACATTATGTGAAAGTCTTTCTGTAGCTTTACTAAGCCCTATTGTAGATGCTTTCTCTGGGAGCATATCTACAATTACTGCATTAATACGTTTTTTCTCATTGCCCAACCTGACAGTTACATAAACAGTGTCATACAATTGAGCCCTTTTATCTGAGAGAAAACCAGATAATTTTAAAGTTGTGGGATCTCCCATTTGTACTTTCATCCCAATAAGACATTTACGTTTTATGAAAGTACGCTGGGATCCCTGGTCGAACAATGCAGTTACGTTTTTTTATTTATGCCTTTTATTATCAATTTTTTACCTGTAACACAGGTAAGGCTACTTCAGCAAAACCATCATTATTAACATTAGCAGCAATTTTTACATTAGCCACTGTTGTGTGGATTGTCAACATTATCATTATTATCAACATTATCATATAGACCCTTACACATGACTATATGGTGTCTTCCTTTGTGACATTAATAACAGTTGTTTAATTTGGCATGACAATCCTTTACATTGTGATTACCTAAACACCTGATACATCTGTCAATTCCCCAATCTTTCAACTTTATCATTCCATAAAATTGATGCATTGCTATTCTTAGAAAAATGAGTACCCTTGCAGAAAAGACAATCTCTCTTTTCTTTGACGGGTTTTCTTTTACGGGCTACTTATTCTTCTTCCCTTTTGTGGAGAATCATTATTTCTGATTCCTGCTACTTGATATGTACCAAAGCAACTCTTTTTAGTAGATGAATTCTGATTATTAACATTGGGATAATTTTTCCCTTTGTGAAACTTGACAGAATACCTCAGAGTTATATGTGTTGCATCTTTAAAAAGAGTTTGTTGGCTGGTCTGAAAACTGAAAAATTAATTCTTGCAGACCTAGTCTTATTCCTCCAGACCAAAAAAAACTTTGTGATACTTTTCTAGTCCATTCAAGTGTTTTACAGCTAATTTTTTCTGTACAATGGCACTCAATAACCATCTGATTCCTTCAGGTTATATTTATTATTTAAAAAGTTCGAGAGTGCTCTCCAGTTTAACTCTAAACTGCTGTAACCTTTGAAAGTGTGATCTGGAGTTTTTACAATAACAATGATAGTTACTAGATCCACTTACTCTGTTCTATATTGCCATAAGTGACCTTCCACAAATCAACTGCTTCTTTGTAAGAGTCATCTACATGGGAAAGCTTGTATCAGTATGTGAGCATCTCCTCTTATCTGCCCTTTGAGGTAAAAAAATTTAGTAACACAAGCTAGATCAAATCCTATCATGCACAGCTGCTTTAAAAATTGACCAAAACTCCTCCAATTTTTTTCCCAGGATTAAATACAGGTAAACATAAATTCTGGAGTTTGGAAAAGACATCTTATTTATTGGAATAGATTAACTGCCTGGTTTACACCTTTTAATTTATTCAAAGCCTGACTTTTACAAGAAAGAATGTTTTCTTCTAATTCATAATACTGATTTAAACATAAGATCCATTTCTGTCTCATCTGTACAATTTTCTAACAAATCTCCTTCACATTTTTTATAATATAATTTGTATGAATCATATCTATTCCCTAAAGCATCTAAATACAATTTTAAATCATCAGTTTTACAGTTTCTTGATTCTTAATTCCAAACATTATTGTATGCCTTGGGGGACATGCCCTTTCTAGCCTGCAATGATGATTTTTTTTCTCTAAACCATGTACAGGCATGTACATCCCCTACTTTTCTTATCAGCTTCCTCTGTCAAGAAAAATGTTTTTTATTTTTCTTCCCCTTTCCCTGCCCCCTCCGCATTGTACCTCAGTTCCTTGAATCAAAATTTTCCACTCTTCAAATTCATTTTCCTCTTGGCTACCCTTTACATTTTTTTAAAAAACTGCCTTTTCAAAGTGCTAACGGACTTTCTTTTCCCCCCCAACTCTCTCTTCCTGGGGAAATCTCCTTTCCCCTGCCTTCCCCTATACCATCTTTCTAATCACAACTCTCTCCGTTCCTTTCACACAAACTTAGTTTTCGCCTGACTAACACTCTTCGCAGTAATCACGTTCATGCTCCTCCTCCCTTTATTGATGCCCTGTTCCTCTTGTCCTCTCAGTACTTTGGAGAAACTGCAGTTCACTTCTGACAGACTCAGGAGCACAATAGTATATTAGGGTTGCCGATTCAACAATGCTCTTTGCTGTCAGGTTAGAGATCAGTCATCCTATTGACTGGTTTTGGGTTTCTGTAGATGCCTTCCTTTCCCATTACATTGTAAATGCTCCGAACTTCAGAACACCCGTGACTTAACATGATTCCCTTTTCTCCTTCTCCCTCTTTCCCTTTGTTCCTTCCGCTTTCTCCTTTTGGTTTTCTGTCTTCTGCATTGGGTGTTTGGTCCTTTATTAATATTCCTCCCTCTCTGTGTTTTTGTTCGTATCCTTTGTGGGCACCTAGCTCCTTTGTGGGCCCCTAGCTCCCTTGTGGGCCCCTAGCTCCTTTGTGGGCCCCTAGCTCCCTTGTGGGCCCCTAGCTCCCTTGCAGTGCTCCTCTTTCTTAGTCTCTGACTGACTGACTGACTGACTGACTGACTACTACTACTACTACTACTACTACTACTACTACTACTACTACTACTACTACTACTACTACTACTAATACTACTACTACTAATACTACTACTACTACTACTACTAATACTACTACTACTACCACCTCCTCCTCCTCCTCCTCCTCCTACTCTTCATCTACCTCTTTTTTCCTTTCCTACTACCCCCCTTGTCCCTCCCGGGTCTGCTGGCATATATGTACTGCTTCTCTCCTTTCTGTTAGTGGACATTTTGTAAATGGTCCCAAGTATGACCAAAAACGTCGTCGTAACTCCTCTCTCCTATGTTGCGGGTTGTGTATAGTGTGAAACACCCCGTGCGTAAGGGAAAATAAACACACCATGATTATCTTATGGAAGATAAAGTTTAGCTAGAAATCAAATTTTTAAACAATTTAACAAGTTTCTCTCTATTTTCATATATTTACACTTACCCATCCATCTTTATAAGAAAACTACACACACACACACACACACACACACACACACACACACACACACACACACACACTGGTCAGAACGTCTCTGTCTTACTAAGACCTACATTATGATGTTTTTTACTGTGATTTGTGAATGTTAGTGAATATTATAAAAATAATGTTGTGTTGTAATTTACTTCAGTGTTGAAATGTTAGCAATGTTGTACCTTTTAATGTGTGGGCAATCAAAGTTATTTCTTTTTCTTAATGTTTATAATATAAATAATTCTTAAAGTTGATGTTTAGGTCGTGTTTATGTCGTGTTGAAAATTATGTTTGTTCATAACAATATAAGGATGACCTGATGGAATATAAGGACGACCTGGTATGGGATATAAGATGACCTGGTATGGGAAATAAGGATGACCCCGGTATGGGATATAAGGACGACCTCGTATGGGATATAAGGATAACTTGGTATGAGAAATAAGGATGACCTGGTATGGGATATAAGGACGACCTCGATGGGATATAAGGATAACCTGGTAAAGAGAATAAGGATGACCTGGAAAGGGATATAGGGATGACTTGGTAAGGGATATAAGGATGACCTGGTAGGGAAATAAGGATGACCTGGGGATGGGATATAAGGACGACCTCGTATGGGGTATAAAGATAACCTGGTATGAGAAATAAGGATGACCGGTATGGGATATAAGGACCACCTCGATGGGGTAATAAGGATAACCTGGTATGAGAAATAAGATGACCTGGTATGGATAAGGATGACTTGGTATGGATATAAGGATGACCGGTATGGGATTTTAAAAGGATGACCTGGTATGAGATATAAGGATGACCCTGGTATGGGATATAAGGATGACCTGGTATGGAAAAATAAGGATTATCTTGTAGGGGGAAAAAAAAGGGTGACCTTTGGGTTAAAGGGGTATAAGGATGACCTGGTAGGATATAAGGATGACCTGGTATGGGGTATAAGGACGACCTGGTATGGGATATAAGGACACCTGGTAAAGGGAAATAAGACGACCTGGTATGGAAATAAGGATGACCTTGGTATGAGATATAAGGATGACCTGGGATGGGATATAAGGATGACCTGGTATGGGGTATAAGGATAATCTGGATGAGATATAAGGATGATTTGGTAAGGGATATAAAGGGTGACCTGGTATAGGATATAAGGATAACCTGGTATAGGGTATAAGGATGAACTGTATGCGATATAAGGATTATCTGGTATGGGATATAAGGATGACCTGGTTAGGGATATAAAAGGGTGACCTGGTATGGCATATAAGGATGACCTGGTATGGGAATAAGGATGACCTGGTATGGATAAAAAGGATACCGGGTAGGGATAAAGGATGCCCGGGTTAGGGATAAAAGGGATGACCGGGAAAAGGGATATAAGATGACCTGGTAGGGGGAAATAAGGAACCTGGAGGGATAAAAGGATGACATGGATGGGATAAAAAGGAGACCTGTAAGGGAAAAAGGGATGACCGGGTAGGGGTTTAAAAGGAACCGGTGGGGGATATAAGGGATGCCGGGTTTAGGGAAAAAGGGACCGGGATGGGATAAAGGGATGACCTGGTAGGGAAAAAGGGATACCTGATAGGAAAAAGAAGACCGGGTGTTGAAAAAGGCTTTACCACTAAATATTTATAAATTAAATAAGTGAACACTTAGCTAAAAAAGACAGCAAATCGTCTACACAGCCGCCCCTCAGACGAGTCTGAAGCGTGAAACCCTTTCAACGGGCTTAAAGTTTTATAATTTTAAGATTATAAATTCCCCCTGGGGGGTGTTATGCAGCAATTTTTCCTGAGGGCGACAATTTTACTTTTTTGGACTCAAAATTTTTAAACCACCCCGACTATGGGCGTTTACAAACTCCTTGCGACTAAAGAACTGCGCAGTCCCCCTACCAAAGAAATTCGTAACATCCCCTTGCCTTTAACGTAGCTAGGGTGTTCTTCACACCTTCGACGGGTATCGGGACTTGATAGAAGCAAAGGTCCTTGGAGCCCCACGTTTCATTTCCCGGGAAACGCACACTTACACAAAGTTCCACAAATTTGCTTTTTTTGTTCACAATCAAATCACAAAGAAGCTGATCACCTTCTCTTAAGTTTTTGTGTTTATAACTTTTTGTTCACCAACCACAATCAGTTCTTTGCTGGTTATACGGGCATCATGCACTCTCAGTAGAGCCCAAAGGAACGAAGACGCCCAGCGCCCCCCGTCACTGCCCCTTGCCAAAAAAAAAAGCTGACCTAACTTTTTTTCCCTTTGCCACTTCCTCGATGGGGCAAAGCAAAGGTTTATTTTTTGCTGTTTTTAAGCATAGACAAAAATGTCCACTATTTTTACTAGGGAAACGAAGGGGGAGCAGTTTTTCCTTAATTTTTTCTGCTAAAGAAAAGAGATGTACTGTCTTTTATTAAAATACACACGCAACACGGACGCAAGGGAAAATGGTCGGTTTTGACCCGGAGGCATACTCGAGGGGGGGGCATCTTGATCAATTACGTAGCAGTAAACAAATGTGCCCTTCTGAGAGGTCTGGGCCCTCGGGGCTGAAAGGGCTGAAGGGGCGAAGGACTGAAGGGGGCTGAACCCCCCTCCGGAGAAAATTTCTCCACACTGGAGGGCGGCGGGGGTTCGCTGAGGTGAACTTTTCATCACACATTAATTTTAAATTTTTCCACTCCCCACCCTGCTGTTTGTTTTTTCTGAACAGGTGTAGTCTTTGGTGTCGGGAGAATCATAATTTTGGTTTTCAACATTGTGAAATTTTCTAAGGGCAGTTTTTTATTTATTGTCCGCTTTTTTCACTACACCCTTTGCTAAAAACACACTGCCTATGATTCCATTTGCATCGGGATTTTGCATAATTTTTCCAAGTGGCCATTGGGACCTGGACCATCATTGTCAAAATCACAGTCCCCTGGTTTTAAAGGGACTTAGATTTTCAGAACACCACTCCATAGAAGTGTTCTCTAAAGAGGTGAATGTCTTCTCGCCAAAATTTTTCTCCCCAACTTCAATCACTTTTTAGGTGTTTGAATTACGTCTGAGTTGCTCGGGGTTCAAATAAGTAGGATCCTCTAGTTTTTCTTTATCTTTCATGGGGGGAACGGGGTTCGAGCCTTCTGCCATGGAGTAAATGAGATGGACTTAACACTTCAAAATTGTCCAGTATGGAACAAATTTTAGAGTCTGTTGTTGACCTATTTCTATTTCACACAACTGTAGGGAAATTCTTCTAATCGATTCTTTGACGATAAGAGTTTTCCCTTAAACAACTTTTTAAAAACCGATCATTTTTTTCATAAAATCCGCCGTCCAGGGAGTTTAGAGGAAGTATCTCCAACGACAACTGCGTTGATTAAAGCATCTTTGACTTCCGGTTGATCAAAGATCTTGTTATAAAAGCAGCACCACAAAAAAAGTTCGTTGCTTATCTAAATCATCATCTGGGACATCCCCTTCGGCTAAAACCCTTTCTAATAATTTATAAAGGTTTCACAGACATGTCATGGCTACTTCTAAAAGTACGCCTAGTTGACAATGAACAAACAGATGCACCTTGAGGGAATTTTTCAACTTTTTTTTAAAATTACTGGTCCATTGTAATCTACACTTGTCACTCAAATGGAGTGATATACAAACTCTTTCAGGGGATATGGAGGGGACCGGGATACGCATACTCGCATATCGTAGTGACGACAATAATACATTCCTTATTTGTTTTTTTCACACTTTGCCCGACCTTGGGGGTATCCAGTAGGACGTCGCATATGACAATTGTGTCCCAACCCCCCCATGTACACATTATTGGGCGTTTTGCACAATCTTTTTTGTTAGCCAATGATTCGGGGGATCATTTTGAATGAAGGCTTCTTTGGGGTATGAAGAATTAAAATTTTTCCCACATCTTAAATTTTTTCTGAGTCGAGAAAAAGTCCTAAAAAATTTTAATCATGACGGGTTTTCTTTGGGGGTTTATCTTGTTTTCTAAAAATTTTATATTCTGTAAAAAAACATCTTTCGTTTATTTTCCCCCAGAAATTTAAGGGGTCAAGACATTCAAATCAGGTTTTTCCTTAATGAATTTAAAGACAAGAGCAAACTCTTAAGGTTTCCCCAAAATAAAATTTTAGATCCCCAATGACTATTTTGGGTCGCGTTTTTTACACAACTTTTTTTCGCTGTGTTCAAGCAACTGTTTCTTCTGCAAAATGTAGCTTTTTGCTGAGGCCGATTTTTCATTAGAAGCCAGTTCTCCGGGAGCATAATTTTTATTCAAAAATTTTTCTTAAAGGGCACCACGTGACAACATGCACGGGATTCTTTTGGGGTAAGACGTGAAGAAGAATAATCCTCTGCACTCTTTATTTCTGCACTCTTTTCTTTACAAGACCAGTTTACTCTCTTTATTTCTTAACCACTGGAAAACTGCCTCATTATCACTCCAACCCAGGGTTTTTTCAACATGAGATGATCAAGTACTTTTTGAAAAAAGACACTAATTTTGTACCTCATATAGTCCCTGTCAGTTCCAATTGTGGTACATCTGACCTTCAAGGTGCTACCCGGGCCTTTGAAGTAATTATGTACTTCCTTCACATTACTCTTAAGCACAGCGCCAAACCTCTGTTTGACGCATCACAAAAACACATGAAAAGTGAATTGTTTCCCTCTTGACCATTGTCGGGGAAATTTAATTTGATAAAGTTTTTTTAAACCCCTTGGATATTTCATCCCATGTTTGACTCATTCTAGAGGCAAGTTCTCATCCCATCCAATTTGGACTTCCAGCATTTTCATAAGCTTTTACCCTTTTAGAAATTGGTGAACGAGTAAAAAGGGGATCAAACATTGTGAACCTCTGACATAAACACTTTTTAGTGATGTACTGCATGATTTATTGTTTATCTTTTGAACTCAAATATTTTCCCTTTGTGTTCCAATAAGCCCCAGCATTTTGGAATCGGGAATTTCATTTCGGGAAACTTCTTTGATAATTCCCCTTTAATTGCTTTGAATTTGTATTCCACATCCTTAAGGCAATTTGCTTATTTCATCCCTTTGTTAGCTTTTCTGATAAGGGTTTCAAATCCCCTCTTTTTCACATACCTTTAAGATTGTCCACATAGAAACTTTTTTTTTAAGATTTTTTTAAGGGACTTTCAGATTTTTTTTTAATGAGATTTAGAGTAGCTTCTAGTAAGAATGGAGAGGATGTTGCACCAAATAAAACTGATTAAACATAAGTTTTTTACAGGGCTTTTTGGGGCATGTGTTTTCAGGCCCAAAAAATCGAGTAAATCTCTACATTTCTTTTATCCTCCTAAAAAGCTTGGAAAAAATCACCGTGTAGGCATATGGGTTTGGCAAATTTTATAAGCACGTCTCCAAGCTTTTCAGTTAGGAGGGGCCGGTCATCAACAGTCATTAAACTTTCTACATCTTTTTTTCACGTGCGCTGCATTATATACAAAAACGTAGGAGTGGTTTCAGAACTTTTCTGACTCCTGGTGCGGGGGATAATGACTTCTGTTTTAAATTTTCTGACATTTCCTCAATGAAAATTTATTGTCCAACTTTCTTGTTGTATTTCATAAACGCAGTACTCTGGATTCTCCGAGCTCATGTTTTTGTCTTCTCTTCCAAACCATGCGATATTCAGAATTGGGGATTTTTTTTCCATGGGAACCTAACCCCAAAACGCCACTTTTTAATTGACATGTCCAAATATTGGTTTTTAAGTCTAGATTCTTGTGGGCTTTGGGTTTTTTACAAACAATACCATGCATCTAAATCCCACAACTTATCAACGGGTTTATTTATTTCTTCCATAAAAAATTTTTGCTGTTACTGACACGTTTTTCTCGTAACTAGTACATTTTCCCTGAAACAATACAGCTTCTTTTCCCCTTTAGAGGGAATGGACCACATATCTTGGGCCCCATGCGTTTTTGGGACATCATTTTACTTACTATATTTTGCACAAAACATGATAAAATCACTTCCAATGATTAAATCAAATTGGCTAAAGTGTCCGTCGTATGTCAGGGCAGGGTAACGACCTTACGCTTTCAGTGCTCAACTGGTTTTTTTTTAATCCTTGGGTCTGCACAACTTTGGCAAATCATCTACTACCACAGTTTCTACTGCTTTTTCCTGTTTTCCAGACCCAAAATGATTTTGGCTAGGGCAAAGTCTGTTTACCAAATTGTGGAAAAAACCACATATCTAAAAGTATTTTGGGATAGGGGTTTTTTATTTAGTTTCTGCAACACTGTTCTTCTTATGAAGGACCTTTTTAGCCTTGATCAAATAGTGTTAGCACATAGGTTTTTTGGGAAATTTTTTAAAACTCAACTCGAGCTACGGAAGCAGTTCTTAAACTTATCTCTCACATTTAATATGTTCTTGTTGACTTCCTGTTCGTCAAAGCCTGCGTTCAGCAAAAGTAATTGGCATAAAGCTAGAGCATACCCTTGCATTTAAACACTTTTTCATGACATTTTCCTCCCTTGGTTCACCTAAACACTTATGCATCTTTTTAGCTGATGAACACGTTGTTTACGTGCCCCATTTATGGTATTACTACAAAAATGTGTCCAATGTTTTTCCCTCACAAAGTACACATTTTTGGGGACGTTTTTTGTGGACAGTTTTTAACTGTCGTTGTATTTCCCGCTTGATAAATGCCTATAGGGATTTTCCCATTGGGTTTAGTGGGGGAGTATACTCTTTTTATACTGATTAAGGTTTAATAACCACAGTAATTTGGGATTTTTTTCGTCTCGTTGCTTGCATGCATGAAACAATTGTTTAAACCATTGCTAATTTTTTCACAAGGAAATAGCGTTTATTGAACAAATATTTAATCGTTTAATATTTGGGGTGACAACTTACTTTTACAATACCACTGATAAACCAATCACATTGCCTTAGGTCAAATTTACATCTAGAATTTAATATTGTCTAAGTAATTTTAAATCCTTAAACTGAAAAAAAAAGTTTGGGTGGGTTTAACTTTATATTAAACGCATGCAACTTGCCTTGTCAGCATCAAAGTAATTGTCTCTAAACACAAGGGAGTTATAATTTCCTTTAACCACCGAAATGACTTAATCAGTTCAAGGGCCCCTTCACAAAACATTTTAAAATAATTAACTTAGCAAAATTTTATCTGTCATTCTGAATTTTCTAGGGGTTTAAAACCCCAAGAATTCTTCATAATTATGGCCTTGGAAAAAAAGGTAATACAAGTAGGTAAGCTTGGAATGGGGCACTTGGTTTTGTTACAGGGGAACAGTGGTTGCCACTATTTCAGTAGTCTCTGTGACAGTTTTGCGGCAAAACCTTACCCTTCCCCCTTAATTGTTTATTACTAAAAGTATCCAAAAAATTTTTTAAATTTTTTCCCAGATGGGTCGATTCAAGAAATTTTTTTAAAAAATGTATATTTTTAAATTTAAATTTTTTTCCCAAATTTTGGGAAATAATCCAAATTTACCTCAAAATTATCAAAAACTATGTTTTTATCTTTAGTTAATCCCAAAACAGACTGAAATTAATTTCTAATTGGTCGTAAAGACTGAAACTGAGTTTTCAAACAAGCTTTTTTAAAGGGATATGAAAAAATTCCAGCAAAACACTTTGAGTGTTTTTAAAAAAAACTGTATGCTAAAACACTGAGTTTTTTTTTATGTTTTTACAATAATCGATAGACACTACTGACCCACAAGCTTTAACCCCACAATGACCATGAGGGTACAAGTACATGTGGGTTTATTTGCTGTGTCAGCCTGACCAGTGATTAATCGTAAAACTTATACACTTTTTCACTAACACTATAAAATCACTGAAAAACTGAAATCACATTAATATTACTTACACTTTTAAATTTTACTTTTAAATTTTTTGAAAGCTTACACTTTATATAAAGTTCCTTTAAATAACGTAGATCTATAAAAACAAACTTAACACAAAACTTGTCCTAATTTCTGTCTATAAACTTTTAAACACCTGGTAAAACACTAGAAAAAACTAACACATTGGGTTGTTGTTGTCGAAGTCCCGGGTTTTTGAGATTGAGCAGTGGGTTGGGGGGTGCCATCCCCCTTTTTTTTGTTGGGGAGTCACCCCTTCCCTTTCTTGGTGAACGCTGGGTGAGCGCCCCTTTTCTTTTTGGCTGCCCATTTCCCCCGTGATTGGTCTGGAGGACTCATACTGGTTTAATTGTAAAACACTAGTTTTACAGCCTTTTTTTTTGAAGGCCCCGGTCGTAGTTAATTTGACACTGTATACAAAAAAATTGGGGCCACAGTGTTTGGCCTTTATTCCCGGGCGAGCACGACCAATTATTTGAAATCATTTTCCAGCTAAGATATTTATAAATATAAATATAGTGAACACTTAGCTGATAAAAGACAGCAAATCGTCTACACAGCCGCCCCTGCAGACGAGGTCTAGAAGCTGTCGAAACCATCTTTCAACGGGCTGTAAAGATTTATAATTTGTAAGATTATAAAATTTCATACACTGATGGCTGACAACTTACTTGCTTGGACTCAAAAGTCCACACCTTACTGCCGACTATAGGCTGATTACAAACTCCTTGCGACTCAAGAACTGCGCAGTCCCCCGTACCACAAGAAATTCGTAACATACCTTGCTCTTGTAACGTGAGCTATGGTGTTATTGCTGATTTCCATGTGAGGATTTTTGAGCGCCTCTTCAGATAACTTCAACTTTTCAATGATGAAAACTTGATAATGTAAATTTGACCAGGATTCAAACTTAATGTGCTGGTGTATATTCAACCTGTCTTCCTTATAACTATGTCACATTTTTAAATTGGATTTGCAGCCTATTTTTAAGTTAGATTGAGTTCGGTTTCAAAGCAAAAAATAAATCAATAAATATAATAGACGATAAAACAGTCTGCCAAGAGAACAGAAAACGGGTGTTGACTGCTGGCGACTTATACAGTAACTACGTTATATTTCAACTGTTTCATCTTCTTGAACAACGACCAATTTGACAAGTTGCCTACGGTTAAGAGTACTGTCTGCTACATTAGAATATGATCTCTCTGAGATAACATTAGAATTCCTCTTCAGTCTGGCTTCCAAGTTCGTGTTTCAAGGTGAAAGGTTTATATTGTTGTAACCGAGCTTCACACAGTTACCTAACATAGATGTTTTATCTTTTAAGTTTTAAGTTTTTTATTTAAAATACAATACATAAAGAGGACATAAAACCCTGTGACCAAGGGTTAAAAAAATTTCAAACATAAAACGTCACATCATACGGGCATACAATGTTTGCCCACAACCCTCACATCTGGCAGACACCAAGGATAACAGTTACACTCACGATAAACATGTCGCATATGAACAACTTAACATTAATTATAATAGTTAAAATAACCTAACACAATACAATAACAATGTACACTCCTACCTAAACATTCACAATGTACGCTCCTACCTAAACATTCACAATGTACGCTCCTACCTAAACATTCACAATGCACACTCCTACCTAAACATTCACAATGTACACTCCTACCTAAACATTCACAGTGTACACTCCTACCTAAACATTCACAGTGTACACTCCAACCTAAACATTCGCAATGTACACTCCTACCTAAACATTCACATTGTACACTCCTACCTAAACATTCACATTGTACACTCCTACCCAAACATTCACATTGTACACTCCTACCCAAACATTCACTTTGTACACCCCCACCTAAACATACACAATTTTACACTATATACAGTAAAAAATCCATACAAGCGTACTGCATCATCCTTGCCAAAGTCCATGCCATTCTCATTCGAGACAATAAATTAAATACGCAAGGCATACAACACCTATCCGCAGGATGTATTCAGTTGATCCCAGTGTAATGAAAAGGCAATACAAACAATACATGCGAACCCCATGTGCGAGGTCAAAACAGTAAAGAAACATCCATGTGAAAACACCCATCTCAGATATATTTTTTTTTATTAAAAACTTAATATACAAGGTACATACATATGACAAAACACAAAACCTGACAACCTGACCTATACCAGCTCTTTTTCCCTCTCTACACAATGAACAAACCCTTATAAATCACTGCATATGATCCCACCTCCACGCTGATCCCAGCCCAGCCTGAACATCAAATGCATATGCCCCAAAATGGATAATACCAATCCCTCACCATACATGATATATAAGTTTGTCTCGCACAACATGAAAAACAAGTGTATACTCTTCTACTCTCCCCCCTCCTGGCTATATCCACTGCTCAGGACATCCCCCCGCCGTTTAACATGCCTAAAGCCATAAGATAATATTGGACTTTTCGATTATATCATAAACAGAACCCTAAGCTCCGGTGAAAACATACATGATTTTCTGTACAATGAAAATTAAAACCTACCATTGTTGCTGTCCCATTCAGCATTCTCTTAACACATCGAATATTATACATAGTTACAAAAAACGTTCTTCTATATCGGAAACACCTTATTTCAGAAGGCACACATGCCTCCGCTACCCAACGGAGACCGGAACATTAATTTACAAAGTTAATAATACCATCCAACCTACAACATTTCTCCGTCATCGATATACCGCACGTTTCCGCCCACCATATGGTGGACCAAACATTGCACGGGAAATTCTCAGCCTGCCACCACTAACCGACAATACATTCTTCCATAACCTAAGCCTGTTTGTTTCCCTCTCCCAACTAAACGCTCTTCACTACTTACAAACCCACACCCACCCTCCCCGACCGCTTCACAACCCAAGCAACCCCACAACAGTGATGGACTTGTAACCCTCGGAGAAGGCTTTTTTCCCCATCTCCTCCCATACACCTCCCGATTCCTAATCATGGGCTACAAATGTCGCCATAAAATCCGTTCCCTCACCTTCCAATTACTCTTCCCCACGCATACCCCACGATATATACACGAAACCCAAACCATTTTATGTGCTGTTCCCTGGCACTTCCCCCCCCCCCTCCCCACCATTTTTAATTTTAAATTATACAATATTACAAGGACTCCAAATAGAAATTCACTTCGTCTGACTTTTTGGGGTTATACTAGTAATCTACACATGTATGGTAATTGTACTTTTTGTACCTGTGGCTAAATAAAGTTACTTTATCAGTGTTATCTTGTTTAAGCAGGTAGTTTGGTAGCTATGAAGGTTAGTGTCTGTGCTCTTCCTATTTTGTCGATTTAATTGAAGTAATTTAATGTTACCTTTCCAATTAAAAGATTTTAATGCCTCTTTGATTTGGTAAAAATCCACATCAGTAATATTTATTAAACTGCATTAGAGACTTGAGCCGCATCTACACTACACTCCACTTTACAACACTTTCTCCTTAGATTTCACAATTGTACTAACTGACGGGCCAAACCAATCTTAGTCTATTTCAGCCATATACATACCTTGCTCACTAAGTTTAATAAATTCTGCTATGGCAATTAAAGAGGCTTACGACTCCTTTTTTTTTTTATCAGAGCAAAACTTAGACGCCATCGTCGACGAGAGACAACTAGTTAACGAGAACAAGAGTAAACGAGAGAGAACGAAATACAAGGAGCTTAGACAATGTAAAAAATCTGAACGGGTTGTGGGCGCTTACAGTCAGATGAATAAGTAAGTTTATTCAGGTATACACAAATACAATTACATAGATTATCATTCATAGCAGCACATGTGTAGAGAACCTCCGATAACCTCAAAAAGTCAACTTGACTTATTTCCATTGGGGTCCTTTTAATACCTTATTATTATACTATAAAGATAATATCTTATTATTATACTATAAAGGAGATGTAGCAGGTAAAATGAGTTATTTTATATACATGTGTGTGTTACCTAATAAAAATAAAACCATTCTCCTCCCTTTCTGTCGGTACCCTTCATTAGGTACCTTTTGGCTCTCTTCTTTAACTGGGTCAGCTTGACGGTTTTGACAGTCAGCAGTCGTTCCCTTCTTTTTTTTGCTGTACAATAAAAGTGTTTGAAGCCTGGGCCCGGGTGTGGGGATTTCAAAATTGTGCTCT
>NC_069443.1:24701900-24761179 GCF_026875155.1 Cherax quadricarinatus | reverse complement strand
CGGGGGGCCAATCTGAAAAATTTTGGACAGCCCCTGCGAAAATATCCTGCCATACCCAGGAATCCTGTACTCCTTTCTATCCTGTGGCACTGGAAATTCAGAAATTGCACGAACCTTAGCCTCAATAGGAGAAACCTCACCCTTGGCCGATACAAAAGCCTAGATAGGTAATCTTGGCTTGACAAAACTACATTGCTAATTTTGACAGGAAGTTGTAGTGCGCCAGTTTTTCAAACAATGCTCTGAGACGCGTCAAGTGCTGTTCCCACTCGTCACTGTCACCACTAAGTCGTAAAGGTAGGCTTATACTCCTTCTAAGTTGTGGGCCCAACTCGTTCATTATACGTTGGAATGAAGAAGCCGCGTTACATAGGCCGAGGTGGGGGTTTAAACAATCCATCTTGAACCAGTAAAAGCAGATATTTCTTGGGGCACGTTCAGTAAGCGGGATTTGAAAATAGCCTCGTAAGAGATCTAAACGGCTGACAAACTGGGCTCCTGACACACGGTCAATAAGGTCGTCAATGCGAGGAGAGGATAACCATCAGGCAAGGTGACAGAGTTCACTTTCTGTAATCAGTGCACATCCTAAAACCCTACCGTCAGGTTTAGGCACTAAAATACAGGGAGAATGCCCATGGACTTTTACTGCGCTCAATAAGCCCGTGAGATAACAGAAATCAACCTCTTCTCTCTAAATGCTTTATTGCTTTTTTTGGACTCTTCCCTATATGGTGATTGCTTAATGGGTGATGCTCCCTGTACATCAACGTCATGTACACCCAGAGTACAACGTTTAGGAACATCACCGAACAATTCGGGGAAATGCAAAATCATGTTTTTAAATCACCAGCTTTATCAATCCCAAGGTTACTAAGAAAATCGTCTAGTGATTTTTAGAGTCACGAATTTCTAAACGCACCTCTTATACCTCTAGAGATGTCAGGTAGACTGAGTTTTCTTCCTCCCGTCCTAGGAAGAATAGAAATAGTAGGTAGAGGACTAGCGTAGTATGCCTTAAGCTGGTTAACATGGTACACATGATTAATTTCTTTTTCCCAGGGGGTACGTACCAAATAATTTACGTCGCTAAGCTTTTTTAAATACTTCCAGGGGACCATCATACCCGGCTTGTAGAGCATGACCTGGTACTAATTTCGAGCCATCACCTTATCTCCTGCTTTAAAAGAACGAGAGACAGCACGCTTGTCATAATGTTTTCTTCATTCTAGCTTGGGCTGAAACTAGGTTTTTCGAAAACTAGCTCTCTAGCGGCTGTCAAATGTTGCTGCATTAATAAGGTGAAGTACTCAATGATGGATTTGATTTTTCCGTCCACACGTCTTTAACACTGCGAAGAGGACCACGCACTTGGTGTCCGAATTTTTAATTCAAACGGACTAAATCCGAGACTTTCTTTCTCACTTTCTCTCATAGCGAACAAAAGAAAAGGTATACCCTCATCCAGTCTCTAGAAAAATGTTCACAATAAGCTCTCATCATGGACTTCAGTGTCTGATGAAATCTCTCTAGAGCCCCTTGTGACTGTGGATGATAACTGGTTGAAAGTACAGACTTTATTCCTAGGTGGGGATAATGCTTCTCGAAAGATCTTAGAATGAAATTAGATCCCCTGATCTGATTGTATCCTCGGGCAATCCAACCCTGGGAGGAAAAATTTCATCAACGCTCTCACAATAGCACGAGCATTTAATTTTTTTTTCATAGGAATAGCTTCGGGATAGCGAGTTGCAAGCGTCGCATAAATATAAATAAGTATTGGGTTTCCTATTTAAGTTCTAGGCAAGGCCAACACATCTATAATAAGACGTGAGAAATGGTTCACCAATGCACGGTGAAGGAAATGAGAGGCGCAGGGGAGGTGTGGTGCGCTGGCCTTGTCTCTGTCACTTGACACACGTGGCAACGTCGCACATGATCAGCTACTGTTTCCCTTCATCTTGGCCAAGTAAAATGTTTTCTTGCAGTTTACCCGAGTGTCTTCTTGACACCCAAATGCCTCCTATGGACTATTGTGGAGCAAAATCAATGGCTTGTTCACGAAATGTAGACTGGTAACACAACTAGATTCTTGACTGTGGTAGAAACACATCAGCTGACAACTACAGTGTTTTTCTCCATCAGTAACACCTTCCTATAATAGTAACAATTAATCGAGATCCCTTTGCTTCACTCTCAGTAACCTATATCTCTGCAGTCTTTCCAGTGACTGATCAACAAACTGATCCTTGATTAAATCATCATGATAAGAAATTTTAACCGTCAGTTGTGTCCTGACTAGGTTGATGACCGGGGGAGTCAAGTGTAATGATCCTGGGCGCAGAGCGACACTAAACAACATATTCAAACCCCAATCACGCATCAACTAACTCACAGGAGACAAGGATGGTTTGTTGAATCCTCTGACATTGCCTAAGTAATTGCACTGAAGGAAATAAAATAGTTTCTCTCTACAAGCTTCAAATGGCATAATTATCATCAGTGTTTTATTATCAATCACAAGTGGTTCTTTACATATACCACATGAAGGATACGTTTCCCTATCAACAAGTCCACTGACCTGATGGGAAATATACCAACTGGATATGCCTATCACTGAATATAACCAGTATAATAGCTTGTTTCAAATATAAACTTTGTGCAGAGGCACTTTTATAACAGCCCCTCCATAGGCTTCTAACAATACAGTCATCTTGCAATAAGGTATCGTCAGTTATGGGCAGGTACATCTTTCTCTTAATAACGTGAGATAACTGCCAGTGTTCCTCTGAAAGAATTATCTCAGTTAGATGTGGATTCGTCAAATCCTACTTTTATCTTCACGAAAAGTAAGACTCATTCGCTGCAACGAATCTTGCGGGGGGGCCTGGAGACACTATCTGAACGCTAGTCAGCTATCCTGAGTAACATTATCTAAACAGTAGGATAAGAGGAATTGCTAGATTTTGGGTGCCTTTGTGTCGGAAGAGGATACGACTGTGTGGGGGGCGCCCCACCGCACGACTGTTTCTCGTATCTCCTTTCCTAACTTAATAGCAATATTCTCTAGATGTCCTTTTCGTTTACAATAGGGACATTAACTTTCTTCTTCTCGATATCAGATTTCTGTCTAGCCACAGAGACAGATTCAGGATGTGAGTTTTCCCTGGTAAAGGTAGAGAAGTTACAGTAACAGGAACATCAGGGCCGCAATGAGCAGCTGATTTAGTTGCCAACTCTAGGACAATTTGTATTTACCTGTTTCTGAGTGTTTTTTAGTACTACAAGTTTGTGAGAAATTTCGTAATTGTCTGCTAATGCTGCAGTTTCCAGAATATCTGAGGTAGTATGACCGATCATATTCTTGTATGTCAGCAGACATACAGTTGTTAAAACTCTTCAAGTAGTAACAACTGAACTAACTGTCGTATTGGTACATCTTAGAGCTCTAGACCATCTCTCAAATGCAACTTTTTTCTCTAACGCGCACGAGCAAACTCTACACAAGTTTGATCTTGTCGTCGTTGTAACGTACGAAATACTCTTTGAAAACTTACGTAACAAGTTATATGTCTCTAGATTAGTTTGTTTGACAGCGGTCATATCTAATGTACTTAGCAAAAGGTAAACCAGCCGTACAAGTTTAGCTCTTCCTGTCAAAGCAGTATGAAGCAATGTTGCCCAGTGGCTTACTGTGGCCATTTCATGAGGCACGAGCCTGGTTCCTCAAACACATCAAAATATGTGTCCTAAGTCACTTTCAAAAAACTAGGAACCATAGATGCACTTTTCTGCACATTAAATCTGTCCTGGTGATATATCAGTCTGTGTCTTAACAGACGAACATTTTCTCTTTGAAATCTTCTTCGTTCAATTTCCTCTGTGCCTCTATTTTGTGCAGTCTGCAACATAAGAGGCGTTCAAACCTCTCAACTTTTCCTGAGAGATAGGACCTTTGGGTAATGTGGAGTAGGGAAATTAACATGGTCCGGACGTCCTTAGTTCGACACTTGGGTCCAGCCGTCTCTAGAGTGTCTAATCTGGTCCCTCGGGATAAGTAAATACAGTGTAGTAATACACGGTTAACAGTATTAGGCTGTGTCATCCAACCCAAGCTACACTCTGTGCTATAGTGGTCAGTGAGGCGGGAAGGTGGTGACGAGAACTGAGCTACACTAGGCTCAGACACTAGGCTCACTCTGCTCTAGTTGCTCTTTCATTTTCATCAAATAGAGTCATACTTCCTAATTGTGACACTAGGCTTTCTGAATCTGAATCATAATCAGACATCTCTGTATGAGCAGGAAACAATAATCTTTAATTAATGCTCTGACAGTTTCGGGGTTTTGTAATTCCTGTTACAACGTCAACCGAGATATTTGGCTACTTGCCAACACGTCTGAATTTTTTAATGTACTTAACTCAGACAAAGTCAGAGTATCAATTAACTGTTTTCACTTTGGCATACATCACGAAAATTAATTGTACTACGAAGAGAGTGATTATGGGTAAACTATAATCCTAATGGGAAATTTTTTAGTGTTGGTTGTCTTAGAGCTAGAGCTCATAAACAGTTTTTTCCCATCTCCTTGGATCAAGAGACTCAGTCAGGTACATACATCCCCTGGTATGTTTTTACAAGACAAAACTCAAAGTCTTCAGATTAGGAAAGTACTAAAAGGTTTGACCATAGATTCACTAGTATGTCAATCTGGCCCAATTTTCTCCAACCCTTGGATCAAGAGCCCCCCGACAGCCCCATTTTTACAAAAACGCGATTCTAAAAGTTTTAGAGATCTCCAGTGAATACTAGAAAGGACTCCCCTTCTAGCATCCAGCCTGTTACTGGGTTTTCGTAACAAGTAGTCAGTATCCTTGTCCAAATACCATTAAAATTCAGTATGGTTCAAAAATGCTTTAGGATTACAACTGGGAGGCTACTAACTAGAGAAATTAAAATTTAATAAATTTATTAAGTAATAAGTTGTCTAGAGGTATATTATCAAATTAAATTAATTACAGCAATCAAAAAAAAAATCAATCTCTCGAGTTCAAAATTATTGTGCTGAAAGCACATATCACATTTTTTAATTCTTTAAATAAACCCTCAGGTACATTAACATTTAATAAGATATTACAAATATGTACAAGTGTGTGTATGCGTGTAAGTGCTCTTAAGTAGTTAGCTATGTCTCAAGACTCGAATAAGACTTAAAAAAGGTGACTGACAAAGTCCCAAAAAACTAATTCTTTACCGACTGGCAACCGAACAGTCTGCTTGAACACAAAGAAAAGCAAGCCCAATAGCAATGCAATATGCGACTGTGACACAGAATCAGAACTGGGAGATTTAAAATAACGACACTAAACAGGGACCATCTGCAGATCCTCCACAAAAATTACAAAACTCCATACTCGAATTTTTTGTTCAGATAGGTAAAACTGTGACTGTGACATACACAGGAACCAGTACAAAATTAGGTCAGAAGCTATAGCTAAGGCCTGAGATGTTCAGAGTGTCAAAGTGACACACATACCTCAGTACAACGTCGAAAATCACTAAGTCTTTACAATGTTCTGTGAACAAAGTTCTACAGAAATTAACAAGATAATGAGACAGACAATCTGTCCAACCACCAAGCGAGTCTCCAGCAGACTGAATATTTCACGAGAGGTGAAGACACCCCCCCCCTCGATCACGTGATAGCTACGTGGACAACTGCGTCAGAAGCCGGCAGTATAACGAGCGACAAGCGATAATTACAGTAGTTTGACAATCAAGCCTAACTGAGCACATTTTATATACATCCTAACAACATAAGCTAAATAACAATATAACAGTCAAATAATAATATAAAGTCATACATTTACGATTTAGCTATTATCGCAAATATAAGCAATATAAAATTATATGAAAAGATAATATACATTACATATATACATAATCATTGTAACCCATTCAGGGGTTGCAACACTGACCACCACGACTCTTCCTCCCACAGTCTGACCACCACGAATCTGCCTCTCTCAGTCTGACCACCACGTCTCTTCCTCCCAGTGTCTGGCCACCACGACTCTCCCTCCCACAGTCTGACCACCACGTCTCTCCCTCCCACAGTCTGACCACCACGACTCTCCCTCCGACAGTCTGACCACCACGACTCTCCCTCCCTCAGTCTGGCCACCATGACTCTCCCTCCCACAGTCTGGCCACCATGACTCCCCGTCCCACAATCTGGCCACCACGTCTCTCCCTCCCACAGTCTGGCCACCACGACTCTGCCTCACACAGTCTGACCACCACGACTCTCCCTCCCACAGTCTGGCCACCACGACTCTCCCTCCCACAGTCTGACCACCACGACTCTTCCTCCCACAGTCTGACCACCACGACTCTCCCTCTCTCAGTCTGACCACCACGACTCTCCCTTCCATAGTCTGACCACCACGACTCTCCCTCCCACAGTCTAGCCACCACGACTCTCCCTCCCACAGTCTGACCACCACGACTCTCCCTTCCATAGTCTGACTCCCACGACTATCCCTCCCACAGTCTGGCCACCACGACTCTCCCTCCCACAGTCTGACCACCACGACTCTCCCTCCCACAGTCTGGCCACCACGACTCTCCCTCCCACAGTCTGACCATCACGACTCTCCCTCCCACAGTCTGGCCACCACGACTCTCCCTCCCACAGTTCTGACCACAATGACTCTCCCTCCCACAGTCTGGCCACCACGACTCTCCCTCCCACAGTCTGACCACCACGACTCTCCCTCCCACAGTCTGACCACCACGACTCTCCCTTCCATAGTCTGACCCCACGACTTTCCCTCCCACAGTCTGACCACCACGACTCTCCCTCCCACAGTCTGGCCACCACGACTCTCCCTCCACAGTCTGACCACCACGACTCTCCCTCCCACAGTCTGGCCACCACGACTTTCCCTCCCACAGTCTGACCACCACGACTCTCCCTCCCACTGTCTGGCCACCACGACTCTCCCTCCCACAGTCTGACCACCACGACTCTCCCTCCCACAGTCTGACCACCACGACTCTCCCTCCCACAGTCTGGCCACCACGACTCTCCCTCCCACAGTCTGACCACCACGACTCTCCCTCCACAGTCTGACCACCACGACTCTCCCTCCCACAGTCTGGCCACCATGACTCTCCCTCCCACAGTCTGACCACCACGACTCTCCCTCCCACAGTCTGACCACCACGATTGTCCCTCCCACAGTCTGACCACCACGACTCTCCCTCCCACAGTCTGACCACCACGACTCTCCCTCCCACAGTCTGACCACCACGACTCTCCCTCTCTCAGTCTGACCACCACGTCTCTCCCTCCCACAGTCTTGCCACCACGACTCTCCCTCCCACAGTCTGGCCACCATGACTCTCCTCCCACAGTCTGACCACCACGACTCTCCCTCCCACAGTCTGACCACCACGACTCTCCCTCCCACAGTCTGACCACCACGACTCTCCCTCCCACAGTCTGGCCACCACGACTCTCCCTTCCACAGTCTGACCACCACGACTCTCCCTCCCACAGTCTGACCACCACGACTCTCCCTCCCACAGTCTGACCACCACGTCTCTCCCTCCCACAGTCTGGCCACCACGACTCTCCCTCCCACAGTCTGACCACCACGACTCTCCCTCCCACAGTCTGGCCACCACGACTCTCCCTCCCACAGTCTGACCACCACGACTCTCCCTCCCACAGTCTGACCACACGATTCTCCTCCCACAGTCTGACCACCACGACTCTCCCTCCCACAGTCTGACCACCACGACTTCTCCCTCCCACAGTTCTGACCACCACGAACTCTCCCTCCCACAGTCTGGCCACCACGATTCTCCCTCCACAGTCTGACCACCACGACTCTCCCTCCCACAGTCTGACCACCACGACTCCTCCTCTATCAGTTGACCACCACGTCTCTCCTCCCACAGTCTTGCCACCACGACTCTCCCTCCCACAGTTGGCCACCATGACTCTCCTCCCACAGTCTGACCACCACGACTCTCCTCTCCACAGTCTGACCACCACGACTCTCCCCCCACAGTCTGACCACCACGACTCTCCCTCCCACAGTCTGGCCACCAGACTCTCCCTTCAAGTCTGACCACCACGACTCCCTCCACAGTCTGACCAACCACTACTCTCCCTCTCACAGTCTGACACCACGACTCTCCCTCCCACAGTCTGCCACCACGACTCTCCCTCCCAGTCTGACCAACACGACTCTCCCTCCCACAGTCTGACCACCAGACTCTCTTCCCACAGTCTGGCCACCACGACTCTCCCTCCCACAGTCTGACCACCACGACTCTCCCTCCACAGTCTGGCCACCACGACTCTCTCTCCACAGTCTGACCACCCGTCATTCTCCCTCACACAGTCTGGCCACCACGACTCTCCTCCACAGTCTGACCACCACACGACTCTACTCCTACAGTCTGACCACCACGACTCCTCCCTCCACAGTCTGACCACCACGACTCTCCCTCCACAGTCTGACCACCATGACTCTCCCTCCACGTCTGACCACCAACGACTCTCCCTCCCACAGTCTGACCACCACGACTCTCCCTCCCTCAAGTCTGACCACCCGACTCTCCCTCCCACAGTCTGACCCTCACGACTCTCCCTCCCACAGTCTGACTACCACGACTCTCCCTCCCACAGTCTGACCACCACGACTCTCCCTCCCACGTCCTGACCACCACGACTCTCCCTCCCACAGTCTTGACCCCGCTCTCCCTCCCACAGTCTGACCACCACGACTCTCCCTCCCACAGTCTGGCCACCACGACTCTCCCTTCCACAGTCTGACCACCACGACTCTCCCTCCCACAGTCTGACCACCACGACTCTCCCTCCCACAGTCTGACCACCACGACTCTCCCTCCCACAGTCTGACCACCACGACTCTCCCTCCCACAGTCTAACCAACACGACTCTCCCTCCCACAGTCTGACCACCACGACTCTCCCTCCCACAGTCTGGCCACCACGACTCTCCCTCCCACAGTCTGACCACCACGACTCTCCCTCCCACAGTCTGGCCACCAGGACTCTCTCTCCCACAGTCTGACCACCAACGACTTCTCTCCCCCACAGTCTTGCCACCACGACTCTCCCTCCCACGTCTGACCACCACGACTCTACCTCCTCAGTCTGACCACCACGACTCTCCTCCCACGTCTGACCACCACGACTCTCCCTCCCACAGTCTGACCACCATGACTCTCCCTCCCACAGTCTGGCCACCACGACTCTCCCTCCCACAGTCTGACCACCACGACTCTCCCTCCCACAGTCTGACCACCACGACTCTCCTTCCATAGTCTGACCCCCACGACTTTCCCTCCCACAGTCTGACCACCACGACTCTCCCTCCCACAGTCTGGCCACCACGACTCTCCCTCCCACAGTCTGACCACCACGACTCTCCCTCCCACAGTCTGGCCACCACGACTTTCACTCCACAGTCTGACCACCACGACTCTCCCTCCCACAGTCTGGCCACCCGACTCTCCCTCCCACAGTCTGACCACCACGACTCTCCCTCCCACAGTCTGACCACCACGACTCCCCTCCCACAGTCTGGCCACCACGACTCTCCCTCCCACAGTCTGACCACCACGACTCTCCCTCCACAGTCTGACCACCACGACTCTCCCTCCCACAGTCTGGCCAACCATGACTCTTCCTCCCACAGTCTGACCACCACGACTCTCCCTCCCACAGTCTGACCACCACGATTCTCCCTCCCACAGTCTGACCACCACGACTCTCCCTCCCACAGTCTGACCACCACGACTCTCCCTCCCACAGTCTGACCACCACGACTCTCCCTCTCTCAGTCTGACCACCACGTCTCTCCCTCCCACAGTCTTGCCACCACGACTCTCCCTCCCACAGTCTGGCCACCATGACTCTCCCTCCCACAGTCTGACCACCACGACTCTCCCTCCCACAGTCTGACCACCACGACTCTCCCTCCCACAGTCTGACCACCACGACTCTCCCTCCCACAGTCTGGCCACCACGATTCTCCCTCCCACAGTCTGACCACCGCGACTCTCCCTCCCACAGTCTGACCACCACGACTCTCCCTCCCACAGTCTGACCACCACGTCTCTCCCTCCCACAGTCTTGCCACCACGACTCTCCCTCCCACAGTCTGACCACCACGACTCTCCCTCCCACAGTCTGGCAACCACGACTCTCCCTCCCACAGTCTGACCACCACGACTCTCCCTCCCACAGTCTGTCCACCACGATTCTCCCTCCCACAGTCTGACCATCACGACTCTCCCTCCCACAGTCTGACCACCACGACTCTCCCTCCCACAGTCTGACCACCACGACTCTCCCTCCCACAGTCTGGCCACCACGATTCTCCCTCCCACAGTCTGACCACCACGACTCTCCCTCCCACAGTCTGACCACCACGACTCTCCCTCTCTCAGTCTGACCACCACGTCTCTCCCTCCCACAGTCTTGCCACCACGACTCTCCCTCCCACAGTCTGGCCACCATGACTCTCCCTCCCACAGTCTGACCACCACGACTCTCCCTCCCACAGTCTGACCACCACGACTCTCCCTCCCACAGTCTCACCACCACGACTCTCCCTCCCACAGTCTTGCCACCACGACTCTCCCTTCCACAGTCTGACCACCACGACTCTCCCTCCCACAGTCTGACCACCACGACTCTCCCTCCCACAGTCTGACCACCACGACTCTCCTCCCACAGTCTGACCACCACGACTCTCCCTCCCACAGTCTGACCAACACGACTCTCCCTCCCACAGTCTGACCACCACGACTCTCTCTCCCACAGTCTGGCCACCACGACTCTCCCTCCCACAGTCTGACCACCACGACTCTCCCTCTCACAGTCTGGCCACCACGACTCTCTCTCCCACAGTCTGACCACCACGACTCTCCCTCCCACAGTCTGGCCACCACGACTCTCCCTCCCACAGTCTGACCACCACGACTCTACCTCCTACAGTCTGACCACCACGACTCTCCCTCCCACAGTCTGACCACCACGACTCTCCCTCCCACAGTCTGACCACCATGACTCTCCCTCCCACAGTCTGACCCCACGACTCTCCCTCCACAGTCTGACCACCACGACTCTCCCTCCCACAGTCTGACCACCTCGACTCTCCTCCCACAGTCTGACCACCACGACTCTCCCTCCCACAGTCTGACCACCACGACTCTCCCTCCCACAGTTCTGACCACACACGACTCTCCCTCCCACAGTCTGACCACCATGACTCTCCCTCCCACAGTCTGACCACCACGATTCTCCCTCCCACAGTCTGACCACCACGACTCTCCCTCCCACAGTCTGACCACCACGACTCTCCCTCCCACAGTCTGGCCACCACGACTCTCCCTTCCACAGTCTGACCACCACGACTCTCCCTCCCACAGTCTGACCACCACGACTCTCCCTCCCACAGTCTGACCACCACGACTCTCCCTCCCACAGTCTGACCACCACGACTCTCCCTCCCACAGTCTGACCAACACGACTCTCCCTCCCACAGTCTGACCACCACGACTCTCCCTCTCACAGTCTGGCCACCACGACTCTCCCTCCCACAGTCTGACCACCACGACTCTCCCTCCCACAGTCTGGCCACCACGACTCTCTCTCCCACAGTCTGACCACCACGACTCTCCCTCCCACAGTCTTGCCACCACGACTCTCCCTCCCACAGTCTGACCACCACGACTCTCCCTCCCACAGTCTGACCACCATGACTCTCCCTCCCACAGTCTGACCACCACGACTCTCCCTCCCACAGTCTGACCACCACGACTCTCCCTCCACAGTCTGACACCTCGACTCTCCCTCCCACAGTCTGACCACCAGACTTCTCCCTCCCACAGTCTGACCACCACGTCTCTCCTCCCACAGTCTGACCACCACGACTCTCCCTCCCACAGTCTGGCCACCACGACTCTCCCTCCCACAGTCTGACCACCACGACTCTCCCTCCCACAGTCTGACCACCACGACTCTCCCTCCCACAGTCTGACCACCACGACTCTCCCTCCCACAGTCTGACCACCATGACTCTCCCTCCCACAGTCTGACCACCACGACTCTCCCTCCCACAGTCTGACCACCATGACTCTCCCTCCCACTGTCTGACCACCACGACTCTCCTCCCACAGTCTGACCACCACGACTCTCCCTCCCCACAGTCGTCCACCTCGACTCTCCCTCCCACAGTCTGACCACCAGGACTCTCCCTCCCACAGTCTGACCACCACGACCTCTCCCCTCCCACAGTCTGACCACCACGACTCTCCCTCCCACAGTCTGACCACCACGACTCTCCCTCCCACAGTCTGACCACCACGACTCTCCCTCCCTCAGTCTGACCACCACGTCTCTCCCTCCCACAGTCTGGCCACCACGACTCTCCCTCCCACAGTCTGGCCACCATGACTCTCCCTCCCACAGTCTGACCACCACGACTCTCCCTCCCACAGTCTGACCACCACGACTCTCCCTCCCACAGTCTGACCACCACGACTCTCCCTCCCACAGTCTGACCACCACGACTCTCCCTTCCATAGTCTGACCCCCACGACTTTCCCTCCCACAGTCTGACCACCACGACTCTCCCTCCCACAGTCTGGCCACCACGACTCTCCCTCCCACAGTCTGACCACCACGACTCTCCCTCCCACAGTCTGGCCACCACGACTTTCCCTCCCACAGTCTGGCCACCACGACTCTCCCTCCCACAGTCTGACCACCACGACTCTCCCTCCCACAGTCTGACCACCACGACTCTCCCTCCCACAGTCTGACCACCACGACTCTCCCTCCCACAGTCTGACCACCACGACTTCCCCTCCCACAGTCTGACCAACACGACTCTCCCTCCCACAGTCTGACCACCACGACTCTCCTCCCTCCCACAGTCTGGCCACCACGACTCTCCCTCCCACAGTCTGACCACCACGACTCTCTCCCTCCCACAGTCTGGCCACCACGACTCTCTCTCCACAGTCTGACCACCACGACTCTCCCTCCCACGTCTTGCCACCACGACTCTCCCTCCACAGTCTGACCACCACGACTCTACCTCCTACAGTCTGACCACCACGACTCTCCCTCCCACAGTCTGACCACCACGACTCTCCCTCCCACAGTCTGACCACCATGACTCTCCCTCCCACAGTCTGACCACCACGACTCTCCCTCCCACAGTCTGACCACCACGACTCTCCCTCCCACAGTCTGACCACTCGACTCTCCTCCCACTAGTCTGACCACCACGACTCTCCCTCCCACAGTCTGACCACCACGACTCTCCCTCCCACAGTCTGACCACCACGACTCTCCCTCCCACAGTCTGACCACCATGACTCTCCCTCCCACAGTCTGACCACCACGACTCTCCCTCCCACAGTCTGACCACCACGACTCTCCCTCCCACAGTCTGACCACCATGACTCTCCCTTCCACAGTCTGGCCACCACGACTCTCCCTCCCACAGTCTGACCACCACGACTCTCCCTCCCACAGTCTGACCACCACGACTCTCCCTCCCACAGTCTGACCACCACGACTCTCCCTCCCACAGTCTGACCACCATGACTCTCCCTCCCACAGTCTGACCACCACGACTCTCCCTCCGACAGTCTGACCACCATGACTCTCCCTCCCACAGTCTGACCACCACGACTCTCCCTCCCACAGTCTGACCACCACGACTCTCCCTCCCACAGTCTGACCACCTCGACTCTCCCTCCCACAGTCTGACCACCACGACTCTCCCTCCCACAGTCTGACCACCACGACTCTCCCTCCCACAGTCTGACCACCACGACTCTCCTCCCACAGTCTGACCACCATGACTCTCCCTCCCACAGTCTGACCACCACGACTCTCCCTCCCACAGTCTGACCACCACGACTCTCCCTCCCACAGTTGACCACCATGACTCTCCCTCCACAGTCTGGCC
The DNA here is from genome assembly GCF_026875155.1 of Cherax quadricarinatus. Taxonomy (NCBI): domain Eukaryota; kingdom Metazoa; phylum Arthropoda; class Malacostraca; order Decapoda; family Parastacidae; genus Cherax; species Cherax quadricarinatus. Next base: position 24,747,146 of record NC_069443.1, on the reverse strand, counting down.
ACCACGACTCTCCCTCCCACAGTCTGACCACCACGACTCTCCCTACCACAGTCTGACCACCACGACTCTCCCTCCCACAGTCTGACCACGACGACTCTCCCTCCCACAGTCTGACCACCATGACTCTCCCTCCCACAGTCTGACCACCACGACTCTCCCTCCCACAGTCTGACCACCTCGACTCTCCCTCCCACAGTTTGACCACCATGACTCTCCTCCCACAGTCTGGCCCAGCGACTCTCCCTCCCACAGTTTGACCACCACGACTCTCCCTCCCACAGTCTGACCACCACGACTCTCCCTCCCACAGTCTGACCACCATGACTCTCCTCCCACAGTCTGGCCACCACGACTCTCCCTCCCACAGTCTGGCCACCACGACTCTCCCTCCCACAGTCTGACCACCACGACTCTCCCTCCCACAGTCTGACCACCACGACTCTCCCTCCCACAGTCTGGCCACCACGACTCTCCCTCCCACAGTCTGGCCACCACGACTCTCCCTCCCACAGTCTGACCACCACGACTCTCCCTCCCACAGTCTGAGCACCACGACTCTCCCTCCCACAGTCTGGCCACCACCTCTCTGTGTATGTTAAAAATATCATAATTATAAAAAAGTGAGTTCAGACATGTCTTGATCAAGAATCTTTTTACTGGTTACCTTTTCATTTTTTTTCTGGAATTTTACTTATCTTTTTGAAAAAGTTTCACGTTATATGAAAAATAAAAAAATCACAATAACCCTCTTGTAACTAATCACAAGATCAAAATCAGAGATAACAGAAAATGTTGGTCCTTCCTGGACCGTCCTTCATACAAACATTGTTCAGTGTTGATTGTTATATTGCTCATAAATACCATGATAATGAAGGTAAAGATGTGTTACTTATCTGTACAGTGGGATATTGATGATAATAATAATAATAATAATAATAATAATAATAATAATAATAATAATAATAATAATAATAATAATAATAATAATAATAATAATAATAATAATAATAATTTGGAAAGTTAAATTTACTTGGATGAATCTCATTAGATACATACCAGTAAATGGTAACAAAGATAATTATTCTTTATCGAAGTTACAGAGACATGTAGGAATTTTTGGACACCTAGGTCGCAAAAAATGTCCCCCCTCGATACCTACAACAATCTCTATCTCCACAAGTCACTCTGGACCTATATTAATTTCAAATGAAATATGCATCACCAGGAATTCTGGTAAAACATTAATATAAATATGTGGACTGTATATTAAATTAAAAAAAAATAATACATATACATTGAAGGAGAATTTATCTTGATACCACTCACCAATTAGTCTGCAGATTACGGTGTGTCATACACAAAACACCCTGCCTAAAATATGAAGAAAATCCTGGCCAGAATTTCAACATAAATATAGACATCACTCGGGTGTGGTAATATCCTGTTTTCATCTGATTACGGAGTCCTGTCCAGTCGCCTAGTTCTCACGTTATGCAGGACTGCAATTCCAACAATTTCGGCTCCTATTTGAGAGGTTTTAAGCCCAATATAACCTCTAGAGCGACGAAATTTATGCACATTACACCAGCGTGTCTTTAGCCCATTTCAAACCCAATGGCAATTCTCTCCCCAGTGATGCTCACCCATTTCGCTGGTTCTTTATTTATTTACAAATTAATTTTTATTACCTGCAATATATTCCATTAATTTACATACAAAAAATCTGTATTTTCGGAAATTATACAGTATTTTCCACACTGCAGCTGGGCAGAGTTCGTTGTTAAACGACTCAAATTACTCCTTCCTTTAGGAGACGATTCCAGCTGGTTCTGGCTTGAGTGGCTGTTCTCCTAATAGGCCTTACTACAATTTCATCTTCTTGCTTTGTTTGGTCAATGCTATCTTCAGTGTCACTCTTGTCACTTTCCCTTAGCTTTTCATTTACATTTGATTAAATACCATTTAATTCCAAGGGAATGAATTTATTAATCGTGCATAAACTTTCCTGGCCACGACACAACACTTTGACATTCCGGACAACACCTTGTGCATCTGGGTACAATGTCAATACTTTGCCCAGAGGCCACAATGTTCGATGCTGTTCAGTATCAATTAGCACAATGTCACCTGGTTGAATGTTCTGCAGATTTACTGCCTCTGTCGCACCATAAAAGTGTTCATGTAGTATAAGAAGATATTCTTTACGCCACACATTAGACCAATGATCAATTATTTTATTTAACATTTTAAATTTATCACACAACGCTGCCGCATCATTGTAATCTTCATCACTTTCTTCAGGATTATCTCTGTAGACAGGGGCAGCTTCCAATTTCCTTCCACATATTAGGTGAGAAGGTGTTAATACATCTGCATCAGGTGTATCACTCATGTACGAGAGAGGCCTATTATTTATCCGATTCTCTGCCTCCACTAACACTGCATGGAATTCTTCCAAATTCATTCTCTTCCTGTGTAGTACTTTACGGAGACACCTCTTCGTTGTGCCTATCAGCCTTTTGTACAGCCCCCCTGCCAAGGGGCTCTAGGAGTAATAAATTTCCAGGTACACCCTCGTTGGGTTAACAGAGATTGAACATCGTTACTCTTATTTAATTCTAGCAAGTGTTGAGCACCTGCTACAAAATTAGTGGCATTTTCCGAAATCATCAATCTCGGACAGGATCTCCTAGATGCAATTTTTTTAAACAGCTGTATAAACTGTCCTGAAGACTAGTGGCAGTACAAGTGAACAAGCATACATACACTTTCAGTGGTACACCATCTGAAGTACCTGTTAAAATGATTGGACCACTATAGTCTACACTTGTTACATCAAATGGTTTCACTAATTGTACACGCTCCTTAGGCAATGGTGGAGGACTGGGATAAATATAGGTATGGAATCACACGGCGACAAATTACACAAGATTTAATCTCCATTTTTTACACTTTTGCCGTCCTTGTGGAAATCCAGAAAGTTTCCTCTAATACAATTTAAGGTATCTTTTACCACCCATGCACTTGCGTTTTTTCTGGGATTTACATACATATTTAAAATTTGTTAGATGATGAGTTATTGGGCAGTAAGATAGGGTATTTAGCATATCACACATTCAGGCATTTTGCAACCTCCTCTGCACCTAATTACATTGTTTTCTAATTACCGCCCCAATTTCTCTATTATGGAACCTTTCCAATTTTTTTTTTCCATCTTCAATTTCTAATCCTCATTTCCATAGATTTCTTCTTGTTCCTCTGTATCCAATATTCAAGGTGGATTGGTGAAAAACTTATATGAGATATTCATCTGTTTAGAAATTTAAACACAAAACTTAGTTACATTGATACTTTGGGGTAAAGAAGATTTCCTATTTATATCAATGGCTAACGAAGGACAATTTATTGGAGTCGTTGGTAAAAGTTAATTTCAATTAGGAGTATTATACGCCCTTTTGTACAGGCCAGTTTGCTTTATTTACCAAACAAGCTAGGTCCTTTCAACCATGATTCAAGTATTTACGGTATTTAGCATAAAGATAAACTCCGAGACAAGAAATCAGCTGGATTCTCCTCACCAGGTTTATGATTAAATGTTAAACATATGCTGACCCAAACTATTATACGTCTCTTGCATCTGATTATTTCAGCGAACCTCTGTTTTGTACGTATCATTTTTTGTTTCCATTACGAATCCCATGTAAGGATACCTCATTATAGACCAAATTTATGTGTCGCTAATATTTTAATCTTCTGCTACTTATTTCTTATATAAATTAGCTATTTGACACTACATAAATGGTTGTTAATTCCAACCTGAGGGGTAAGGTACGTGATTTTTTGGAGGACACTTTAGCCTTAGGATAACAATGAGAAAATAACACTATTACATTGAAGGGTAAGCCGACTGCTCCATACGCCATTTTGTAAGCATCGCAAAAAATTCGAAGTATATTTTCCATCTGATTGGCAACCTGGCGTGGGAACTTCCAAATTGGATTTTTTTCCTAATCACCAATTAATTATCCACTGTTAATGAATTCCTCAGGTGTGAGTTTCATCTCCAAGCACATTCAGCTTCCATGCTTTCTTGTAATTAACATTTTCCCCTCTTATATGTAAGGCTGGCTGACCACTAAAGCCTAGTGGATCAAATACTTCTGGAAATTCAGCAATCAAGACTATCTTAGTTAATTTTATTGAGCATGCTGTAATTATTAGGTTTTAACACATGTAACAAATACTTTCTCATGTATCCAAGTTAATCACCACACATTACTAAATTTTGGTTACTTCATCTCAAGGGTAATCTTTACTTATTTTGTCATTTATATTTGGACTCATATTACTATTCCATTCCCATCAGAGGCCTATTTTGACACTTTGACATTATTTTTTAGCTCTCCATAAGTCCATGAACAGTTCCTCTTCAGTTGACGTCACACCAGGGAAATTGTCCAACATAACATTGCTTGTCATTAATTTACTCAATGGACTTCCAGTACATTAACGGCTGTGGCATTTATCGTCGCTTGAAGTAGGAACGGACTGGATGTCTAGCACCAAATCTACGTCCTAAAGCGAAAGTTTTCAGAGGGTAAGTGGGTCAATAGCGATTCTCAGGCATGAGAAGCGGGTACAATCCCGGTCAGCCTCTTGTAAACCCACTCTTAGGAAAGCTTTATTTATGTCAGCCGTAAAGGCCGTAATTCTTCACCCTGAAAATAATAAGATATCTCCTAATTTTTCCGTCAACGACGGACTGTCATCAGTCATTTCAACTAGGTACATTTTTGTTACTCCTGCACAACAATTAAAACCAATCTCAGAGGAGTGGTCTTAGAATCCTCCTTCACTCCGTGATGTGGCCAAATAGTGGACCATAAAGTTTGGCTTCCTCAGGAGGTAACTCTTCTATAAATTTATTAATTAATTCTTATTTATTTTTCATTATAGGCAGTCAACAATTTGGTGTCGTACTAAGTTCGCGGAGCTGAGACATTTAATGTTGTTCATATGCATTCTGTAATTAGTGGGCAATTATGGATGGTTCAGTCTCCACGAAAAAGTCGTACCCAGTATTGTCCAGATTATAAATTTTACATTCTCAGTATTGTTCCTGAGTAAAAGAATCGTCTGAGTCTTTCTTCATTTACATTTATTCCATGCAGTCTAATTCGCACAATTTATGCATGGCTCTAAACCATCCTCTATTGGAAGAATTATATTGGGGGCACGATTTTGAGTAAAGACACAGTGATAGTATTATAGATTCCTTAGTTATGCATTATTATTACGAGGGAATCTACCATTCATTACATGACCTCCTGCAGTCTTTAAAGGGTGACACCACATTTCTTTACCATTCCCTCTACAAAGTGAGGCATTTTAGTCACTACTATCAAATCTTTATTGGGCCTACCAGAATCTATCATTTTACACCGAAGGTGCTAAATTTACATTATGGAAAGTTCTTTCTGTAGCTTTACTAAGCCTATTGTAGTTTGCTTTCCTCTGGGGAGCATATCTACAACATTACTGCACATTAATAAGTGTTTTCTCATTGCCCAACACTGACAGATTCATAAACAGTGTCATAAATTGAGCCCGTTTAATCTGAGGAGAAAAACCAGATAATTTTAAAGTTGTGGGATCTCCCAATTTGCCCCACCCCCCCCTCCACTTTTATAATTTCATCACATTTAGACATTTACGTTTTATGAAAGTACGCTGGAGATCCTGGTCGAAAATGCAGTTACGTTTTTTTATTTATGCCTTTTATTATCAATTTTTTACCTGTAACACAGGTAAGGCTACTTCAGCAGAACCATCATTATTAACATTAGCAGCAATTTTTACATTAGCCACTGTTGTGTGGATTGTCAACATTATCATTATTATCAACATTATCATATAGACCCTTACACATGACTATATGGTGTCTTCCTTTGTGACAGTAATAACAGTTGTTTAATTTGGCATGACAGTCCTTTACATTGTGATTACCTAAACACCTGATACATCTGTCAAGTTCCTCCAATCTTTCAACTTTATCATTCCATGAATTGTATGCATTGCTATTCTTAGAAAAATGAGTACCCTTGCAGAAAAGACAATCTCTCTTTTCTTTGACTGGTTTCTTATTAACTGGGCTACTTATTCTTCTTACCTTGTGGAGAATCATTATTTCTGATTCCTGCTACTTGATATGTACCTATGCAACTCTTATTAGTAGATGAATTCTGATTATTAACATTGGGATAATTTTTCCCTTTGTGAAACTTGACAGATACCTCAGAGTTATTATGTGTTGCATCTTTAAAAAGAGTTTGTTGGCTGGTCTGCAACTGAACAATTAATTCTTGCAGACCTAGTCTTATTTCCTCCAGACCAAAAAAACTTTGTGATACTTGTTCTAGTCCATTCAAGTGTTTTACAGCTTAATTTATTCTGTACAATGACACTCAATAACCAGTCTGATTCCTTCAGGTTATATTTATTACTTAAAGTTTCGAGAGTGCTCTCCAGTTTAACTCTAAACTGCTGTAAACCTTTGTAAGTGTGATCTGGAGTTTTTACAATAACAATGATAGTTACTAGATCCAACTTACTCTGTTCTATATTGCCATAAGTGACCTTCCACAAATCAACTGCTTCTTTGTAAGAGTCATCTACATTGGGAAAGGCTTGTATCAGTATGTGAGCATCTCCTCTTATCTGCCCTTTGAGGTAAAATAATTTAGTAACACATGTTAGATCACTCCTATCATGCACAGCTGCTTTAAAAATTGACCAAAACTCCTCCAATTTTCTCCAGGATTAAATACAGGTAAACATAATTCTGGGAGTTTTGGAAAAGACATCTTATTTATTGGAATAGATTAACTGCCTGGTTTACACCTTTTAATTTATTCAAAGCCTGACTTTTACAAGAAAGAATGTTTTCTTCTAATTCATAATACTGATTAATCATAAGATCCATTTCTGTCTCATCTGTACAATTTACTAACAAATCTCCTTCACATTTTTTATAATATAATTTGTATGAATCATATCTATTCCCTAAAGCATCTAAATACAATTTTAAATCATCAGTATTTACAGTTTCTTGATTCATTAATTCCAAACATTTATTGTATGCCTTTGTTACATGACCCTTTCTAGCCTGCAATGATGATTTTTTTTTGCTCTAAATTCCATGTACAGTGGCATGTACATCCACTACTTTTCTTATCATGCTTCCTCTGTCAAGAAAAGTGTTCTTATTTCTCTTTCTCCGTGCTCTCCGCATTTGTGATCCTCAGTTCCTTGAATCAGAAATTTCCACTCTTCATAATTCATTTTCTCATCTTGGCTACCCTTTACATTTTATAAACACTGCCTTTTCACGTGCTAACTGGACTTTCTTCTCTCCCCAACTCTCTCTTCCTGGGAACTCTCCTGTCCTCTGCCTTCCCTGCATATCCAGTCTTTCTAATCACAACTCTCTCCGTTCCTTACACATCAAACTTAGTTTTCGCCCGACTAACACTCTTCGCAGTAATCACGTTCATGCGTCTCCTCCCTTTATTGATGCTCCTGTTCCTCTTGTCCTCTTCAGTACTTTGGAGAAACTGCAGTTCACTTCTGACAGACTCAGGGAGCACAATAGTAGTATTAGGGTTGCCGATGTCAACAATGCTCTTTGCTGTCATGTTAGAGATCAGTCATCCTATTGACTGGCTTTGTCTCTGTAGATGCCTTCCTTTCCCATTACATTGTAAAATGCTCCGAACTTCAGAACACCCGTGACTTAACATGATTCCTTTTTCTCCTTCTCCCTCTTTCCCTTTGTTCCTTCCGCTTTCTCCTTTTGGTTTTCTGTCTTCTGCATTGGGTGTTTGGTCCTTTATTAATATTCCTCCCTCTCTGTGTTTTTGTTCGTATCCTTTGTGGGCCCCTAGCTCCTTTGTGGGCCCCTAGCTCCCTTGTGGGCCCCTAGCTCCCTTGCAGTGCTCCTCTTTCTTAGTCTCTGACTGACTGACTGACTGACTGACTGACTGACTACTACTACTGCTACTACTACTACTACTACTACTACTACTACTACTAATACTACTACTAATACTACTACTACTACTACTACTAATACTACTACTACTACCACCTCCTCCTCCTCCTCCTCCTACTCTTCATCTACCTCTGTTTCCTTTCCTACTACCTCCTTTGTCCCGTCCCTGTCTGCTGGCATATATGTACTGCTTCTCTCCTTTCTGTTAGTGACACTTTGTAAATGGTCCAAGTATGACCGAAACGTCGTCGTAAGCTCCTCTCTCCTATGTGCGGGTTGTGTATAGTGTGAAACACCTGTGCGTAAGGTAAAATAAACACACCTATGAATTATCTTATGGAAGATAAAGTTTAGCTAGAAATCATTATTAAACAATTTAACAAGTTACTCTCTATTCTCATATATTTACACTTACCCATCCTCTTTTATAAGAAAACGTACACACACACACACACACACACACACACACACACACACACACACACACACACACACTGGTCAGAACGTCTCTGTCTTACTAAGACTCTACATTATGATGTTATTTACTGTGATTTGTGAATGTTAGTGAATATGTATTATAAAAATAATGTTGTGTTGTAATTTACTTCAATGTTGAAATGTTAGCAAATGTTGTACCTTTTATTGTGTGGCAATCAATGTTATTTCTTTTTTCTTAATGTTTATAATATAAATAATTCTTAACGTTGATGTTTAGGTCGTGTTTATGTCGTAGTTGAAAATTATGTTGTTCATAACAATATAAGGATGACCTGGTATGGAATATAAGGACGACCTGGTATGGGATATAAGGATGACCTGGTAAGAGAAATAAGGATGACCTGGTATGGGAAATAAGGATGACCTGGTATGGGATATAAGGACGACCTCGTATGGGATATAAGGATAACCTGGTATGAGAAATAAGGATGACCTGGTATGGGATATAGGGATGACTTGGTATGGGATATAAGGATGACCTGGTATGGGATATAAGGATGACCTGGTATGGGATATAAGGATGACCTGGTATGGAATATAAGGATTATCTTGTAGGGGATATAAGGATGACCTGGTTAGGGATATAAGGATGACCTGGTATGGGATATAAGGATGACCTGGTATGGGAAATAAAGATGACCTGGTATGGGGTATAAGGATGACCTGGTATGGGATATAAGGACGACCTGGTATGGGAAATAAGGACGACCTGGTATGGGAAATAAGGATGACCTGGTATGAGATATAAGGATGACCTGGTATGGGATATAAGGATGACCTGGTATGGGATATAAGGATTATCTGGTATGAGATATAAGGATGATCTGGTAAGGGATATAAGGATGACCTGGTATAGGATATAAGGATGACCTGGTATAGGATATAAGGATGAACTGGTATGCGATATAAGGATTATCTGGTATGGGATATAAGGATGACCTGGTTAGGGACATAAGGATGACCTGGTATGGGATATAAGGATGACCTGGTATGGGAAATAAGGATGACCTGGTATGGGATATAAGGATGACCTGGTATGGGATATAAGGATGACCTGGTTAGGGATATAAGGATGACCTGGTTAGGGATATAAGGATGACCTGGTATGGGATATAAGGATGACCTGGTATGAGAAATAAGGATGACCTGGTATGGGATATAAGGATGACCTGGTATGGGAAATAAGGATGACCTGGTATAGGATATAAGGATGACCTGGTATGGGATATAAGGATGACCTGGTATGGGATATAAGGATGGCCTGGTATGGGAAATAAGGATGACCTGGTATAGGATATAAGGATGACCTGGTATGGGATATAAGGATGACCTGGTATGGGATATAAGGATGACCTGGTATGGGATATAAGGACGATCAGGTATGGGGAATAAGGATGACCTGGTATGAGATATAAGGATGACCTGGTATAGGATATAAGGATGACCTGGTATGGGATATAAGGTTGACCTGGTATGGGATATAAGGATGACCTGGTATGGGATATAAGGATGACCTGACATGGGAAATGAGGATGACCTGGTATGAGATATAAGGATAACCTGTTATAGGATATACGGATGACTTGGTATGGGATATAAGGTTGACCTGGTATGGGATATAAGGATGACCTGGTATGGGATATAAGGATGACCTGGTATGGGATATAAGGATGACCTGGTATGGGATATAAGACACAACACAATGGAATATTAGAACTTCAGCAACACACCTGAGCTGACCAACACATCTCGTCACGATACTGTTTTATCAGTATAATTTAATCTGGTGTAAGTGGGTGTTACCACCCACACCACGGGTATGGTGTTACCACTAACACTGTGGGTATGGTATTAGTACCATCCACACCATGGGTATGGGGCTACTGCCACCCATACCATGGGTATGGTGCTACTACCAGGCCCGGTGGCCTGGTGGCTAAGCTCCCGCTTCACACACGGAGGGCCCGGGTTCGATTCCCGGCGGGTGGAAACATTTCGACACGTTTCCTTACACCTGTTGTCCTGTTCACCTAGCAGCAAATAGGTACCTGGGTGTTAGTCGACTGGTGTGGGTCGCATCCTGGGGGGACAAGATTAAGGACCCCAATGGAAATAAGTTAGATAGTCCTCGATGACGCACTGACTTTCTTGGGTTATCCTGGGTGGCTAACCCTCCGGGGTTAAAAATCCGAACGAAATCTTCTTCTTCTTCACACCATGGGAATTGTGTTACTACCACCCACACGATGGGTATGGCGTTCCTACCACCCTCACCATGGGTATGGTGTTAGTACCACCATACCATGCGTATCGTGTTACTACCACCCACACCATATGTATGGTATTGCCACCCACACCATGGGTATGGTGTTACTACCACCCACACCATAGGTATGGTGTTACTACCACCCACACAATGGGTATAGTATTACTACCACCCACACCATGGGTATGGTATTACTACCACCCACACCATGGGTATGGTGTAACTACCACCCACATCATGGGTATGGTGTTACTACCACCCACACCATGGGTATGGTGTTACTACCACCCACACCATGGGCATGGTGTTACTACCACCCACACCATTGGTATGGTGTTACTGCCACCCACACCATGGGTATGATGTTACTACCACCCACACCATGGGTATGGTGTTACTACCACCCACACCATGGGTATGGTGTTACTACCACCCACACCATGGGTATGGTGTTACTACCACCCACACCATGGGTATGGTGTTACTTCCACCCACACCATGGGTATGGTGTTACTACCACCCACACTATGGGTATGGTGTTACTAACGACTCACACCATGGGTATGGTGTTACTACCACCCACACAATGGGTATGGTGTTACTACCACCCACACCATGGGTATGGTGTTACTACCACCCACACCATGGGTATGGTGTTACTACCACCCACACCATGGTATGATGTTACTACCACCCACACCATGGGTATGGTGTTACTTCCACCCACACCATGGGTATGGTGTTACTACCACCCACACTATGGGTATGGTGTTACTAAGACTCACACCATGGGTATGGTGTTACTACCACCCACACAATGGGTATGGTGTTACTACCACCCACACCATGGGTATGGTGTTACTACCACCCACACCATGGATATGGTGTTACTACCACCCACACCATGGGTATGGTGTTACTACCACCCACACCATGGGTATGGTGTTACTACCACCCACACAATGGGTATGGTGTTACTACCACCCACACCATGGGTATGATGTCAGTACCACCCAGATCCCAGTAACGGGACTCATCTCTCTCGTTGAGATGGACCAGTATGTCTTCCATTCCACAGACACCATGTGGTCCACTCGGTACTTTCCCCTGATACTTCTGAACATCAGACTGTAGTGGCTGATGGATCTTATGAAGCAGATGTAATGATTTTTTCCTATCAAACTCTTGTTGTCGATGTGTTTTCCTCAAAAGATTTTTTTTCAATAATTTTAATTTGTGAGAGTTTTAATGTGCCAATTATATTAAACTATTTCGTGAACTAACTGCAAAATATATCTTCTCTGCAGGGACAAGCGTTGACTTTATTGTGTTATTCTATGTTTAATGTTTATAATGTAGTTCAAAAGTGCCTGTAACATAGGCCTGTAACATAGGCCTGACAATGTAAAAAAAAATATTTTTTTTTGTACACGAAACTTAAGGAAACTTTACGTACTTATTAACTCACAAACGTCTTTACTTATTTATGTCTTAAACACCTGGTTAATCTTACTTGAATTGATTTTTGCTTGTTTGTATGAAAGTTTGGCTTATATTTATAGAAGAGACATCGAATATTGAATTGCTGATTTCCATGTAAGGATTTTTGAGCGCCTCTTCAGATAACTTCAACTTTTCAATGATGAAAACTTGATAATGTAAATTTGACCAGGATTCAAACTTAATGTGCTGGTGTATATTCAACCTGTCTTCCTTATAACTGTGTCACACTTTTAAATTGGATTTACAGCCTATTTTTAAGTTAGGTTGAGTTCGGTTTCAAAGCAAAAAATAAATCAATAAATATAAAAGACGATAAAACAGTCTGCCAAGAGAACAGAAAACGGGTGTTTACTGCTGGCGACTTATACAGTAACTACGTTATATTTCAACTGTTTCATCTTAAATAAATAACAAAAAGGCACAATACCGTGACTGGAACGATACACAAATAACCCGGTCCGACTTGGACCATTGACAAAGTCACACTGTGTGACTTTGTCAATGGTCCAAGTCGGACCGAAACGTCGTCGTAAGCTTCTCTCTTTTATGTGCGGGTTATTTGTGTACAGTTTCATCTTCTTGAACAACGACCAATTTGACAAGTTGCCTACGGTTAAGAGTACTGTCTGCTACATTAGAATATGATCTCTCTGAGATAACATTAGAATTTCTCTTCAGTCTGGCTTCCAAGTTCGTGTTTCAAGGTGAAAGGTCTCATATTATTGTAAATGAGCTTCGCACAGTTACCTAACATAGATGTTTTATCTTTTAAGTTTTATTTTTTTTTTTATATTTAAAATACAATACATAACGAGGACCAAGGGTTAAAAACATTTAAAACATAAAACGTCACATCATACGGGTATACAATGTTTGCCCACAACCCTCACATCTGGCAGACACAAAAGAAAACAGTTACACTCACGATACACATGTCGCATATGAACAACTTAACATTAATTATAATAGTTAAAATAATCTAACACAATACAATAACAATGTACACTCCTACCTAAACATACAAAATGTACACTCCTACCTAAACATTCACAATGTACACTCCTACCTAAACATTCACAATGTACACTCCTACCTAAACATTCACAATGTACACTCCTACCTAAACATTCACAATGTACACTCTACCTAAACATTCACAATGTACACTCCTACCCAAACATTCACATTGTACACTCCTACCCGAACATTCACATTGTACACTCCTACCCAAACATTCACATTGTACACTCCTACCCAAACATTCACATTGTACACTCCTACCCAAACATTCACATTGTACGCTCCTACCTAAACATACACAATGCACACTATATACAGTAATAATCCATACAAGCGTACTGCATCATCCTTGCCAAAGTCCATGCCATTCTCATTCGAGACAATAAATTCAATACGCATATGGCATACAACACCTATCCGCAGGATGTATTCAGTTGTATCCCAGTGTAATGAAAATGCAATACAAACAATACATGCGAACCCCATGTGCGAGGTCAAAACAGTAAAGAAACATCCACGTGAAAACACCCATCTCAGATTATTATTTTTTTTTATTTAAAAACTTAATATGCAAGGTACATACATATGACAAAACACAAAACCTGACAACCTGACCTATACCAGCTCTTTTTCCCTCTCTACACAATGAACAAACCCTTATAAATCATTGCATATGATCCCACCTCCACGCTGATCCCAGCCCAGCCTGAACATCACATGCATATGCCCAACATGGATAATACCAATCCCTCACCATACATGATATATAAGTTTGTCTCGCACAACATGAAAAACAAGTGTATACTCTTCTACTCTCCCCCCTCCTGGCTATATCCACTGCTCAGGACATCCCCCCGCCGTTTAACATGCCTAAAGCCATAAGATATGTTGGACTTTTCGATTATATCATAAACAGAACCCTAAGCTCCGGTGAAAACATACATGATTTTCTGTACAACGGAGACCGGAACATTAATTTACAAAGTTAATAATACCATCCAACCTACAACATTTTTCCGTCATCGATACACCGCACGTTTCCGCCCACCATATGGTGAACCAAACATTGCACGGGAAAATCTCAGCCTGCTCACCACTAACCGATAATACATTCTTCCATAACCTAAGCCTGTTTGTTTCCCCTCTCCCAACTAAACGCTCTTCACTACTTACAAACCCACACCCACCCCTCCCCGACCGCTTCACAACCCAAGCAACTCCACAACAGTGATGGACTTGTAACCCTCGGAGAAGGCTTCTTCCCATCTCCTCCCATACACCTCCCGATTCCTAATCATGGTGCTACAAAATGTCGCCACTAAAATCCGTTTCCTCACCTTCCAATTACTCTTCCCACGCATACCCCACGATATATACACGAAATCCACCATTTTATGTGCTGTTTCCCAGGCCACTTCCCCCCCCTCCCCACCATTTTTAAGTTTTAAATTATACAATATTACAAGGACTCCAAATAGAAATGTCACTTCGTCTGACTTTTTGGGGTTATACTAGGTAATCTACACATGTATGGTAATTGTACTTTGTGTACCTGTGGCTAAATAAATTTACTTTATCATTGTTATCTTGTTTAAGCAGGTAGTTGTGGTAGCTATGAAGGTTAGTGTCTGTGCTCTTCCTATTTTGTCGATTTAATTGAAGTAATTTAATGTTACTTTCCAATTAATCAGTTTTGAATGCCTCTTCTGATTTGGTAAAAATCCACATCAGTAATATTAAACTGCATTAGAGACTTGAGCCGCATCTACACTACACTCCACTTTACAACACTTTCTCCTTAGATTTCACAATTGTACTAACTGACGGGCCAAACCTATCTTATGTCTATTTCAGCCATATACATACCTTGCTCACTAAGTTTAATAAATTCTGCTATGGCAATTAAAGAGGCTTACGACTCCTTTTTTTTTATCAGAGCAAAACTTAGACGCCATCGTCGACGAGAGACAACTAGTTAACGAGAACGGGTTGTGGGCGCTTACAGAGTCAGATGAATAAGTTAGTTTATTCAGGTATACACAAATACAATTACATAGATTATCATTCATAGCAGCACATGTGTAGAGAACCTCCGATAACCTCAAAAAGTCAATGTGACTTATTTCCATTGGGGTCCTTTTAATACCTTATTATTATACTATAAAGATAATATCTTATTATTATACTATAAAGGAGATGTAGCAGGTAAAATGAGTTATTTATATATACATGTGTGTGTTACCTAATAAAAATAAAACGTCATTCTCCTCCCTTTCTGTCGGTACATTCATTAGGTACCTTTTGGCTCTCTTCTTGAACTGGCTCATGCTATGACTGGCTTTGACATGTACAGGCAGTCTGTTCCATTCCTTTATTGCTGTACAATAAAATGTGTTTGAAGCCTGGCCACTGACTGTGGGTACTACAAAGTTGTGCTCTCTTTCCCTAGTACTATGATTGCTTTGGTTCCCAGCGTATTAATACCTGTCCACTTTTGGTTCATACACGTACAGTTCGTACATTTTGCATATTTCGCATGAGTTTGCAAAGTTTTTACCCCACAATAAAAACACTCTTACATTGTGTGAAAGTTGTCTTCACGTAGGTGCAGTAGAATAAATAAACAGCAACACTCCCATTCTCATGCAACACACCACTGGCTCGTGGCCTGGTAGGCAAAACTCTCACTTCACACGCTGAGCGTCCGGGTTCGATTCCCGGCAAGGGCAGAAACATTGGGCGTGTTTCCATACATTTATTGTCCCTCTTCACCCATGAGAAAAATGGGGACCTGGGTGTTAGTCGACTGGTGTGGGTCACATCCTGGGACAAAACTAACCTAATTTGTTCGAAATGCTCTGCATAACGGTGTTTTCTATTGTTTTGTATGTCTGATTCGGCATGTATTAGCCCGGTCATTTCAAATTAGTGTATTTCCTACTGGGGTTTCTAGACTTAATCCCTGGAAGGACAAGTACCTCTCATCTTGGCAAGTACGTCACAGTCATTGCTCAGCTTAAGAACACTTGTTCATGTACAGTAAAAAGGGCCGTGGAACAGACTTATAACGAGGGATTTCAAAGTTTGTCATGTAGCATGTAACCTTTTCAAAAGAGAATAAAATGTTTTAAGTGATATGGCTCAGGAACGGGGAACGATTTGCAGTACTACATACATGTCAATGCTTCAACACATTTTAAATTTTACAGTAAAAATGATTTACAGACTTACCGCTGGGCAAACCTGTCATAGATGAACTTTTCATTGTAAAGAACAAAATGTTTACCTAATGAATAGGCTATGATAGGAAGAGCGATTCCATGTATACCTAACATACATGTACAATGTTTGATACTATCTCTAATGTAATCTACACAATTCTACTTGATTTTAATTACCACCTGTATTTGTCTTAGTTTACTAATAAACTTCGGTTAAGAACCTTTGTTTTTAACTTTTGAACTATACTTATCAGAAGGACCCCAATGGAAATAAGTCACTTCATCCGACTTTTTTTTTTTTTTTGTTTTCTTAGGTAATCTACACACATTCTGCTGTGTATGATAATCTATGCAACTGTATTTGTGTGTACGTGTACCTGAATAAAACTTACATGAGTGAAGGCTTATGAAAGGAATATTTTTCTTCTGTTACCCCTATAATACTACTGTCTACACATTTTCTCTGATGTTGGACAAGAATAGAGAAAAACGAAATTGTTTCCCTAACTACAAGTCTCGAAATACCACATTTCATATATGTCAATTTATTCTACTTTGGGTGTATGTTATTATATTTATATATTATATAGCTCGCTTTTATATAATTTAAAAAAAAAATATCATAGTTGGATTAACAAAAATGTCTATATTAACGTAACATACTACATTTAACGCGCTCCGTAATAATTATTATTAATATGACGTCAAGACTCGTGAGAGACACTTAAGTCATCGACACCATGCCTAACCCTTCTAGGGTAGGGTAGGTGCCTGAGCCCGAGCCTTTAGCTCACAAGACTATCATTCCCATTAGCCCCCTTGGGGCGGGGATGGCAGACCAGAGAGGCCTAGCTTGTGGCTAGGCCTGGGGACAGTTGGTCCCAAAGATGAGGAGGTACTTGTGCCTCCTCCCATGGGAGACTTAGGTCTCAGACACTCCCTAAAGAGGGAGCCAAGGCCGGGCCACCACTTGGAAAAGGCCTGGGCCGGGAGAATACCGGCTAATCTTTAATAATAATAACTTAAGTAAGTTTATTCAGGTATACACAAATACAGTTACATAGAATTATCATACATAGCAGCATGTGTAGAGAACCTAGGATAACCCAAAAAAGTCAGACAGAGTGACTTATTTCCATAGGGATTTTAATGTGTACCTGCACGTCAGGACAGTGTGTAAGTTTATTTAGGCACAGGTACACATAAGTATCATTATCAGAATATATATATATATATATATATATATATATATATATATATATATATATATATATATATATATATATATATATTATATATATACACACAGTAATTTTAAAACTTGAAATTTTGGAAAGTTTCCAGACATAATCGAGAGACGCGGAGCTCATGGAGAATGTAAACAAACAGTGGCGCATGTACGCCGTAATAGTGAGTTACGTAGGGAGCCCTGTAACGAGTTTTGGTCATAATTTGAAATGTCCGTATTAACGAAACGCCGTAAAGCGAAAGCCCATAAAGCAGAAGCCTGCTGTACAGTATAACCTCTGTATTCGGATGCACCTTTATTCGTAAAATCTAATATTCGGAAAAATTTGAGGAAAATGTCACTATGAAAATGTTACTGCAGGGGCACCACAAATGTGCTGAGACAACACAATGAGTGTCTGGGACCCAAGACTGTTCAACTGCCTCCCAGCATACATAAGAGGGATTACCAATAGAACCCTGGTTGTTCTCAAGCAGGTGCTGGACAGGCACCTAAAGTCAGTACCTGACTAGTTTCTATGCCAGTTTACATGTGGCCAGCAGTAACAGCCTGGTTGATCAGGCCTGATCGACCACGAGGCCCGGTCACAGACCAGGACACAGGGGGCGTTGACCCCCCAAAACCCTCTCCAGGTGTATTTGAAAAGACACATGATTTTTGAGCTCTTGTGATTCAATTGTTATTTTTTGTATAACTTTGGGTCGTTTTTATTTTATTACTTAAAATATGTGATCATAATCTTGAATAAGAATAGTAAAGAAAACACCTAAAAGGAAACCTGTAAGAAACTAAAAAAGGAACTTATTTCAGAACACAAAAATGGAATACGTCTTTTTGACGTAGCCAAGAAATATGGCATGTCAACATGTACTGTATTTTCTATTATAAAAATAAAGGTGCAATAAAAAGTGTTAGTGAGGAAGCTGGAATTAAAATTCCTGCAGACTTCCCATATGATTTCTTGCTTGTATGCTGTTTAACAAATTTAATTAACCAATATTCTACTTAAAAATGGCTTGTGAAGAGTACTTTCTGGGGTTTGGAACGAAGTAATCTAGTTTACATTATTTTCTGTGGGGAAAAAAAAAGACCTAATACTCAGAAAATTCAATATTCATGACAATATGTCATGACTCATTCCATCACTGTCTCGCCGGAGGTGTGCCAATACTACAGTTTAAAAACTGCAACATATCTCCAACCATTTTTCAGACTGCAGGCGCGGCTCTTTCCATCTCCCGGACTAAAGTGCGGCTAACCATTTTCCTTGAATTCCTTCATAAATGTTACTTTGCTCACACTCGAACAGCATGTTGAGTCATGAAAACCACCGGCCTTAGCTCGCTATTATCTAATACGCTCACGCACATTTGCTATGACTAGCTGGGGATCGAACCTACAGTATTTTAGCATGCCTCATGAGAAGCCCACTTAAATTCAAAAGTGCTTTAGTCCACTGAGCCATCAGTACTTCAAACATCAGATACCCAGTACCACTGAACAGGTCACCCCTCATGAGAGCACATACGTGGCCATGGAAACTACAGGACTAATTTCACTCTGCTTCGAATACCAGTCTTCACGAGCAGTAACCTCAACCTTAGGATTAACTGCAGACTAACCATTTTTGGGTGAATTACTGCTGTATCAAGAAAAATGCTGGAGTTGATTATGAAGAGAGCTCCTTCCAGATACAAATTAGAATTACTTTTCTGAGTGAGCTTTTTATTCCTGATCTTAGATAAGTCTTGAAGGTTCGATAATCCTCAGAATCATATATTATACAAGAGATCGTTGGTAAAGCCTCTTTTAAATACTGTAGGACAGTGCTAGTGTGTCTCTTGGCTGCAAGAGTACACTAGAGGTTCTGTGTGACTGTTGGTGAGACAGGCCTGAGCTTCAATCTGTCCTTGTGTTGAATGATTCACATGTACCTGGCACTACAAGCAAATATAGAACTCTATAAGAAACAAAATACGTTAACGTTCCGATAAACATACAAATTAGTGAACAATGTAAATTGTATATGCATGCAGCGAATTTGTAGTAGCAATTCTTCCTGAACATCTTAGGGACAAAGTTGGAGTCCATGACCAAAAGTTCGTTGACAGAGCCACACTCGGGGATAATCTAACAGGCTCTGAAACCAAACTTGCACCCCCCAACAACTGCAGTCACACTGGGATGGCCCGATACTGGAGAATATAGCTCAACAATGCTTCAGAGGGTGTCGAGGAAAGATAGAACCCACCCCCTTGCACTGAGAGCTCCTCATTCAGGGGACTCTGTTGGCTGTTCTCAGCTCCAGCCTTGGCACACACCTCGATTCCCAGACCATCCACATTGGTGTTGCCCTTCGACTTGCCACCCCTATTCTCGCCGAACACAGGTGCATTTGCAGAAGTGAATCGGCAGACCGATTCGGGTACCACGGTCTTGTATGCCGTAGATCCGAGGGAAAGATTGCAAGGCATGAAGAGGTTAATATAAATAAGAGACGACTCGCAATAGTCGCATGCCAAGTAATGAGGAAGCCACCCCAACTATGCAGATCGTATGGTAACCAAAAGTATCACCCTTCAGGCCTGGACAGCCGGCAAGCAGGGTCCCACATCAGAGACTATTGAGGAAAATTAAGGCACATGGAATAGAAGGAGAAATTTTTTCCTGGATAGAGGCATGGTTGACAAATAGGCAGCAGAGAGTTTGCATAAATGGGGAGAAATCAGAGTGGGGAAGCGTCACGAGCGGTGTTCCACAGGGGTCAGTGTTGGGCCCCCTGTTGCTCACAATCTACATAAACGACATAGATGAAGGCATAAAGAGCGATATAAGCAAGTTTGCCGATGACACCCAAATAGGCCGTCGAATTCATTCTGACGAGGACATTAGAGCACTCCAGGAAGATTTGAATAGACTGATGCAGTGGTCGGAGAAGTGGCAGATACAGTTTAACAGGACAATAACCATGCCACATATAAACTAAATAATGAAGATCTTAATATTACAGACTGCGAAAAAGATTTAGGAGTTTGGTTAGCAGTAATCTGAAACCAAGACAACAGTGCATTAGTGTTCGCAATAAAGCTAACAGAATCCTTGGCTTCATATCAAGAAGCATAAATAATAAGAGTCCTCGGGTTGTTCTTCAACTCTATATATCCTTTGTTAGGCCTCATTTGGATTATGCTGCACAGTTTCGATCACCGTATTACAGAATGGACATAAATGCTCTGGAAAACGTAAAAGGAGGATGACAAAGTTGATCCCATGTATCAGAAACCTTCCCTATGAGGATAGACTGAGGGCCCCGAATTTGCACTCTCTAGAAAGGCGTAGAATTTGGGGGGATATGATTGAGGTATATAAATGGAAGACAGGAATAAATAATGGGAATGTAAATGGCGTGCTGAAAATATCTAGCCTAGACAGGACTCGCAGCAATGGTTTTAAGTTGGAAAAATTCAGATAAAGGAAGGATATAGGAAAGCACTGGTTTGGTAATAGAGTTGTGGATGAGTGGATCAAACTCCCGAGTACAGTTATAGAGGCTAAAACATTGTGTAGTTTTAAAAATAGGTTAGATAAATACATGAGTGGGTGGGTGTGAGTTGGACCTGATTGGCTTGTGCTACTAGGTCAGTTGCCGTGTTCCTCCCTTAAGTGAATGTGACCTGACCTGACTAGGTTGGGTGTATTGGCTTAAGCCGGTAGGAGACTAGGACCTGCCTCACATGGGCCTGTTGCAGTGTTCCTTCTTTCTTATGTTCTTACATGTGTATCTAAACTGGTCGATACATATCTCCAATACTCGAGGGAGGAAGGAGCGGCAGCTGCCAGCTTCAGGGTTCCATAACAAGCTAGGCAAAAGACTCATCATGGTAACTAGGGATTCAAGTGCGGTTAGTTTTCTGTTCCAGCGACTCAGTGCGGCGGTTCAGAATGTTAATGCCTGCTCTATCCTGCGTACGTGCCCCAGCGTACGTGCCCCAGCGTACGTGCCCCAGCGAACGTGCCCCAGCGTACGTGCCCCAGCTCTGAGGAGCTGATGGAGAGTTTTGCATTGTAATCTGTGAAAAACATGTAGCAATATGCACTTGAAATTTATGTGTATGTCATCTTTGTACCAGCAATGTATCTCTTAAATATTGTGTACCATATTATGTAATAAAATATACCTATTAATCAAACAATTAAAAGATGGAGTGGTTGGGGAAGTGGAATATTCAAATGGCTTCAGGAAGAAATCCAAAAATTCACTTCTCTTTCTCTCTCTCTCTCTCACTCTGTTCTCTTTCAAAAAATAAAGAAAACAGAAAAAAGGGAAAAAAGAGAAAAAAAGAGTGAAAAAAAAAATGGTGGGGACTCGAAGGAACCCGGGATCAGATGAGAATGGTTCTGGTACGGAGGAGTGGATGGAGGAGCAGTGGAAAAGGATGGAACAAGAGTGGGAGAGAAAATTAGAAGAGCTTTCTGAGAAAATGGAGACAGAGCTTTCTGTGAAATTAGAAAAGAGGTTGGAAAAGGAGAAGAAGAATTGGGAGGCACAAGTCGAAACTGCAGTAGCCAGAATAAGGGTCGTAGAAGATAAGGTAAACAGGCTGAAGCTAGTTACAGGAGCACTGACCAGAGAAGACACAGCATATGAAGCTGAGAGGCCGAACAGGAAGGAAGGAGATATCAGCTTGCCAAGAAAGGCCAAGGAGTGAAAGGGAAGAGCAGCTGGGTGCAGATGGAGAGGGTGATAGGTCAAATGCAGAGGCACAACCATGCTACCAAGAGTCACTGGAAAAAAACAAGGGAGAAAATGACCACGTACAGACAGGAGCCAGAGTCACAGAGGGAGAGGCAATGGGAGGAGGAAAGATCAAAATCAGTGTTTATCCATGGGCTTCAGGAGAGAGAGGAAAGGACACACACTGAATGACGGCAGGCAGAAAAAAAAGGAGACTGAGAACATCATCACAGAAATAGGTGAAGAAGACATGGACGAGATTGTAAATTTTCAGAGAATAGGGGGGTACTCCAAGGGGAGAAAACGACCAATCAAGCTGATTCTCTGGATAGAAATAGTGCGGAACAGGATCCTCCAAGAGAAACCACGGCTGAAGTACTCGGAAGAGTACAAGAGGATGTTCCTAGACAGAGACAGAACACAAACAGAAGCTGAGGGAGAGGACAAAAAAGCGAAAGGAGCTAGGAAAGGAGACAAGGACAGAGTCAGCAGAGGTCAATCAGAGCAGGACAGAGCAGCAAGGGCAAGCACACACACAACCATCCTCAGAACCCCACAGCCTATCACACCATCCCAACACTACAATCTACAATCCATACTCACAGCTTCCACCCAACACCCAGCTAGAGAATCCCACCGTACACTACTAGGTCTCCCACCCTCACAGGCCAGGCCCCCAAAACCAGTGTTGGAGAGGAAACTGAAGGTATGGTACACAAATGCAGAGGCATCACCGGACATCATAGCTCTCACAGAAACCAAGCTTACAGGTATGACAACAAATGCCATCTTTCCAACAGGATACCAGATCCTGAGGAAAGACAGAGGGAACAGGGGAGGTGGAGGAGTGGCACTGCTGATCAAAAGCCGATGGAATTTTGATGAGCTGGAGAGAGGAGACAGCGGAGAAGCAAGCGATTACATAGCAGGAATGCTTCACTATGGAGGTCCCAAAGTGGTAATTGCAGTGATGTATAACCCACCACAGAACAGCAGGAGGCCAAGGCAAGAGTATGATGAGAGCAATAGAGTGATGGTTGACACACTGGCTGCAGTGGCCAGAAGAACTCATGCATGCAGGATAAAGCTCCTGATCATGGGTGACTTTAACCACAAGGAAATCAATTGGGAGAACTTGGAGCCACATGGGGGCAAAGATACATGGAAGGCTAAGATGATGGAGGTGGTACTGGAAAACTTCATGTACCAACACGTAAGGGACACTACAAGAGAGGAGAGGAGAGGATGAACCAGCGAGACTGGACATAGTATTCACCTTGAGTAGTGCAGATATTGAGGACATCACATATGAAAGACCCCTTGGAGCCAGCGATCATGTGGTTTTAAGCTTTGAATACACAGTAGAGCTACAAGTGGAGGGGGAAGCAGGAAGGCCAGGGCGAATGAAGCCAAACTACAAGAAAGGGGACTACACGGGAATGAGGAACTTCCTGAACGGGGTTCAGTGGGACAGAGAACTGGCAGGGAAGCCAGTTAATGAGATGATGCAATATGTAACAACCATGTGCAAAGAGGTTGAGGAGAGGTTTGTACCCAAGGGTAATAGGAACAATGAAAAAGCCAGGATGAGCCCATGGCTCACCCAAAGGTGCAGGGAGGCAAAAACCAAGTGTGCTAGGGAATGGAAGAAATATAGAAGGCAAAGGATCCAGGAGAATAAGGAGAGCAGTCGTAGAGCCAGAAATGAATATGCACAGATAAGAAGGGAGACCCAACGACAATATGAAAACGACATAGCAGCGAAAGCCAAATCTGACCCGAAGCTGTTATACAGCCACATCAAGAGGAAAACAGTCAAGGACCAGGTAATCAGGCTAAGGAAGGAAGGAGGAGAGACAACAAGAAATGACCGTGAAGTATGTGAGGAACTCAACAAGAGATTCAAAGAAGTGTTCACAGAGGAGACAGAAGGGGCTCCAGAAAGACAGAGAGGTGGGGTACACTACCAAGTGCTGGACACAGTACACACAACCGAGGAAGAAGTGAAGAGGCTTCTGAGTGAGCTAGATACCTCAAAGGCAATGGGGCCGGATAGCATCTCTCCAAGGGTCCTGACAGAGGGAGGAGAGGCGGTGTGTGTACCCCTAACAATATTCAATACATCTATCGAAATGGGGAGATTGCCTGAGGCATGGAAGACAGCAAATGTAGTCCCAATCTTTAAAAAAGGAGACAGACATGAAGCATTAAACTACAGACCAGTGTCACTGACATGTATAGTATGCAAAGTCATGGAGAAGATTATCAGGAGAAGAGTGGTGGAACACTTAGATAGGAATAATCTCATCAACAGCAGCCTACATGGTTTCAGGGACGGGAAATCCTTTGTTCCACACCTACTCAGTTATATGACAGTGACAGCAGTAAGACAAGAGAGAGAGGGCTGGGTGGATTGCATTTTCTTGGACTGCAAGAAGGCGTTTGACACAGTTCCACAAAAGAGATTAGTGCAAAAACTGGAGGACCAAGCAGGGATAACAGGGAAGGCACTACAATGGATCAGGGAATACTTGTCAGGAAGACAGCAGCGAGTCATGGTACGGGCGAGGTGTCCGATTGGGCACCTGTGACCAGCGAGGTCCCACAGGGGTCAGTCTTAGGACCAGTGCTGTTTCTGGTATTTGTGAAGGACATGATGTAGGTAGTAGGTTGGTAGACAGCAACCACCCAGGGAAGTACTACCGTCCTGCCAGATGACTGTTAAACAGAAACCTGTAACTGTTTTACATGATGGTAAGATTGCTGGTGTCTTTTTCTGTCTCATAAGCATGCTAGATAACAGGGATATCTTGCTACTCCTACTTACACTTTGGTCACACTTCACAGACACGCACATGCATATATATATATATACATACATCTAGGTTTTTCTCCTTTTTCTAAATAGCTCTTGTTCTTCTTTATTTCTTCTATTGTCCATGGGGAAGTGGAAAAGAATCTTTCTTCCGTAAGCCATGTGTGTCGTATGAGGCGACTAAAATGCCGGGAGCAATGGGCTAGTAACCCCTTCTCCTGTAAACATTTACTAAAAAGGGGAAGAAGAAAAACTTTATAAAACTGGGTTGCTTGAATGTGCGTGGATGTAGTGCGGATGACAAGAAACAGATGATTGCTGATGTTATGAATGAAAAGAAGTTGGATGTCCTGGCCCTAAGAGAAACAAAGCTGAAGGGGGAAGGGGAGTTTCGGTGGGGGGAAATAAATGGGATGAAATCTGGAGTATCTGAGAGAGTTAGAGCTAAGGAAGGGGTAGCAATAATGTTGAAGGATCAGTTATGGAAGGAGAAAAGAGAACATGAATGTGTAAATTCAAGGATTATGTGGATTAAAGTAAAGGTTGGATGCGAAAAGTGGGTCATAATAAGCGTGTATGCACCTGAAGAAGAGAGGAATGTAGAGGAGAGAGAGAGATTTTGGGAGATGTTAAGTGAATGTATAGGAACCTTTGAACCAAGTGAGAGAGTAATTGTGGTAGGGGACCTGAATGCTAAAGTAGGAGAAGCTTTTAGAGAGGGTGTGGTAGGTAAGTTTGGGGTGCCAGGTGTAAATGATAATGGGAGCTCTTTGATTGAACTTTGTATGGAAAGGGGTTTAGTTATAGGTAATACATATTTTAAGAAAAAGAGGATAAATAAGTATACAAGATATGATGTAGGGCGAAATGACAGTAGTTTGTTGGATTATGTACTGGTAGATAAGACTGTTGAGAAGACTTAAGGATGTTTATAGAGGGGCCACAGGTATATCAGATCACTTTTTAGTTGTAGCTACACTGAGAGTAAAAGGTAGATGGGATGCAAGGAGAATAGAAGCATCAGGGAAGAGAGAGGTGAAGGTTTATAAACTAAAAGAGAAGGCAGTTAGGGTAAGATATAAACAGCTATTGGAGGATAGATGGGCTAATGAGAGCATAGGCAATGGGGTCGAAGAGGTATGGGGTAGGTTTAAAAATGTAGTGTTAGTGTTCAGCAGGAGTTTGTGGTTACAGGAAAGTGGGTGCAGGAGGGAAGAGGAGCGATTGGTGGAATGATGAAGTAGAGAGAGTAGTAAGGGAGAAAAAGTTTGCATATGAGAAGTTTTTACAAAGTAGAAGTGATGCAAGGAGGGAAGAGTATATGGAGAAAAAGAGAGAGGTTAAGAGAGTGGTGAAGCAATGTAAAAAGAGAGCAAATGAGAGTGAGTGAGATGTTATCAACAAATTTTGTTGAAAATAAGAAAAAGTTTTGGAGTGAGATTAACAAGTTAAGGAAACCTAGAGAACAAATGGATTTGTCAGTTAAAAATAGGAGAGGAGAGTTATTAAATGGAGAGTTAGAGGTATTGGGAAGGTGGAGGGAATATTTTGAGGAATTGTTAAATGTTGATGAAGATAGGGAAGCTGTGGTTTCATGTATAGGGCAAGGAGGAATAACATCTTGTAGGAGTGAGGAAGAGCCAGTTGTGAGTGTGGGGGAAGTTCGTGAGGCAGCAAGTAAAATGTAAGGGGGTAAGGCAGCTGGGATTGGTGGGATAAAGATAGAAATGTTAAAAGCAGGTGGGGATATAGTTTTGGAGTGGTTGGTGCTATTGTTTAATAGGTGTATGGAAGAGGGTAAGGTACCTAGGGATTGGCAGAGAGCATGCATAGTTCCTTTGTATAAAGGCAAAGGGGACAAAAGGGAGTTGAGTATACCTGGTAAAGTGTATGGTGGAGTTATTATTGAAAGAATTAAGAGTAAGACGGAGAATAGGATAGCAGATGAATAAGGAGGCTTTCGGAAAGGTAGGGGGTGTGTGGACCAGGTGTTTACAGTGAAACATATATGTGAACAGTATTTAGATAAGGCTAAAGAGCCTTTTGTGGCATTTGTGGATTTGGAAAAGGCGTATGACAGGGCGGATAGGGGGGCAATGTGGCAGATGTTGCAGGTGTATGATATAGGAGGTAGGTTACTGAAAGCAGTGAAGAGATTTTACGAGGATAGTGAGGCTCAAGTTAGAGTATGTAGGAAAGAGGGAGATTATTTCCCAGTAAAAGTAGGCCTTAGACAAGGATGTGTGATGTCTCCGTGGTTGTTTAATATATTTATAGATGAGGATGTAAGAGAAGTAAATGCGAGGGTCTTGGCAAGAGGCGTGGAGTTAAAAGATAAATAATCACACATAAAGTGGGAGTTGTCACAGTTGCTCTTTGCTGATGACACTGTGCTCTTGGGAGATTCTGAAGAGAAGTTGCAGAGGTTGGTGGATGAATTTGGTAGGGTATGTAAAAGAAGAAAATTAAAAGTGAATACAGGAAAGAGTAAGGTTATGAGGATAACAAAAAGATTAGGTGATGAAAGATTGGATATCAGATTGGAGGGAGAGAGTATGGAGGAGGTGAATGTATTCAGATATTTGGGAGTGGACGTGTCAGCGGATGGGTCTATGAAAGATGAGGTGAATCATAGAATTGATGAGGGGAAAAGGGTGAGCGGGGAATGTATGAGAGTATAGTTTTCCAATGGTCTTATATGGGTGTGAAGCATGGGTGATGAATGTTGCAGCGAGGAGAAGGCTGGAGGCAGTGGAGATGTCATGTCTGAGGACAGTGTGTGGTGTGAATATAATGCAGAGAATTCGTAGTTTGGAAGTTAGGAGGAGGTGCGAGATTGCCAAAACTGTTGTCCAGAGGGCTGAGGAAGGGTTGTTGAGGTGGTTCGGACATGTAGAGAGAATGGAGCGAAACAGAATGACTTCAAGAGTGTATCAGTCTGTAGTGGAAGGAAGGCGACGTAGGGGTCGGCCTAGGAAAGGTTGGAGGGAGGGCTTGCTAGGCCTTCTGACATCTTAATAAGGAATCGTTCAGGACCCTGTACACCGTGTACGTTAGGCCCATATTGGAGTATGCGGCACCAGTTTGGAATCCACACCTAGCCAAGCACGAAAAGAAACTAGAGAAAGTGCAAAGGTTTGCAACAAGACTAGTCCCAGAGCTAAGAGGTATGTCCTACGAGTAGAGGTTAAGGGAAATCAACCTGACGACACTGGAGGACAGGAGAAGTAGGGGGGACATGATAACGACATACAAAATACTGAGAGGAATTGACAAGGTGGACAAAGACAGGATGTTCCAGAGATGGATACACAGATGAATCACAGGGATGTTAGTAAGTACTTCTTCAGCCACAGAGTAGTCAGTAAGTGGAATAGTTTGGGAAGCGATGTAGTGGAGGCAGGATCCATACTTAGCTTTAAGCGGAGGCATGATAAAGGTCACGGTTCAGGGAGAGTGACCTAGTAGCGACCAGTGAAGAGGCCGGGCCAGGAGCTTGGACTCTACCTCTGCAACCTCAACTAGGTGAGTACACACACACACACACACAACACACACACACACACACACACACACACACACACACACACACACACACACACACACACAAACACTACAACACACATAATGTTCTCGTCCCATTCTAACATGTATATAAAAATAAATTCCCAAGCACATGCATAGTATTTCGTATGTCACTCACATATGTGCACATATTTACATACAAAAGTGTGAACTTTCTCACAAGAATATTAAATTTTAATTATATTGCACAGGCAATGAAGGGAAAATAAGGAAATTCTTGAATATAAATATTAATAGAATTCAGAATAAAAGGGGATGGAAGATGTTGTTACATAATATTTTGAAAATATCCTTAATGAAAAATGTGAAGATATAAAGAAAGTAATAATTGAGGGAAAATTATCTTGGATAAAGTGAAAATGACACTTATGAATTGTCTTATGGAAGGTAAGAAGTAACCAGAAATAATTGTTAAATAATTTAATCCTCTTTAAATTGTTTTAATAATTTTTCTTATCTTCATTTCTCTCTCTTTCTTTATAATGAGAAAAAACATTCACAATTACAAACACAAAATGAAATCTCTGGGAATAAAATGACTACAAACTCATTGAATTTGTAAAACCTGACTGATAGAACTATTGTTAATATCTTGAATACTGTTGCTTTATGTTGCTGATGTTACAACCTGACTGATAGAACTATTGTTAATATCTTGAATACTGTTGCTTTATGTTGCTGATGTTACAACATGACTGATAGAACTATTGTTAATATCTTGAATACTGTTGCTTTATGCTGCTGATGTTACAACCTGACTGATAGAACTGTTGTATTAACAATACTGTTGCTTTATGTATTATTATGTGGCTATACTGTTACCCTAATATACTGTATTATTCTTATTTGTTCTTCTATATTAACTGTGTATTGTTGTAGTTTTCATGTATGTTATTGTACTTGTGATATATTGCATTATTCTTAATAGTTACTGTATTTTTGTTGTATGTCACACTACGATTCTTATAAGTTACTGTATTTTCTTGCATGTAACTGCAATATTCTGTGTTACTGTACATTTCATGTATGTTACTGTATTATTCTCATAAGTTACTGAATTATTCATATAAATTACTGGTTTATTCTTTTGAGTTACTGTATTATTTTTATGAGTTACTGTATATTTCTTGTATGTTATTGAATTATTCCTATGGGTTACTGTATTCTTATGTGTTACTTAACTGGTCTTCTGTGTTATTTTATGGGTCGTTTGTTACAGTATTGTACTTCTGTGTTACTTTATGGGTCTGTGATGGGTGTTACGGACACAATATTACCCATTAAATCTAGACTGTGAGGAGGCAAATTTGTCACTATAGTAAAATAGCTAAAACACTTGGAATCGTTGGGATCAGTCCCATAACTTAAGAATAACTTAGATGAGTGATGTCACTGAGCGTTTGATAACGATGAGGGATGTCATTACGAGTCTTAGGAAGTAATACCTAAGACTTAGGTAACAATGTGTGATGTCCATGAATCTTAGATAAGGATGTGTGATATCACTCTGAGTATTAGATAACTATGTCACTGTGAATCTTAGACAATATGAGACGTCACTGTGAGTTTAAGATAATTTGTGATGTCTTTGATAAGGATGTGATATTGGTCTTAGACGGGGATGTGATGTCACTTATGTTTGAACAAAGAACACTATACAGAACAAAGCTACGTGTATAGGTTAGGTGTTGCTCAAAATAGAGCTTATCAGCTTAATTTAATAAAGCTCTGTAAACATAAGTTTTTAATTATATATAATAGTAATAATAATAGTAATAATAGTAATAAATAGTAATAATAGTAATAAATAGTAATAATAATAGTCTACAAGTACATAATACAACTATTACAGACCTAGCTGACGTTATTGATATACTATATAGAACACCGGGTACCTAGTTATAGGTGAACAGCAGAAGAAACTAATAATTATAATTACAAAATTATATATTATCATTATTATTAGTAGTAGTAGCAGTTGTAGTAATAGTAGTTGTAGTTGTAGTAGCAGCTGCAGTATGTGTAGTATAGGGCAAAAGTTTGTGACCACTGTCAGCCGCAGAGTTATTTCTGAGTTACCAGACCTTGCCACGTAGAGGCCAGTGGTTCGTCTTTAAGGTCCACCCCCCCCCCCACTTACTGTGTTGTTGATGCTTTCCCCAGGTTCATGTGTCCAGGAGTCCATCTGTGTCCCCTCAAATATTCTCCCTCATTTCCTATCCTACACTCAGTAATCTTGCATCTAAATCTTCCCCAGGTTCATGTGTCCGCGAGTCCATCTGTGTCCCCTCAGATAGTCTCCCTTCCCCACTTCCTGCCCTACACTATCCTACCTTCCCCAAGTTCATGTGACCAGGAGTCCATCTGTATCCCCTCAGATATTCTCCCTTCCCTACTTCCTATCCTACACCATCCTACCTTCCCCAGGTTCATGTGTCCAGGAGTCCTTCTGTGTCCCATCAGGTATTCTCCCTTCCTCATTTCCTATCCTACACTTCCTATCCTACACTCAGTAATCTTGCATCTAAATCTTTCCCAGGTTCATGTGTCCAGGAGTCCATCTGCGTCCCCTCAGATAGTCTCCCTTCCCCACTTCCTGTCCTACACTATCCTACCTTCCCCAGGTTCATGTGTCCAGGAGTCCATCTGTGTCCCCTCAGATATTCTCCCTTCTCCATTTCCTGTCCTACATTATCCTACCTTCCCCAGGTTCATGTGTCCAGGAGTCCATCTGTGTCCCCTCAGATATTCTCCCTTCCCCACTTCCTATCCTACACTATCCTACCTTCCCCAGATTCATGTGTCCAGGAGTCCATCTGTGTTCCCTCAGACCCTCAGATATTCTCCCTTCCCCACTTCCTGTCCTACGCTATCCTACCTTCCCCAGGTTCATGTGACCAGGAGTCCATCTGTATCCCCTCAGATATTCTCCCTTCCCTACTTCCTATCCTACACCATCCTACCTTCCCCAGGTTCATGTGTCCAGGAGTCCTTCTGTGTCCCATCAGGTATTCTCCCTTCCTCATTTCCTATCCTACACTTCCTATCCTACACTCAGTAATCTTGCATCTAAATCTTCCCCAGGTTCATGTGTCCAGGAGTCCATCTGTGTCCCCTCAGATAGTCTCCCTTCCCCACTTCCTGTCCTACACTATCCTACCTTCCCCAGGTTCATGTGTCCAGGAGTCCATCTGTGTCCCCTCAGATATTCTCCCTTCTCCATTTCCTGTCCTACATTATCCTACCTTCCCCAGGTTCATGTGTCCAGGAGTCCATCTGTGTCCCCTCAGATATTCTCCCTTCCCCACTTCCTGTCCTACACTATCCTACCTTACCCAGGTTCATGTGTCCAGGAGTCCATCTGTGTCCCCTATCCTACAGTATCCTACCTTACCCAGGTTCATGTGTCCAGGAATCCATCCGTGGGCCCCCGGATGTCTTCCCTTTCCCTGAAGTTCTGGAAATTCTTTACGATATTTTTGGAATCCTCACCCAGTCCCACCCCCTGAGGTCAGCAGTCCCATCCCAGGTCCGTGGTTCCAAGTGTTCATCCATACACCCTTCACCACTTCCCTGAGGTCAGCAGTTTTAGCCACCCTTGAATTAGCCACCCTTGAAGCACTGTCCATATATGATATTACTACACAAGTGTACTAATATCAGTATTCGAAGGTAGATGTTATTACAGAGGAGGTCACGCAGAAAATCTGCGCTCTGTAATAACATCCACCTGGACAGACCCGAACGTCGATTACCTGAGACAAGAGAGATCTCGATCCCAGTTAGCCCACCAAGAACTGGCCACTCTATGGAAATTTTGAACTTATATTTATATTTAATATTGTACCTATGTCAATCAGTAACTTGTTCAATTATTTAGTTGTGTAAGTGGATTTGTGAACGTTTTATTTGCGTAGGTTAGTGTCGGTGTGTGAACCTTTGTGTTCCCTGCATGATACCTGTAATTAATTATCAGTTATCTTTTTTCTTATAACTGATCGTCTTGATTCCAGTGGTATGTAAGGTTCTTCTATACACTGAATTTTGTATTTCCACATAAAAATTCTACACTCACATCGCATGTACAGACGCAAGAATAAAGCAATACATACACACAACCTCTGCATCAAGTATACTCATACATTTATTAAACAATGCATATAAAATCCTCTCCTTTCGGTAATACTAATATATAAACACAAATACACATGCATCCATACCTCACACTTCTACCTCTACGCTACACACATGTAGATATAAATAAGTAAATCACGTGCGCAAACATTGACATTCCTTCAGGAGTCAGTGACGGGTCACCACCTAGAGAAGACTTGTGTCAACCCAGACACCAACTGTAAGTAACTTGTCAAGTTCAACACAAGACTAATTATATTAATTGAGCTTCATCACACAAAACTCTTAAGACTCACACAAGTATCTGGGTGTACAACTCACTAGCACATTACACAGTTTACACAGTGAATGCATACAGTCTCATCAAAGATTTCACACAAAACAGTGTAGAGATACAAACAATTCAAGACTAAGTCTTGTAACAGTGTTGGACAAATTCATTCACTTCTTAGACTACAGAAGCAACCATCGCCCTCACACTGAGCGCTAACAGGAAACATACTCAAGTAATAACGCCGGTTTAAATATATACATTATTTCATAAACTTTCCTTTAAGGAAATTGTTGTCTATGTAAACATATTTGTGCAAAATGTCTTTATTCAGGTGCAAATTACAATTATTGGTTCAAAAGATCCCTTAACGGGTGAACAGAAGTGTGATTCTCTGTTTATAACCGTCAAATGTTTGCGTACTGTTGAAACTACTGAAGCAGTGTTGATCTATTCGTTAGTAAACATCTCCCTTCGCAAGTCTAACTTAGTTTCAAACTTTGCTTCTAAAACACTTCATCAGCTGCCAGACTGGGTTAGAATTGTAAAATTTTTTTTAAGTAATATGAACAGTAGATATTTGTGTATTGTCTGCTGAGTTTACCAGGAAATATGTTTATCAGAATTGTGATTTACATAGTGATGTGAAAGACAAACTTTAAGTAATGAAGAACAGAGACTAAAGAGGGAAGAGAATGTATGGATAAACATAACTTATCACAAGTGAAACATAACAAGAAGCGCATTGTTGCAACAAAAAATAAGATATCTTTGCTGCAAGTTTTGCAAAGGTACTGTACAACAACATATAAGTGCATCAACACTGAGACAAACATTGAGTCGAATTTGCCAGGTTGAAGGAGAGGATGATAAAATCTTTTTGCCAGATCGAGACTACTATGATAGTTATATTCCTGGAGAGAAATTGTTTGTGTGTTTTATGTATTGTGTTATTTGTATTAAAACCATACAGAGGAATGAGATATGGATTCTAAGAATTGTTAAGTGAAGGTTTTGGGAATTTTGAGCCGATAAAATTGTTCTGAGAGACATGAATGCCGATATTGGAGAACCTATTGTGGAAGGTGTAATAGGAAAATACAGTAGTACAAAAGCAAATAAAAAAGAGCACTGAAAACTGCAAGTGCAGTTACACAGAAGAACAGTAACACAAAACAACGATATTCAACCAGACAAGAGCAGTACGATAACATAAAAAAAAGTACAGTAACGGACAAGAATAGTACCGGAATATATTGAAACAAGACAATAGCACAAAAGTATAATTTTAAAAATGCGGTTACACAAGGCAATACAGTAACAGAACAAAAGAGCAACACTCAAGTATCGTACATCAACATATAATAACAATAAAGTGAAACATTGGAACAAAAGGTTAAGATGCTAGTAAATAAATGATCAGTGTACAAAACATTAAGAAGACCGACCAGCCAAGGTCGGCCGCTGAAATTCCTTATGTCAGGAGGTCGAGTCTCAGAGTTTGAAGATTTTATTTTCTTCAGTTTTATTTTCTTATTTGAGTGTGTGAGTTTGGTTATAAATGTTTTCTCATAATATAGATGATGTCACAGAAGTCAAGATGTGAAAAAAAGTGAAAGAAAAGTATTTAATCTTTTTTTTTTTAGCATTTCTTCACCTTTCGTAAGATAATTTGCAAGTATTTACTTTGCTTTTATCTAATATAAGTGTTGATTTTAGCCTCCCATAATTAAGCGGTTGCAGAGGTGAACGTATTTATCAGGTCATTTTAAAGAAATACCATTTGTGGTAGAGCATGAAGTTATCGTTGTGTCAGGTCAGGTTTTGTCTTATTGACATGTTCTGGAATCATTCTGTCTCTCACTTCTATCAAATAACATCAGTACCGGAGGATCCAAAACTGACGATCACAAAAGCAGATTAAAAACTATAAATCACATTCATTGAACTATGTGACCAGTTTATTAGGTAACCCTGAAGGGAGGCTTTAAAAAATTGCCTGAATTATTTTTAAGTATCTCGTCAGAGGGATCTTTATTTTTCTTCTTCGTGAAACTGTTATAAATTATTTGTCTCTAAATCAGAACCCCGGGCTTCACTCAATGGCTTTATAATTCTTAATTTTTTGTACGAGGGAAACTGTACCTCAACTAGTACCTCCACGTGGTGCTACAGGGTGAGAAGCACTGGTTCTGTACCCACGTTGGTACCATCAGGGACAGAAGTACTGGTCACTAGTACCTTCAGTGGGTCCACAAACCAGCAGCCACGGCCCTATAAAGGCCATACTTTGCAACACTGCATTGGAGCTATATAGTAAACCCCATCTTAACCATCAGACTCTGTGGTGCAGCGGTCACACGGCTGCCTCTAAGCTGCAGACTCGGGTTCGACTCGGGGGAGTCTTGACTGTTTTATAATGACTTAATTTACCGTTTGAGTGAAACTTTAACACTTCCAACAGTTATTGCTTTATGGATGTGTAAACTGTAAGGGTCACAGTTCTGGAAATCGAGACTTATTCCTTCACCAGCATGAGGGACGCTCCATTAATGGAACATATTAATGTATGGTATCCTGTAATATACGCTGTTCATTATGGTGTTTTATATTTGTTTACTGTTAGAACTCAGTCTGAGGAAGAGGATAACGTTTACATTATAATTGTTGGATTAAACTTTGTCCAACTCTGCTAACTTAAGTTTATGCTAGAGTTGTATTGTGTTTCTCTTTGAATGTTTGTAACTACACTGTGTTGTGTAGAGTTTCTTTGATTAATGGTTGTTATTGATGAACTAGTGAGTTGTACACCATAGTACTTGTACTAGTGAGTTATACACCATGGTACTTGTACTAGTGAGTTGTACACCATAGTACTTGTACTAGTGAGTTGTACACCATGGTACTTGTACTAGTGAGTTGTACACGATGGTACTTGTACTAGAGAGTTGTACAACATGGTGCTAGTACTAGTGAGTTGTACAACATGGTGCTAGTACTAGTGAGCTGTACAACATGGTACTAGTACTAGTGAATTGTACACCATGGTACTTGTACTAGTGAGCTGTACACCATGGTACTAGTACTATCGAGTTGTACAACATGGTACTAGTACTAGTGAATTGTACACCATGGTACTTGTACTAGTGAGTTGCACACATATGGTACTAGTAATGTGTTGTACACCATTGTACTTGTACTAGTGAATTGTACACCATGGTACTTGTACTAGTGAATTGTACACCATGGTACTTGTACTAGTGAATTGTACACCATGGTACTTGTACTAGTGAGTTGTACACCATGATACTTGTTCTAGTAAGTTTTACACCATGGTACTTGTGCTAGTGAGTTGTACACCATGGTACTTGTGCTATTGGGTTGTACACCATGGTACTTGTTCTGGTGAGTTGTACACCATGGTACTTGTACTACTGAGTTGTACACCATGGTACTTGTACTACTGAGTTGTACACTATGGTACCTGTACTAGTGAGTTGTACACCATGGTACTTGTACTATTGAGTTGTACACCATGGTACTTGTACTACTGAGTTGCACACCATGGTACTTGTACTACTGAGTTGTACACCATGGTACTTGTACTACTGAGTTGTACACTATGGTACTTGTACTACTGAGTTATACACCATGGAACTTCTACTAGTAAGTTGTACACTATGGTACTTGTACTAGTAAGTTGTACACCATGGTACTTGTACTAGTGAGTTGTACATCATGGTACTTGTACTAGTGAGTTGTACACCATGGTACTTGTACTAGTGAGTTGTACACCATGGTACTTGTACTGAGTTGTACACCATGGTACTTGTATTAGTGAGTTGTACACCATGGTCCTTGTATTACTGAGTTGTACACCATGGTACTTGTACTAGTGAGTTGTACACCATGGTACTTGTACTAGTGAGTTGTACACCATGGTCCTTGTATTACTGAGTTGTACACCATGGTACTTGTACTAGTGAGTTGTACACCATGGTCCTTGTATTACTGAGTTGTACACCATGGTACTTGTACTAGTGAGTTGTACACCATGGTCCTTGTATTACTGAGTTGTACACCATGGTACTTGTACTAGTGAGTTGTACACCATGGTACTTGTACTAGTGAGTTGTGCACCATGGTACTTGTACTAGTGAGTTGTACACCATGGTCCTTGTATTACTGAGTTGTACACTATGGTACTTGTGCTAGTGAGTTGTACACCATGGTACTTGTGCTAGTGAGTTGTACACCATGGTACTTGTGCTAGTGAGTTGTACACCATGGTACTTGTGCTAGTGAGTTGTACACCATGGTACTTGTGCTAGTGAGTTGTACACCATGGTACTTGTACTAGTGAGTTGTACACCATGGTCCTTGTATTACTGATTGTACACTATGGTACTTGTGCTAGTGAGTTGTACACTATGGTCCTTGTATTACTGAGTTGTACACCATGGTACTTGTGCTAGTGAGTTGTACACTATGGTCCTTGTATTACTGAGTTGTACACCATAGTACTTGTACTAGTGAGTTGTACACCATGGTCCTTGTATTACTGAGTTGTACACTATGGTACTTGTGCTAGTGAGTTGTACACTATGGTACTTGTGCTAGTGAGTTGTACACTATGGTACTTGTGCTAGTGAGTTGTACACTATGGTACTTGTGCTAGTGAGTTGTACACCATGGTACTTGTGCTAGTGAGTTGTACACCATGGTACTTGTGCTAGTGAGTTGTACACCATGGTACTTGTACTACTGAGTTGTACACCATGGTACTTGTACTACTGAGTTGTACACCATGGTACTTGTACTACTGAGTTGTACACCATGGTACTTGTACTACTGAGTTGTACACCATGGTACTTGTACTAGTCTGAGGTATGTTGTGTGGTGCAGATGTTATATGCACCATCCCGTGTTGGCTGGAAGACAATGTTAGCGGCTTGATACACTTATGTTCAGTTATTGTTTCAATTATGTTGTATATTATTATGTTACTATTTATTCTTATACAAACTGTAAATATATTTGTGCAAAATATCTTTATTCAGACACATATTTTACTTCCTATTTTACCAAGTCATTAAACCAGTGAATAGAAGTGAAATTATTAGTTTATAACTCTCATGTGTTTGTCTACAACAAGCACTACTTTGAGGAATTACACATATGTGCACATGTGTCTAATTGCTCATCTTTTAGGCATTGTCTATCATTTATGTACAAGCACAGCTGTGGAAGCACAGACAAGCAAGTCTCATCTATTATAACTTTGGTAATTATATCAGATTCAAAAAATAGATATCAATACAATCATACATCTAGACATAATATGAAATGCATGAATATAATTCATATATTAAATATAAAACGTTTCCAGTTATTAGTATACATGATATTTTGTATTAATTTTATTTCTTAATTATCCTTAACAATATTTTAATTACAACTTTGTTAGTTTAATAGGGTAAACTTAATTTTCTTTACTTATTATATTATTTGTAAGGATTAATTAACATTTCGTAATTGTCTACATTCTATTACTTATTTTTGTGTTGCTGCATATTCAGTGTTACATATCAGAGTAGTTGTTGTACTTACAACTTCCTCCTGGAGCTACTTACAACTTCCTCCTGGAGCTACATACAACTTCCTCCTGGAGCTACTTACAACTTCCTCCCGGAGCTACTTACAACTTCCTCATGGAGCTACTTACAACTTCCTCCTGGAGACACAACTTCCTCCTGGAGCTACTTACAACTTCCTCATGGAGCTACTTACAACTTCCTCCTGGAGACACAACTTCCTCCTGGAGACACAACTTCCTCCTGGAGACACTTACAACTTCCTCCTGGAGCTACTGACAACTTCCTCCTGGAGATACAACTTCCTCCTGGAGCTACTGACAACTTCCTCCTGGAGCTACTGACAACTTCCTCCTGGAGCTACTGACAACTTCCTCCTGGAGCTACTGACAACTTCCTCCTGGAGCTACTTACAACTTCCTCCTGGAGCTACTTACAACTTCCTCCTGGAGCTACTTAAAACTTCCTCCTGGAGACACAACTTCCTCCTGGAGCTACTTAAAACTTCCTCCTGGAGACACAACTTCCTCCTGGAGCTACTTACAACTTCTTCCTGGAGACACAACTTCCTCCTGGAGCTACTGACAACTTCCTCCTGGAGCTACTTACAACTTCCTCCTGGAGCTACTTACAACTTCCTCCTGGAGATACAACTTCCTCCTGGAGCTACTTACAACTTCCTCCTGGAGCTACTTACAACTTCCTTCTGGAGATA
The DNA here is from genome assembly GCF_026875155.1 of Cherax quadricarinatus. Lineage (NCBI taxonomy): Eukaryota > Metazoa > Arthropoda > Malacostraca > Decapoda > Parastacidae > Cherax > Cherax quadricarinatus. Next base: position 24,707,490 of record NC_069443.1, on the reverse strand, counting down.
AAACTTCCTCCTGGAGATACAACTTCCTCCTGGAGATACAACTTCCTCCTGGGGATACAACTTCCTCCTGGGGATACAACTTCCTCCTGGAGATACAACTTCCTCCTGGAGATACAACTTCCTCCTGGAGATACAACTTCCTCCTGGAGATACAACTTCCTCCTGGAGATACAACTTCCTCCTGGAGATACAACTTCCTCCTGGAGATACAACTTCCTCCTGGAGATCACGATGCTACTCAGGTAATCTCTTTGTAAAGAAATATTCTTTGTTTCACTGATTCTTTTTCAAATTCATCTTTTTAAGGTTAGTACGACTCACGAGGCTGATAAATCAATGTAAAATGTAACAGGTTTTGTAGCTAATGTGAGTTTGTGTGAGATACTAACATGACGTGTTGGCCAGACTGCTGTACCATCCTCTGAAAAGTACAGTAACATGAAGCAGAACAGTACAGCAGTACACAAGAGTAGAGCAAGATGACAAACAATACATAAAACAACAGCATATATACAAGACGAAGTGCAAAAAAAGAAAAAAAAAGTTGATAATATTTTTGTAGCAGATTTCTTGGTAGGAAGACACTCACATACGGACACAAATGTAAACAATAAGTGAAAAAAAATTATGAACAACTTTTGTCTCTGCCTTTGTTTCTGGTACAGTTCACAACTACTGGACACAGTCTTTGTCCCTGTCTTTGTTTCTGGTATAGTTCACAACTGCTGGACACAGTCTTTGTCCCTGTCGTTGTTTCTGGTACAGTTCACAACTGCTGGACACAGTCTTTGTCCCTGTCTTTGTTTCTGGTATAGTTCACAACTGCTGGACACAGTCTTTGTCCCTGTCGTTGTTTCTGGTACAGTTCACAACTCAAACAATGAATATGTCAAAATTGTGATTGATCGAGTGATGGAAAAGACAAAATGTAAGACATTGTGTTTGTTGCCAGAGTTGCTAACATACAGCAGTAAGAGATACTGCTAAAATCCTTTTTTATCACTAAATCTAGACTACCGTGAAGGTCGACTTTATCAACAAGGAGATTTTTTTAGTGTGGATGAGAGAGTGATGGTTCCTGCGAAATGTTAACTGAAACCTTTTCGAATTTTGAGTAAACATAATTATTTAGGGAAACATAAATCACATTGTGGGAGACACTGTTGTGGAAGATGTAGGAAAGTACAGGATTCATTTAAAGTTTACGCTATAGTATTTATTTCCGTTTTATTTCCTGTGCAATAAATATCAGATGTTAGAGAGGGACGAGAGAAATACATGTGTGGTGGTCATCGTGTGTGTTAATGCACTTGTGTACTTTCGTATTTACCTGTAGACAAATTTCAACAAAAAAAAAAGGTGATAACTTTTTTGTAGCAGATTTATTGGTTGGAAGACTTAGAATCACACGGACACACACCTATATACGATAAAAAATTCACACATAGTGAAAAAAAATTCACACATAGTGAAAAAAAAAAATAACTTGAACACTTAATGAAACATAAATAGAAGTCTGAGATTATCACTAAGTAACATCACTTTGGTGGCCGAGTTGGGTGACAGCTTGGTGTTGTCTGGCTGACTACTGTTCCAGGCTGTCTTGGTGGGTGTGATTACAGGACGCAGTTTTCTGTGTGTCACCTCCTGTAATTCCACCCACCTGGACAGTCTCGGCAGTAGACCAGCTAGACAAGACCAAGTTACCATCCAACAAGGTCACTTGGGAGGGGTCAACACATACACAATACACACACACAACCGCCCACCCACCCGCGCAACGACCCACACGCCCACTCAACCACCAACCCAACCACCAATCCAACAACCCACCCAACCACTCGCCCACCTAGGAAAGTGAGGAAGGGAGTTCATCTGAGGGGACACAGATGGACTTCTGGACACATGAAACTAGGGAAAGCACCAAAACAACCAGGAGTGGGAAATGTGGAAGGGTTGACATCCGGGGGCCCACGGATGGAGACCTGGAAACATAAACCACACCTATAACCCCAATGCACCATGACCTCACCTCACTATGACCACACCTCGCTAGAACGACATCTCACAATGATCCACACCTGGGAGTTTATCTGAGGGGACACAGATGGACTTCTGGACACACGGAACAAGGGAAAGCACCAAAACACCTGTGGAAGGGTTGAGACCTGAAAACATAAACTACACCTGACTATGACCACACCTAACTATGACCACACTTAACTATGACTGTACCTGTCTATGACCTCGCCTGCTTAGCGCTTCTTTTTTATTATAATAATATGACCTCGCCTACCTGTGACCTCACCTAACCATGACCACTCCTCACCTATAACCACATCACAACGCTATGACCACACCACACTATGATCATACCTCACTACGACCACACCTCACTATGACCAAAATTCACCATGACCTCACATCGCTAAGACCACATCTGATGGACTCCTGGAAATCACCAAAATAACCGGAAGTGTGGAAGGGCTGTCTTCCGGGGGCCCACGGATGAAGACCTGGAACATAAACCACACCTGACATGACCGCACATCACTATGACCTCACCTAACTATGAACATACCTGTCTGTGAGCTCACCTAACTATGACCACACCTCACTATGACCTAACTATGGCCATACCTGTCTTTGACCTCACCTATGACCTCACCTCACTATGACCATACCTATCTATGACCTCACCTAACTGTGACCACACCTAACTATGACCACATTTCACTGTAAATTCTCTTAACTATGACTACAGCTTACTGTGACCTCACCTAACTATGACCACCCATCACCTATGACAACACCTCACTTTGACTACATCTCACCATGATCCACACCTGGGAGTTCATCTGAGGGGACACAGATGGACTTCTGGAGACACGTAACAAAGGAAAGCACCAAAATACCTGTGGAAGGGTTGACATCCGGGGGCCCACGGATGGAGACCTGGAAACATGAACCACACCTGACCATGACAACTAACTATAATCACACCTGTCTAGGACCTCGTGACCAATCCTCACCTCACTATGACTTCACCTATGACCACAATTGTCTATGACCTATGCTGATTATACCAAGCAATGATTATGATGAACTGTGATTGATCGAGTGATGGAAAAGATAAAATATAAGTAATGAAGAACTGGCTAGAAAAGTACCTCCTAATAACAATAGAATAACGCAAAAGAAAACAGAGCTAGGGACAATAACATACAGCAGTACACAAGTACTACACAAGAACAATACAATAAAATAAGCGAAGAGTATAGCAAGATAATATAATATATACAACATTAAGCCAGAGTTCTACTGGTGAGGTTGTAACCAACAAAATACTATGTAACAGCATTCTACATCCCGATTATTCAGAATTCTATTAAAATATATAATGTAATTTAAATACAAACTGGAAATCACATATCACTACACATCACTAACAACACTCCAAAGTCACAGTCATCACTTTAAATCACAAATTATTTCTGCAACTCACAAATCATCACCGCAAATCATAGATCATAACTATACATCACAAATCATAAAGTAGGAGATAATTTAACTAGAATTTGTAATTGTCTGGGGGACGAGCAGATCCCTCAGACTTACACTCTAATATACCTGTATTACAAGCTTGACCAGTGTCTTGTTATTTACTCGTAGTGATTTTTATCTAAATTAACATTCCTTGATTTTTCTATCAATTATATAAATACCAACATGAAATCAAAACTTGTATTACAAGCTTGACCAGTGCCTTGTTATTTACTCGTAGTGATTTTTATCTAAATTAACATTCCTTGATTTTTCTATCAATTATATAAATACCAACATAAAATCAAAACTTCATCAAGAATTATTTTAGATAGGTATAATGTATATACTATTTATAATCTAAAGATGCACTGCTTGAGTTCCTCTAAGATTTAAGTAATTCAAGACATTTCTTTAGTGAATAATTAAATATACAAATAAATAAGACATTACAATACACAAATTCTATTAACACAGATATAGTATCACGTAAGACAGTCTTTTCAAAGACGTAATACACTGGGGATATACTTTATCAAGAGAGAGATTCAGGCGTACTAAAGTAGACTGAGCCGAAGCTGAATGAGTCCAGTTTGCTCCTTATACACATGTATGGGCTAAGTACAAGCCTCTAAAGCTTCATAGCGTAAACCTTGCTATGATGTCTTCTATCAGAATATAGAAGCTTCCTCAGCATAGTTAAGAGAGACGCTACCTACACAAACCCTCGTGAACCACAGGTCACGTCGGGTCACGACGTGACCTGTGGTTCCAACTCGTGACGTCACTAACCTGCAACACTCTTGAACTGTGTAATGATAATTATGTGTTTTTACATATAAATGAGCTCATAACCAGACACATGAATACATATACTCAGTTATTAATAATCAAATATCACAAACATATGATGAGGGATGAATAGGGTAATAGTACAACGATCCAGTAGCTTCGTTTTAGCTAATATCGAAGTTACTAGCATGATAATATTATCAGTGATGAAATACATACAAGATATCATAACACAAACCTAATAGAGTTTTATGACAAGGTAACAGAAGTAAGATATGAGAGTGATGGGTGGGTTGATTGCATTTTCTTGGACTGTAAGAAGGCCTTCGACACAGTTCCTTACAAGAGTTTAGCGCAGAAGCTAGAGGAGCTATGAATCGACCCCTGCAACCACAACTAGGTGAGTACACACACTCACACGCACACACACACACACACACACACACACACACACACACAACACACACACACACACACACAAACACACACACACAGTATTATAAAGAGGACCATTAGTGTTGTTTTTATTCGTGTTTTCTCACAATGAGCAATAATTTAACTGTTGTGATGGAGCAATGTTTTCTTCAGATGGTTTCGTTTTTAGACTGATATGATTTCAAATAAATGTAGTAAAATGCCAGACTTATTGTTTGTGAATAAATAAAACCCATTGCATTGGAGTAAAGCTGTCGAAAAAGATATTCCCTTTACACTGCATTGGTGGCTTATTATCTCGGTTTTATTGTGATTAGAAAAAGTAGAGTAGAAAATACAAAAAAAGTTACTGATTCTTAAGAAAAAAATAACATCAGATAAAAGGAAGAGGACCAACTTGTGTGAACTTGATGTGGGGAACATGAGGACCCGGGTGATCAGTCTCACAGTGTGGACATTTCTCTTCCTAGGGAAGTGTTGTTGTAATGACGTAGTGTTGATAAATGAGCACCATGTGATAACTGATACTAGCAGTGTTATATTAGTTCTGTCATCTCTGAGACCCTACTGTCATCTCTCTCACTCTTCAGTCATCTCTGCCACCCTCCTGTCATCTCTCTCTCACTCTTCTGTCATCTCTGCCACTCTCCTGTCATCTCTCTCACTCTTCAGTCATCTCTGCCACCCTCCTGTCATCTCTCTCACTCTTCAGTCATCTCTGCCACCCTGCTGTCATCTCTCTCACTCTTCAGTCATCTCTGCCACCCTCCTGTCATCTGCTCACTCTTCAGTCATCTCTGCCACCCTGCTGTCATCTCTC
>NC_069443.1:24646900-24699400 GCF_026875155.1 Cherax quadricarinatus | reverse complement strand
CTCAGCATTTTGGGGGGAATTCTTTATTAAAAGTTTTTTTACTGTATCAAGATTTTTAAATACAACTTTAATATTAAAAGACTTAAAAAGAGAAGGCATATCAACCAAGTTTTCATGGTAAGGGAGAACCAACATCTTCACTATAAGACGTTCACTTCATCTTCATATAATACAATCACTTCATCTTCACTATAATACATTCACTTCATCTTCACTATAAGACGTTCACTGCATCTTCATATAATACAATCACTTCATCTTCACTATAATACAATCACTTCATCTTCACTATAATACATTCACTTCATCTTCACTATAATACATTCACTTCATCTTCACTATAATACATTCACTTCATCTTCACTATAATACATTCACTTCATCTTCACTATAATACATTCACTGCATCTTCACTATAATACATACACTTCATCTTCACAGCATTACATTCACTGCATCTTCACTATAACACATTCACTGCATCTTCACTATAATACATTCACTGCATCTCCATTATAATACATTCACTGAATCTTCACAATAATACAGTCACTGTATCTTCACTATAATACATTCACTGCATCTTCATTTTCACTGCATTTTCACAATAATACATTCACTTCTTCTGCACTATAATACATTCACTGCTTCTGCACTATAATACATTCACTGCATCTTCACAATAATACACTGCGTCTTCACTACATTACATTCTCTCCATCCTCACTATAATACATTCAGTGCATCTTCTCTATAATTCATTCATTGCATCTTCACTATAATACATTCACTGGAACTTCACTATTATACATTCACTGAATCTTCATTATAATACATTCACTGCATTTTCACTATAATACATTCACTGCTTCTGCACTATAATACATTCATTGCATCTTCACTAAAATACATTCACTGCATCTTCACTATAATACATTTTCATCATCACTATAATACATTCACTGCATCTTCACTATGATACATTCACTGAATTTTCACTCTAATACATTCACTTCAACTTCATTATAACACATTCCCTAATTCTTCACTATAATACATTCACTGCATCTTTCCTATAATACATTCACTGCATCTTCACTATGATACATTACTGCATCTTCACTATGATACATTACTGCATCTTCACTATGATACATTCAATGCATTTTCACTATAATACATTCACTGCATCTTCACTAAAATACATTCACTGTATCTTCATTATAACACATTCACTGTATCTTCACAATACGTTCACTGAATCTTAACTACATTACATTCGTTGCATCTTCACTATAATACATTCACTGGATCTTCACTATAAGACATTCACTGCATCTTCATTATAATACGTTCACTGCATTTTCACTGTAGTACAATCACTACATCTTCACTATAATTCATTCATTGCATCTTCACTATAATACATTCACTGGATCTTCACTATAATACATTCACTGGATCTTCACTATAATATATTCACTGGATCTTCACTATAATATATTCAATGAATCTTCTCTATAATACATTCACTGCATCTTCACTATGATACATTCACTGCATTTTCACTATAATACATTCACTGCATCTTCACTAAAATACATTCATTGCATCTTCAGTATAATACATTCACTGTATCTTCATTATAACACATTCACTGTATCTTCACCACAATACGTTCACTGAATCTTCACTACATTACATTCACTGCATCATCAATATAATTCATTCATTGCATCTTCACTATAATACATTCACTGGATCTTCACTATAATACATTCACTGGATCTTCACTATAATACATTCACTGGATCTTCACTATAACATTCACTGATCTTCATAATTACATTCACTGCATTTTAATCCATTGCATTACAATACTCAACATCTTCACTATAATACATTCACTTTCATCTTCACACTATATTATACATTCACTGCATCTTCACTATAATACATTCACTTCATTTCACTATAATACATTCACTGAATCATTCATCTTCACTATAATACATTCACTGCATCTTCACTATAATACATTCACTTCATCTTCACTATAATACATTCACTGCATCTTCACTATAATACATTCACTGGATCTTCACTATAATACAATCACTGCATCTTCACTATGATACATTCACTGCATTTTAACTATAAAACATTCACTGCATCTTCACTAAAATACATTCATTGTATAGTGAAGATGCAGTAAGTGTATTATATTGAAGATGCAATGAATGTATTATTATAGTGAAGACGTAGTGAATGTATTATAGTGAATATGCAGTGAATGTACTATATTGAAGATGCAGTGAATATATTATAATGAAGATGCAGTGAAAGTATTATAGTAAAGATGCAGTGAATGTATTATAGTGAAGATACTGTGAATGTATTATAGTGAAAATGCAGTGAATGCATTGTAATGCAGAAGCAGTGAATGTATTATAGTGAAGATCTGAATGTATTAAAAGTGAAAATGCAGTGAATGCATTGTAATGCAGAAGCAGTGAATGTATTATAGTGAAGATGCAGTGTATGTATTATAGTGATGATGCAGTAAATGTATTATAGTGAAGATGTAGTGATTGTACCACAGTGAAAATACAGTGAATGTATTTTAATGAAGATGCAGTGAATGTGTTGTAGTGAAGATGCAGTGAATGTATTGTAGTGAAGATGCAGTGAATGTATTATAGTAAAGATGCAGTGAATGTATTATACTGAAGATGCAATGAATGTATTTTAGTGAAGATGCAGTGAATGTGCTATAGTCAAGATGCAGCGATTGTATTATAATGAAGATGTAGTGACTATTAGAGTGAAGATGCAGTGCATGTATTTTAGTGAAGATTTAGTGAATGTATTATAGCGAAGATGCAGTGAATGTATTATTATAGGGAAGATGCAGTGAATGTATTATAGTGAAGATGCAGTGAATGTATTATAATGAAGATTCAATGAATGTATAATAATGAAGATGCAGTGAATGTATTATAGTGAGGATGCAGAGAATGTAGTGAAGATGCAGTGTATGTATTATAGTGAAGATGCAGTGAATGTATTATAGTGAAGATGTAGTGATTGTACTGCAGTGAAAATGCAGTTAATGTATTATAATGAAGATGCAGTGAATGTCTTTATAGTGAAGATGAAGTGAATGTATTATAGTGAAGATGCAATGAATGTATTATAGTGAAAATGCAGTGATTGTGTTATAATGAAGATGCAGTGAATGTATTATACATGCCTCCTGTCAAGATGTAGGGTGCAAAATAAAGGAATGTGACAGATAACACCTGGCCTGTAAATGTGATGTGAAAGTTCCTAAACATGAGGTACAGTTCCTTCTTGACCAGAGAGGCGATAGGAAGATGAAAATTGGCTGTGGTGACATGACAGTAACGAGGATGTGGGATAGAGTGACTGTAACAGAGGAGCAGGATTCAGACAGAGCCAGGAAGCAGCTGAAGGAAAGACAGAGTGAACTCGGAGCTGGAGAAGTTTCTGATTATGACGATAATCCAAATGATGCCAGAGATAGCCCTTCTGTAAATACTGATGCTATGTCTTGAGTGGTCTGACTGCCAGCAGCTCACAGCAGAATAGTACAAGACTCCTCACACTGGCAGCCACATGCGACCGATACTTGATCAGTGACCATGCTGAAGCTGCCATTGCTACCGCCACCTTAATGGACTATGGCATTATCACCAAGGACGACAAAAGTCATATAGAGAAGAGACTCAGCAGACAGAAGAAAGTACTGAGAGCTGTGATGAGGATGGAGAAGATTCTACTGATGCTGATGCTGTTGACGAGGACTTCTTAATCTACACTGATGATGACAATGAAGATGAAGAGAATAACAATGTGGCTCCTATTGTCAAAGTAGTGTTTTCCAAACTAAAGTGGCAAGCAAACAACTCTCATCCCATGATTGACTGGAAGACTGAACTCAAAGCGGGCTCCTTTCACTAGTTCTCAATCAGATCAACAGGTTCTGAAAATTACTGAGATTCCACTGGAGGTGCCCAAGTGGCTAAACAACACTCAAGCTTTTAAGAGAGGGATAAAATTGATGACTGAAGCTTGTACTGAAGAAACTGGACAAAAGTCACAATATGGATATATCAGGCAAAGAATGTTTTCCGGGAAAGTGATGCCGAAGTTCTGCACCAAGAAAGACTTCACTAATAACTTGCAATAGTTTCAAATTACATGTGATTAAACAATCTTCAAAACTAAAAATTATATAAATCATGTACACTTGATTATTATCCTGACAACCAATAAATTATAATTTACCCTGCAGTATCGTGATCGGCGAAGATTCGATCACGATAATGCAGGGTAAATGGCCATGAAATGGTCTGAAATTTTGTACAGAAGTTTGTTGTGACCATACAAATAATGCCTGAAAAGTACAGCTTGCATCTCTAAAATTTGTATTTTTCAATGCTCTTTATTGCACAGTAACACGGAATACCAATAGAGTAACAAAGAACACCAGTAGAGTACAGTAATACAGAATACTAGTACAGTAACACAGAATATCAGTACAGTAACACAGAAGACCAGTACAGTAACACAGAATACTAGTACAGTAACACAGAAAACCAGTAGAGTACAGTAACACCTACAAGTCCCTCCCAAGAAGCTCATTGCTAGTAATCCCTTCCTTAAATCTCTTGTTAGAGCAACTGCTCAAGAAGAAATTTCTCACCTAGCTGGTAGTAATAAGTTATCACAAGTTATATACACTGATGGATCTAAACAGGAGTATTCCGGCAGGGCTGCATCTGCTCTTCTTGCCACCTCCCTAGTTAAGAACGATAATAAATTTGTTGAGTTAGGTATAAGAATTAACAACTGGGCGTCTACACTGCAAACTGAATTGTTTGCAATCCTAATGGCGCTAAAGCTAACCTATGACACTGAGCTTGACTCTATCATCATTACTGATTCTATGTCATCATTGAAGGCTCTTGGCTCATATAATGACTCCAACAACATGCTCATTGGGGAAGCCAGGTATAGATACTCAAAAATTAGGGACAAAGGAATTAATGTACAATTGCTATGGATCCCATCACACATTGGATTACTCCTTCATGATAAAGTTGATATGTTAGCCAAGAAGAGTATCGAGAAGGAGAATGTAGAATATAACTTTGGTATAACTGTGTCTAGCATTAGGAATAATATTAGGAGAGAAGTAAATAATGAAAATGATTGTTATAGGAATGCAGTTAGAAGCCTGAGTAGATCTATAACCCACTATGATAACATGAACGTAGATAAGTATGTTTATGGAGCAACTTGCAATGTAAACAGACTGACTGATGTTGTAGTGGCCAGGCTTAGGCTTGGTTACAAGTACTTCTAGCAGTTTGGGAGACAGATGATCAAACTAAATGTAAATTATGTGATCATGCATATGGTCACTCTCTTGAACACAATGTGCTTAATTGTCCACTTATTGAGGAATACAGAGACAGACAGTATAATAACCTATGTGACATGTCAAGATATCTTATTAATGAAAATAAGATACCAGATATACTAAGCAAATTTCCTAAATTTGCTTGTAACAGATAAGTGAACTATAGATATGTAGATATAAATCCATATGTATTCCTGTTAACCCTTTGGGGCCTAGTTCCTAGGCCTTTTGTGTATCCATATGCTCTCGCGCTACCGTCCACAGGATGGATATGGGGTGCACAATAAACTAGCCACTTCGGTGGCAAAATCTAAAAATCTCTGTATAACAACAGCAGCACTACCAGCTGCACCAGTGGACTGGTGAACAGAACCATCAACGTAAATAATTGGTGAAAGAGTGTTCTATGGGACTAAGTTATCAATACAGCTTAAGGCATCATGTTTGGCTCCAAGACGAAGCTTTGGTTGTGATTTAAGAAGAGTTTTGGGGGGAAATGGAGGAATGGTAGTTTGGAATGGGGTAATATCCCATGGAGCAGGAAAGTGCCTCTGTTGCCTAACTTGACATAGATCATGTAGCTGGTTCATGCGGAGGTCGGTTCCAGTTTTTCGATCCATCTGGAAGGATGTTCACCAGTGCTAAGGAAAGTTTGGAGGGCTTCTGTGCAGGGGTTTGAATGGGCTTCGACCCCAATAAGGATATTTCTTTCAGTAACACGATCTCTAATGCTTGGAATATTAAGTTCTTCCCGCATATTTAAAATTTTGGCAGTACGAGGGCATCCTAGGATGATCCTCATTGCTTCGGTCTGCAGTTTTTCCAGCCCTCCAAGCTTCCAGTCAGACACAAGAGCAAGTAGTGGCGCAGCATAATCAACCAATGATCTAATATAAGCAAGATACATCATTTTCACAATTTTAACGTTAACATCATACCTGGGATGAAAATCTGCCACAAATATAAGTGCTCTCAGCCTTTCTTTGTATTGGCGACGAAGTCTCGTTACAACAGATCCAAGTAGTGGAACCTCAAAGCCTAGATACCTGTATCTGCTTACATATTCTAGAAGAGTCCCATCATGCAACTGGATCTGACGAACTGTGCCTGTCTGTCGAGGAGGACGCATATTGACTATCTTTGTTTTATCTCCTGAGATTATTAACCCCAGGTCCTGACACGAGGCTAGTGCATGATTAAGAATGTTTTGGGTGTTGAAGAATCCGGTGGTGTGAATCATTATATCAACAGCAAAACTAACCGTATAATGATGGGGCTGGCTGGGCATATCATTAAGTAAGGCATTAATCAGAATATTGAAAAGGGTGGGACTAAGCACGCCTTCCTGTGGGGTTCCTAATTCAAAATCTTTAGTTACACTTCTATGTCCCTGGAACAACACAGACGACTTTCTGTTGGACAGGTAACCTTTAATCCAGCGGAGAAGCCATCCTCCAACATCCATTCTGGCAAGTTCACTAATGATTACATGTCGGTTGGCTACATCAAAAGCGGATTTAAGGTCAGGGAAGGTAGTGTATGAGCTGTCAGTGTGCAGAGTGAGAAAGGTGGTAATGCAATGATGCACACTCCTTCCATGCATGAAGCCATGCAACCGGGGAGACAAGAATTGCTTAATTCTGTGCATAAGACGATTAAGAATCATCCTTTCGAATGTTTTACACAAGCAGCTAGTAATGGATATTGGGCGAAATGAGTTTTGTTGGTTGAGCTTCGGAATGGGAATAATGAGGCTGTTGGTCGATGATTTAGGGAGCTCCCCAGTGACATAACTCATGTTATATAATTCAAGCAAAGGATTACCTGGTACTCGACACAGCAATCTGAGTACGTTGTAAGAAATACAATTCTCACCAGGCGACGTGGAGTTGCCCTTAGTTAGTGCTGCATCAAGTTCATAATTAGTGAAAGGAATGTTGCAGTCATCTGCCTTGCTGAGCATAAAGCAAACAAGTCTCTCCTTGCATCATATTTGTCCATTAATTTAATTTGTGTGGTACTGGGAATATTGTCATAGCTAGATGTAGCAGCCCAAGCACTGACTAACTCATTCGCCCTATGTAAGGGATGAGGGTGCGCGATCTGCCCAGTTCTGTTACCCTTAATTTTATTTATGTCCCTCCATGCCCGGCTAAGTAGGGTGTGAGCATTGAGACCATTGACAAATTGTTCCCAGTCTGTTTGCCGCAGCTCTGTCATACGCTCTCTGGCAGCAGCAAGGGCAGTTTGGAAGAGGCTCAGCATCTCAGGGGTACGATGGTTTCTATAGGCCTGACCTAGTCTGCGAGCAGTACGTTTCAATGTTCGAAGTTTAGAACCATTGTAATAGGTATGACTTTTATAGGAGGTATGATTATTATGGAAGTTAGTTGGGTTTATAGTTCCAGGAGGTTTCAGTGACGGCTCTAAGTAGTTCTGAATACTGCTCACAAGGTCATTGTTAAAGGTCTCAACAGAGGAACACTCATAGGAATTATACCAGTCAGTCACATGTGCAACAAAGTCATCATGCTGATCAGTGGGAACATTAAAACGTTTCCGTTTGAATATCCCACCAGGAAGGATAGTATTACCAATATCTAGTGAGGTTAACCTTGGGAAATGATCTGATGATATATCTGTTACAATGGAAGACTCACAGCTGGCAAAAGTAATGTTTAAGCCCAGGCACAGATCAAGGACGCCTCCATCCTCCAGGACATCACTAGCACTCTCAGGAGCACTGTCCTCCAGAACATCACTAGCACTCTCAGGAGCTCTGTCCTCCAGGACATCACTAGCACTCTCAGGAGCACTGTCCTCCAGGACATCACTAGCACTCTCAGGAGCACTGTCCTCCAGGACATAACTAGCACTCTCAGGAGCACTGTCCTCCAGGACATCACTAGCACTCTCAGGAGCTCTGTCCTCCAGGACATCACTAGCACTCTCAGGAGCACTGTCCTCCAGGACATCACTAGCACTCTCAGGAGCACTGTCCTCCAGGACATCACTAGCACTCTCAGGAGCACTGTCCTCCAGGACATCACTAGCACTCTCAGGAGCACTGTCCTCCAGAACAACACTAGCACTCTCAGGAGCACTGTCCTGCAGGACATCACTAGCACTCTCAGGAGCACTGTCCTGCAGGACATCACTAGCATTCTCAGGAGCACTGTCCTCCAGGACTTCACTAGCACTCTCAGGAGCACTGTCCACCAGGACAACGCTATCACTCTCAGGAGCACTGTCCTGCAGGACATCACTATCACTCTCAGGAGCACTGTCCTCCAGGACATCACTAGCACCCTCAGGAGCACTGTCCTCCAGGACATCACTAGCACTCTCAGGAGCACTGTCCTCCAGGACATCACTAGCACTCTCAGGAGCACTGTCCTCCAGGACATCACTAGCACTCTCAGGAGCACTGTCCTCCAGAACAACACTAGCACTCTCAGGAGCACTGTCCTGCAGGACATCACTAGCACTCTCAGGAGCACTGTCCTGCAGGACATCACTAGCATTCTCAGGAGCACTGTCCTCCAGGACTTCACTAGCACTCTAAGGAGCACTGTCCTCCAGGACAACGCTATCACTCTCAGGAGCACTGTCCTGCAGGACATCACTATCACTCTCAGGAGCACTGTCCTCCAGGACATCACTAGCACTCTCAGGAGCACTGTTTTCCAGGACAACACTAGCACTCTCAGGAGCACTGTCCTGCGGGACATCACTTGCACTCTCAGGAGCACTGTCCTCAAGGACATCACTAGCACCCTCAGGAGCACTGTCCTCCAGGACATCACTAGCACTCTCAGGAGCACTGTCCTCCAGGACATCACTAGCACTCTCAGGAGCACTGTCCTCCAGAACAACACTAGCACTCTCAGGAGCACTGTCCTGCAGGACATCAGTAGCACTCTCAGGAGCACTGTCCTCCAGGACAACGCTATCACTCTCAGGAGCACTGTCCTGCAGGACATCACTATCACTCTCAGGAGCACTGTCCTCCAGGACATCACTAGCACCCTCAGGAGCACTGTCCTCCAGGACATCACTAGCACTCTCAGGAGCACTGTTTTCCAGGACAACACTAGCACTCTCAGGAGCACTGTCCTGCGGGACATCACTTGCACTCTCAGGAGCACTGTCCTCAAGGACATCACTAGCACCCTCAGGAGCACTGTCCTCCAGGACATCACTAGCACTCTCAGGAGCACTGTCCTCCAGGACATCACTAGCACTCTCAGGAGCACTGTCCTCCAGAACAACACTAGCACTCTCAGGAGCACTGTCCTGCAGGACATCAGTAGCACTCTCAGGAGCACTGTCCTGCAGAACATCACTAGCATTCTTAGGAGCACTCTCCTCCACGACTTCACTAGCACTCTCAGGAGCACTGTCCTCCAGGACATCACTAGCACTCTCAGGAGCACTGTCCTCCAGAACAACACTAGCACTCTCAGGAGCACTGTCCTGCAGGACATCACTAGCACTCTCAGGAGCACTGTCCTGCAGGACATCACTATCACTCTCAGGAGCACTGTCCTCCAGGACATCACTAGCACCCTCAGGAGCACTGTCCTCCAGGACATCACTAGCACTCTCAGGAGCACTGTTTTCCAGGACAACACTAGCACTCTCAGGAGCACTGTCCTGCGGGACATCACTTGCACTCTCAGGAGCACTCTCCTCCAGGACATCACTAGCACCCTCAGGAGCACTGTCCTCCAGGACATAACTAGCACTCTCAGGAGCACTGTCCTCCAGGACAACACTAGCACTCTCAGGAGCACTGTCCTGCAGGACATCACTTGCACTCTCAGGAGCACTGTCCTCCAGGACATCACTAGCACCCTCAGGAGCACTGTCCTCCAGGATATCACTAGCACTCTCAGGAGCACTGCCGTCCGAGAGAGCCCCGTCCAATTCACCCATCTTATTTTCCCAGTTGTCATACCATGCTGACATGTCTTTAATAAAAGATCCTCCTTGAAAGACATGTCAGCATGGTATGACAACTGGGAAAATAAGATGGGTGAATTGGACGGGGCTCTCTCGGACGACAGTGCTCCTGAGAGTGCTAGTGATATCCTTGAGAACAGTGCTCCTGAGGGTGCTAGTGATATCCTTGAGGACAGTGCTCCTGAGAGTGCTAGTGATATCCTTGAGGACAGTGCTCCTGAGAGTGCTAGTGATATCCTTGAGGACAGTGCTCCTGAGAGTGCTAGTGATATCCTTGAGGACAGTGCTCCTGAGAGTGCTAGTGATATCCTTGAGGACAGTGCTCCTGAGAATGCTAGTGATATCCTTGAGGACAGTGCTCCTGAGAGTGCTACTGATATCCTTGAGGACAGTGCTCCTGAGGGTGCTAGTGATGTCCTTGAGGACAGTGCTCCTGAGAGTGCTAGTGATATCCTTGAGGACAGTGCTCCTGAGAGTGCTACTGATATCCTTGAGGACAGTGCTCCTGAGGGTGCAAGTTCTGCCTATTCGGCACAACATATATATATATATATATAATCTTTTATATAAAAGCCCATCCTCGCCAACCAGATCGGAAGAACTGTTAAAGACAACTAAATACTTCGTGAAATTATAGACTAGCTAGCTAGGAGAGTTGTCAGGAGTTGTAAGGTGACCACCACCAGGAAGATCTGTGTAGCCTGCAGAAAGGGTGACGGACGAAAACATGCCTGGATTGCTTGCAATCTGTGTGGTTGTTGCAACCCCTGAATGGGTTACAATGATTATTATGTATATATAATGTATATTACCTTTTCATTTAATTTTATATTGCTTATATTTGCGATAATAGCTAAATCGTAATTGTATGACTTTATATTATTATTTGACTGTTATATTGTTATTTAGCTTATGTTGTTAGGATGTATATAAAATGTGCTCAGTTAGTCTTGATTGTCAAACTACTGTAATTATCGCTTGTCGCTCGTTATACTGCCGGCTTCTGAGCTGCAGTTGTCCACGTAGCTATCACGTGATCGAGGGGGGTGTCCTCACCTCTCGTGAAGTATTCAGTCTGCTCTAGACTCGCTTGCTGGTTGGACAGATTGTCTGTCTCATTATTCTAGTTAGTTCTGTAGAACTTTGTTCACAGAACATTGTATAGACTTAGTGATTTTCGACGTTGTACTGAGGTTGTGTGTCGCTTAGACACTCTGAACATCTCAGGTCCTGAGCTATAGCTTCTGACCTAATTTTGTACTGGTTTCTGTGTATTGTCACAGTCGCGTTTTTCCTATGCTGAACATAGATTCAGTAGTATGGGAGTTTTGTAACTTTTGTGGAGGATCTGCTGATGGTCCCTACTTAGTGTCGTTATGTTATCTCCCAGTTCCTGATTCTGTGTCGCAGTCGCTTGATATTGCATTGCTATTGGGCTTAGCATTCTTTGTTGTTCAAGCAGACTGTTCGGGTTGCCAGTCGGTCAAGAAGTTAGTTTATTTGAGGACTTTGTCAGTCACTTGTTTAAGTCTTATTCGAGTCTTGAGACATAGCTAACTACTTAAGAGCACTTACACGCATACTCACACTTACTTGTACATATTTGTAATATCTTATTAAATGTTAATGTACCTGACGGTACTTAAGAATTATAAATGAGAGATGTGCTTTCAGCACAATAATATTGAACTCAAGAGATTGATTTTATTTTGATTGCTGTTTTTAATTTACTTTGATAATATACCTCTAGACTTAATAAATTTATTAAATTTTAATTTCTCTAGTTAGTAGCCTACCAGTTGTAATCCTAAAGCACTATTGAACCATACTGAATTTTAATGGATAATTGGACAAGGATACTGACTACTTGTTACGAAAACCCAGTAACAGGCTGGATGCTAGAAGGGCAGTCCTTTCTAGTATTCACTGGAGATCTCTAAGCTTTTAGAATCGCGTTTTTTGTAACAGTGGTCAATGGTCCCATGGTATATGCTGGGATTTTAAACCAGTGACCACATCTGACATAAACAGAGAGAGATGTTTTTGGGTGTGTCCAAACGAGATACACCTGTATGTGGAAATTACATCTGTATTAAAAGACAAGAACACTAATAAAAGATCCTCCTTGAGTGTTCTTGTCTCTTAATACAGATGTAATTTCCACATACAGGTGTATCTCGTTTGGACACACCCAAAAACATCTCTCTCTGTTTATGTCAGATGTGGTCACTGGTTTAAAATCCCAGCATATACCATGGGACCATTGACCACACAGATTGCAAGCAATCCAGGCATGTTTTCGTCCGTCACCCTTTCTGCAGGCTACACAGATCTTCCTGGTGGTGGTCACCTTACAACACCTGACAACTCTCCTAGCTAGCTAGTCTATAATTTCACGAAGTATTTAGTTGTCTTTAACAGTTCTTCCGATCTGGTTGGCGAGGATGGGCTTTTATATAAAAGATTATATATATATATATATATATATATATATATATATATATATATATATATATATATATATATATTATATATATATATATATATATATATATATGTAGTGCCGAATAGGCAGAATTTGCGATCTTGGCTTAAATAGCAACGCTCATCTTGCCATATAGGACAAGTGAAAATTTGTGTATGCAATAATTTTGCAGAAATCATTTTGAACCTAACGAAAAAAAAATATTTCACTGTGTTTGTTTAGTATTAAATTACTTGTAAAACAAATCTAAAAATTATTTAGTTGAGTTGGGCTAAAATAAATTGCGCTTGTTATAACAAGGTTAGGTAAGTTTTCTAAGTTCCTTTTGGTGCAAAATTATAAATTTTTACATTAACATTAATGAAAAAATATATCTTTAAACGTATAAGAGAAAATTTTAGAAAGGACTTAATTTTAAATGAGTTCTTGCTAATTGACCAGTTTTACATATTCGGCACGACATATATATATATATATATATATATATATATATATATATATATATATATATATATATATATATATATATATATATATATTTATATATTCGTGTCAGCGTGTCTCGTTGTGCTCCGGGTTTTCTGGTGTTTTCACGGTCGCTCTTACGTGCTAGAACTTTAATTTGTGCCATCAATCCTATACGATACATCCCTCTAGCGCCTGGAACCAATCTTGGGCGGAAAACATTATATACTGAGTAAAAAAAAGGAGAATTAGTGTGCACTACCTAGCAGAGTTTACTGCCAGAGGGGATCAGCCTGTGTCCCGTGTGGAAAAAATAATAATAATTGAACTTTTCGTGTCAGAGGAAAGAAAGTCTCCCTGATAACATTGAGTATACATAGTGTATAGTGTATACTACAGTGGCTCCCTAGTATATTGATGATAAAGGCTAAAGTGTCATTTGAAATACAGGTGAATTGTAAATGAAGTGATAAGCCTATAGAGGCAGGTGCCAGAAGTCGCCAGAAACTTACCACAGGTAAGCTGTTTTTAATAATCTTCCTGGCTTGCTAGTGTACTCGCATATAATCTAGTGATACCAGTGAAGAGCAGAATACAGTGTTGTAGTAGCAACTAACCAGTATTATAATGGTACTTAGTGGAGTGGAGTGACTTTCATTAGTTTCTTTTTTCTTGAAATACCAGACGTATACTGTGAATTTCATATAACCTGTAGTTACCAGCGGTCGCAATATACACTACGAGAAGCAATTATTAGTACAGAAAAAGCGTCCTTCCTCCAAAATTTCCACCAGTCAACTATAGTGATAATATAGCATTTATTGTGGTGGAGACGGAAAAAAAAATAGAAAAGCTAGATACAGCGATTGATAAACAAGGGTTGAGGTCGACCGTTCGTCACTGTAGGAGTTGCCAGCAGTCACCGATTTCTTCAACACGCAAGTTATACTTTTGTATCAGTCAAATCACATATTACTCGGGTAGATAATTTCCAGTAAATCCTTCATGTGTTAGCTCAAATCACCGACCAGTATGTTTTTAAATAAGTGACCCACTGATCAGATCAGATCGACTGGTCCGAACCCTTGACTGGTCCGAAACCCTTGACTGGTCCGAACCCTTTGACTGGTCCGAACCCTTGACTGGTCCGAACCCTTGATGGTCCGAACCCTTGACTGGTTTCAAAAAGGTTTTTGTTGGACAATAAAGCAGACTGTAAACGGATGGGGGTTTTAGGCGCCCTTATAAACACAAACATTAAAATCAGGAACGTGACGGTAAGCTGTCCAAATACAAAAACAGAAAGAATACAAATAGCTAGAGCTTTCATTTAAGGTATTAATAGAATGTTCAAAAGGTTTTCTAGTAGAATTGCAATAAATCAACAATTCAAATCATTATGAAGCTGTGTGTAGTCTGTGGTCAGTCAAACAAACGGGCTTCCACATGGATAAATTGTCATTTTTGTGGAAATTGGTGTCACGCCCCTTGTGCAGATATCCACGAACTAGCTACAAGCAGTATTAAAACAGCGGAAGGTTTTTTGGTATGCCCAAATGAGGAAAATCTGTGGACTAAAATCCAAGGGTATTAAAAAGAGGACAACATCAAAGCTGCTTTCATCGAAACCTGGAAGCTTTCTACACAGCTGGGAATCATAAAAAGTCTGGGCCTTGATACTGGCCATGTAGTCACAAAGTAGGGCTGGAGGTGATGTCCTGGAGTCAGTAAATGTGGGGCTGTAGTGTCTTGGGAGACGTAAGGGTGAAGCTGAGGTGCTGTCCTGGGAGACAGTACTGGTTTGAAGGCTGGAGGTTGGCTGTCTCGGGAGACAGAAATGGTGAAGCTGAGATGGCAGTCCTGGGGAGACAGTAATGGTGAAGCTGGAGATTTTGTCCAGGGTAGTCGGGCATTATCCCAAGGAAGAATACATATAAATAACCTCATAGAGGGGGACAGGGGTAGTGGGGGAAAAACAAGTGTAGTCAAAGATAGATAAAACCAATATTGCAAACTAGCAAAACGCAGGCTAGAAACCGAGGATCCAATTAGCAATAGTGCGGATATTCTTACAAAATCAACTGGTGGGGAGCACCATTGTTGGGTGCTAGGGAGGATAGAAGTAAGACAGGGAAACCTGGCACCCAAACAGGGAATCAGTCACAGAAACCAAGGCAAGCGGAAACCAGCCTGTGCACTACTGTGGCATGGGAAATCGGACAAAACCACATGGACGTGGCACCTATGACCACCTAGAAAATGCATGCACATATGACAAAGGAAAATGCAAATCCCTTCGTAAGCTTTTTCACCTGAAACGTGTGACCTCTCTTCAGTACAGAACGACTGTGCTCTAACTTAAATTGCACGGCATCATATAAAGGGGACAAAAAGATACAAAACGTCCAGGCCATGGGTAAACTTGGGTAGCTACGCCACTCAAGAGGGAGAGGTTTTTTAGTGCCAGGAAGGAAAAAAAACTGGCCGGAATGGCAGGAAATCGCATCCGACACCAAGCCGCATGCTGTAATCATGGAGTGGACCACAGTCGATGGCCTCCAACTCCAAACCAACTGATACAGATACTAATGCCGGAAAAAAAAATCCCCCCCCCAGTACCAACAATACCCCCAGTCGATAACATCTTCTTTGCAAATATAAAGGGTCTAAAGCAGCAACAAACAAAAAATACCTTTCATCGATGGATGCTTGCAGAGGCAAAGGCCAAATGTTCGCGGCTTTCACTGGGACCCAATAATGGATCACTTGGACAACGAAAATATGGATCCCAGGTTACAACCTCTACGAGTGACAGAGTGAAAAGGCAAAAGGGGGGTGGGGTTGGCCTTACATTGCAGGGTTCACTTGTTGCACCAGAACAGTTAATGCCCTCACATGATGTAGTGGAAGTAGGTTTAGCAGTAAAGGTCGGAGAACCAAAACCTAGTCATTATGGTAGTCTACAAGCTCCGGATGACAACATCCCAGACATTCCAGGATCAGCTGTTAAAAATTGACTACTGTCAGGAAAATTCTTCCAAGCTCCTGCACCCATACATCTTGCTCCTGGGGGATTTCAACTTAAGGCACCTAAATGGAGGAATATAGCAAATAATTATGTAGCAGTAAACACCAGGAGGCAGCTCTGATGACAAACTCACACTCACACGAGCTTTTAATCTCTGCACAAAAATCAATTTAAACCAGCAAATCATAGAGCTACTAGACTGGAGACATACACTAGACTTTATCTTCACTACATTGATATTGATACGCAAGGTCACATATCAAAAACAATATACTCAGATCACAACATACTTGGAGGTTCAGAATGTCTGGTGGAGCCCCAGACCGACAAAATGCGGCCCTAGTCCGAGGGAGCCTTCACCAAAATCAACTTCAATACAAAAAAATCAGTGGCCCAAGTACCAGTCCTAACCGTATAAGCTGGGGGAAGATATACTAAGCAACACAGACCCACCTTATGCTAGAACAGATTAACTCGGTGGCTACTCGATGTATGCCAAGGCTTATTCCTTAGAAAAAGGAGGAAGGAGAAGATGTAAATCGAAGCGAAGGCGGCTCCCTTTACAGGCGCCGGAAAAGAATACGATCGGCTTAAACGAGGTCAATAATATCTGAAATGGTAGGGAGACATGGTCAGAGAACTAGCAAGCATCGAACTTAAGCTAAAAGAATCCTGTAGGAGTCAGGAATCGCGGGAAGCACCTATAAGCCATAAATGAAATCGAAAAGACACCAAGTATTTTTCTCCTATGCCAAACTCAAATCGAGAACAACGTCCAGTATGGGCCCCCGACTTAAACGATGGGTCTAACACAGATGACAGCAAGGAAAATGTGAATGGGGTGAGCTACTCAGTCAATAATGATTCAGTCTATTTTCGCAGCGCTCACCAGCCTGAGAGTCGGAGATCAAATGAATTTTTTATGAGGAAGCCAAAAATTTGATTAACACAAGCCTATCCGATGTTATCTGGACGCCAAATGAATTCGAAACACAGGCGATAAATGACATGCCCATGCCACTCTGCCCCAGGCCAGATCAGGGAAACTCGGTGTTCTCAATGAACCTGCAAGAAGCCCTATCACGAGCTTTTCCATCCTATGGAGAGGGAGATGACACGGGGGTGTCCCAACAGTACCTAAAAACCAGACATAGCCCCACTCCACAAAGGGGGGGGGGTGGAAGGGACAGTCAAGCAAAGCACAAGAAACTACCGACCAATAGCACTAACATCCCATATCATAACAACTCTTTGAAAGGGTCTAGAAAGCAGATCACCTCCATCTAGAGAAAAAACCATCAGTTACACAACCAGGGCACATGGGTTTAGAAAGGTCCGTCCTGTAATCTGTTAACATTGGATCACTACGACAAGGTCCTACCTGCACCTAGGAAGACAAAAAGAATTGCAGATGTATATATACAGACTTTGCAAAAGCCTTCGGACAAGTGTGCCCATGGCGGTAATAGCGCACAAATCGCGTGCTAAAGGAATAACAGGAAAAGTGGTCGCTGGATCTTTAATTCCCTCATCCACGAAACACTGAGAGTCGTCGTCAACGATGTAAAGTCCGAGGCAGTCCGGTGAAAAGGGCTCTGTTCCCCAAGGCACAGTACTCGGCTCCCATCTTGTTCCTCATCCTCATATCGACATAGCAAGGATGTTACAGCCAAGCACGTGTCTTCCTTGCCAGATTGACACCGAATATGCATGACAGTGTCTTCCTTGCAGACACTGCAAGGCTCAGGCGGACCTCAAACCAACTCTTCAGTGGCTGTAGAAAACCAATAGAAAGTCAACGATGAGAAATTTCACTTACTAGATATGGAAAACCTGAGGAAATTAAATCTTCTTCAGAGTCAAACAAATTCTGGCCACAAAATGAAGCGAAACACCAATGTCAAAGACTGGGAAGTGCTTATGTCGGAAGGATCTCACCATCAAGGACCATAACAATTGTATCATCGCATTGCTCGATAGAAAACATGACAGGATGGATAATGAGTACCTTCAAAACTAGGGCGGCAAGGCCCCATGAAGACACTCTCAGGGTCACTTGTTCTATCTAGGCTTGGATATTGCTGCACCACTAACAGCACCTTCTAGGCAGGTGAAATTGCCGACCTAGAAAAAGTACAGAGAAACTTTCACGGCGCGCCATATCGGAGTTAAAACACCCTCAATTATGGGAGCGTTGAGGTTCCTAAACTGTATTCCCTGGAACACGCAGGAGGGAGAGGATACATGGATTATATACACCTTAGCAAAATCCTAGGAGGGACTAGTTACCGAAAACTTGCACACAAAAATCATCATACCGCAGCAAAAAGGATTGGGCAGGACGTGCACCCTCCCCCCAATGAAAAGCAGGGGGTGTCACTAGCACGTTAAGAGATCAAACACTAAGTGACAGGGGCCGAGACTGTTTTACTGTCCCAGACACTAAAGGGGGAATAACCAACAGACCCCTGGCAGTCCTCAAGCTGGACTGGCCAAGCACCTAAAGTCAGTTCCTGATCAGCGGGCTGGGTAGTACGTTGGTTTTGCGTTGCAGCAGCAGCAACAGTCTGGTTGATAGGAGCTGATCACAGGAGGCCTGGTCACAGATCCGGGCCGCTGGGAACCGTTTTTGACCACCGGAACTCTCTCCAGGTAAACTCCAGGTATAACATATATATAGCATGCACTACAAATGCCCATAGGGCGTTTGTGTAAAACCCGTCTGCTTTGAATCGGTCAGAGATTTTGGATTTTGCCACCGAATGTGGCTAGTTATTGTGCAACCCATATCCATCCAGTGGCCGCGTTTAGCGGAAGAGCATATGGTACACAAAAGGCCTCGGAACTAGGCCCCAAAGGGTAACAGGATACATATGGATTTTATCTACATTCTATAGTTCACTTATCTGCGCGCACTCTCGCCAATTTAGGAAATTTGTGTATATCTGGTTATCTTTTTTCATTATAGATATCTAGACATGTCACATAGGTTATTATACTGTCCTGTCTCTGTATTCCTCCATAAGTGGACAAATAAGCACATTAGGGTTCAAGAGAGTGGCCCATATGCTGATCACATAACTTACATTTAGTTTGATCATCATCGGTGTGTCTCCCAAACTGCCAGAGTATTGTAAGCATGCCTAAGCCTGGCACTACAACATCAGCAAGTTGCTCCATAAAATACTTATCTACGTTCATGTTATCCAGTGGGATATCGGATCTACTCAGGCTTCAACTGGCATTCTATACACAATCATTTTCATTATTTACTTCCTCTCCTACTATTATTCTAATGCTAGACACAGTTATACCAAAGGTTATATTCTACATTCTCTTCTCGGATACTCCTTCTAGGCTCAATATCAACTTTATCATAAGGAGTAAATCAATGAGTGTGATGGGATCATAGCAATTGTACCTTAATTCCTTTGTCCTAATTTTTGAGTATCTATACTGGCTTCCCCACTGGAGCCGCATTTGTTGGAGTCATTATATGAGCCAGAGCCTTCAAGTGACATAGAATCAGTAATGGATGGTAGAGTCCAGCTCAGTGTAAGGTTAGCTTTAGCCGCCATTTAGGATTGCAACACAATTCAGTTTAGCGTGTAGACGCCAGTTGTTAATTCTTATGCTAACTAACACATTTATTATCGTTCTAACTAGGGAGGTGGCAAGAAGAGCAGATGCAGCCCTGCCAGAAGATCCTGTTTGATCCATCCACTGTAGATAATTGTGATAACTTGTTTACTACCAGCTAGGTGAGAAAATTTCGACTAGAGCAGTTGCTCTAACACGAGATTTAAGGACGGAAGTATCGCATGAGCTTTTTGGGAGGGACTTGTAGTATGTGAGATTAAAATGTCACATTCCTTCATGGGGGGTGAAATGCTCTTGTTTGCCTACAGTGATACAGTTCATGCAGGATATAAACTTAATGCAATTGCAGTTTTCACAATCCATTTAGATTGTGTGTATTTACCTCTAGACACTTGGTAAGATTCACTGTGACAGTGTCTGGTTGTTTTCTCAACATTCTAATACCGAGTCAGTGTTAATATTCAACAATTTTCTATCCACTGATATCGACATACCAAGCTCTTTTCCTCTTAGTTAAGATACTTTTGTAGATCTGGGACAGCAAGACATATCCTGAGGCTTCATTTGCATGAATCATGGTCGGCAGAGGAGACTTTTCTCTAGCTAATCTCATCATGGGAGCAGCATAATACTTAAGGACCTAAACATAGGCTATGTATCTTCATCACGATTCTCACATTAGCACATAGTTGGGGTTGTAGCCAGCAACCGCTTTGAGGCATGTAGCTGTTTACTTTCTTGTTTAGTTGTGGTATAGTGGCATTTGTTTTATGGGTACATCTACACCATAGATATCTGTAAGTTTTAACGTAGTAGCTAAATGATTTCACCCTGCATATTAGAATGGGGGGGGGATGTAGTTTGCTTGGTAATATCTAAGTTTTAGAGGAAGATATTATGCGGCCTAGTCGATTACAAATTGTTGAACTTCATTAGAATTGGTATTCATCTTCTTTATCTGTGTATGGTATGTCTCATCAGCCATAGCTTATAGTATAAGTTTAGGTGAGGCAGGGTAGGAGCATTTAGGAGAGCATTAATAGGATATTAAATTGCATGGGAATAAGACTCCTCTGCGGTGTACTCAAGACCTTCTTAGAATCATTCGCGCCTTGGTAAAATGGACAGAGGATACTCTATTTGACAGTGTATCCTATTATCCCGCAGCGTAAGCTACCACCAATATTCATTTTTGGCCTTGTTCATGTAGTTAAAACGGTTCTGTTGCAATATCACATGCAGATTTTAGCTCAAGGAAAGTGGTTAAAAACTAGTAGAGGTGTGTGAGTGAGAAAGGTGGAAAGCAGTTCTGGCCACACTTTTTTTACTTTCTTGACCATGAGGAAAGGGGGGGAGGAAAGTTGGTGTTCTGATTCTGTAGTACAGTCTGTTAAGCTCATTCTTACAAACGTTTTACAAAGACAACTTAGTTTAGGCGATCGGCTAATTGTATCAGGCAGTTGGGGCTTAGGAATGGCACCATGAGATATTGGGCCAGGAAGTAGGAGGAAGCTCCATGTAACTGAGATTATACAGTGCAACAAAGGGTTATCAGCACGTGCGTTAGAGTTTTGGCAATATCATAGGTTATACCATCCTCTCCAAAGCAGTTGATCGACCTGTGGTAACTGCATTATTCAGTCCTACTCGGTAAAGAGCAATCCACTCTTATCAATATTTTTTTGGCTCATAAAATTCATCAGTTTCAACATTTCTTCAGAAGTTACTCTCTAAATTTTTTCTAATATGAGATGGAAGGCTTTCATGCCTTGATGTTTTGGACCAGTTATTTATGAGAGATCATTTGCTTTTTCCCAGAGGAAAGGGATGAGCAACATAGCCAGGTCTTTTCCTGGTTATTTTATTTATCACTTTCAAGCCAACTCAAACGGGGTGGGCTATTTAATCCACTAACAAATGTTCCATTCCTGTTGCCTTAGTTCTTCCTTTCTATTCCTTGCATTTGTTTGTGGCAGCTTTTTGGAACGATCTGAGCAGGTCTGGTGTTCGACATTCACGGTATTGCTTACCATCCTCCTAGGGCATGTGTTAGATTGTGCAGCTGTGGATCATTCTAGTATTTACATTGGTTTTTCTTGTTATTATCGTGGAGGGTTTTGTTTTCATTCCCCTGCCCACTACGGATCTGTGAGAAACTTCAATAGTGGTCATTAAAATCATCATTTAAATGTTTGTGTGCCAATGGGCTCGTAATTCTTATACCATTGATCCAAGTGGTTAATAAGTTGTCTCTGTGTTAATGATATTCCTGGATGGTACAGGCGAGGGGCGCGACACTTATCCCACATTACCAAAGATGAGAGAGGAAGAGTGAGAGACAACGTAGGTAATATAGAGAGGCACGCTCGTAAAGAGGAGAGGAAATTCTGTGACCTCCATCTACATTATCTGCACACACCGCGCTCGCGTGGAAAGGTTCGCGCCGAATGATTACTTCCACTTGAGTTAGTTCGGCCTACTGCCTCACTGAATAATAATATAGCAGGACATCACAATGAAGCTGAAGACAACTCTTACCCCAACCATAGATTGTAAACAGTATTACTAAAAAAAAAAAAAAAAAAAAAAAAAAAAAAAACTAGGTAATGTTACAATGACAATGAGATAAATCACTCTGGTTGACTTCCTTGGTCCATCCTGGGTAAACTCACACGTACTATGTTATACATGTATGCAAGCATAAGTGTGCAGCTGTAGATAGATGAACCAGTACCTAAACAATCTCACTTACACACGCGTTACTATGTATGACAAGTGTTACCAAGTACACCAAGTGTACACTTTATCACTTAGAATACACTTTTGTTGATGTAAATATAGGTGAGAGTGGTACACCGCTGGTCGTAATAAACACACTCAACTTCTCAAGGTCACACACTAGGCCCAGCTTCTGGAGTTACCAGCGTTTTAGTTTAATGTGTTTATTATGTGTCAGTGCGTGTCTGCAGTCATTAAATTGGTGTATCAGAAGTTAAACACTACAATCCAGTTGATCAAATAGTCTAAAACAATTTACACAATGTATAACTAGAAGTATAATGATTGCAAATTGTTACTATTACAATTTTAACTAGGCGCTAGACCCACTAGATGAGATGGCAAGGAACATAGATGTTAACAGGCTGACTCTTGCTTAACACAGTTGAAAGGTAACCGAATTACTCAAGAGAGAAAGTATTCATGAAACTGAACATTATGCAGCAGTAAGCTTGTTCACAGTAAAAATACAAAGCATAAGTTACACACTCACACCACAGATGAACACTGCAATTTGAAATATTACTGGGAATTTAGCAGTAAAGTTCAGGTCTGAACGAGAAAATGTATTAGAAAAACACAGCAAAGACACTAGGACAAGCAATTTAATTATGTAACCGTATTTAATAGTTCAGTTACACTGAGCAGAGCATGTATTACACTGATTTATCAAATGTAAGGAGTCGCTACACTGAAGTACACTCTGAGCCTTTTAAAGTCTTAATACAGGCTTACAAAGACAATTAACTGTTGGGGAAAGCAGCACTTAACACTTCTAGCACACGTATGATAGATGAATGTTCACTGTGTACAAGCCAATCACCACAAGCTTACTATGTTTATATGTGAACCTCTGCATGTCCCACTCAAAATGTCAGCACTGCAATGCTCGTCAAATTGTTCTCAAGCCACTACAGGAAACACTGGTATGCCAGCAGCACTGCAGAACGTATACACAGACATGCTGGGCCCTAGGACAGCTATAACTGCAGGCTGCCTTAGCTTGTTCTGGCTAGCTTTTAGTGCTGCCCTCAAGCTTGCTTGACTGTGCTCGCCAAGCCCGCGCCAACCACCTGGACACCTGCTTGCAGCAGGCAGGCTGGCAGGCACACAGGAGGCACTCGCAAGATGAGCGGAGTGCGGCACAGAGGACACGGGCACTCAAGCACCCATGTGGTCTGGCAAAAAACCGCCTCTAGACCACAAGCAAATAGAGGCGAACGGCTGAGTTCCAAATCGAGGAAGGAGAAGGGACAAGGAAGGGATATTCACCTCGCTAGACACAGGCAATTTGGGTGTAGTGGCCTGCAGGTCGCAGTGCAATTTTCAAGGTCATTACTTGGCCCACAGTCGTCTCGAGAGTTACCAACCCTGTACTAATTGTTTATTTACTCCCAATCCCGCAGCACTTAACACATCTAGCACACGGGTTTGAATGACTAGACAAATTTTCACTACATAAGAACTAGTTCTCACAACACCGAAGGTGCGGCCGGGAACACTGTAGAACGTTCACCAAAGGGGCTTCTGGGATTCAGAACAGATGTAGCCTTGGGCCTTCAAAAACTGGCTGGCTTGGAGCGCTGTTTGGCCGGGATCAGCTTAAACTCGCCTTATCCCTTATGTTGATAATGGCGACGAGTAAGGGATTCCGGTGAATAGAAAGTCCGAGGAAGGGACTTTCACCTCACTAGACACACGCAGTATGGGTGTAAGTCGGCTTGCGGGTCTTATAGTGCCATTTTCAAGGGCACCCAGCTGGCCAGACATTCCTCAATCATTTTAAACCTACGTAGGTTCTGTTGGTAGCACAAATGTCTTATTGTCAGGCATAATCCACTCATGCTAAATAGTTACAACAAATCTGCAGCCACTTGCGGAACTCACATATTCGAGTACTAGCGGGGCAGCAAAAATTCACCTCTAACACTGCACGTCGCTGATTTAGAGGGGAACGGCTGAGTTTAAAGTGCAGGAGAGTTTGGGATACAGGAGAACAGCAGGGGGTAAACTGAGCACGACACATTCGCCTTCTTCACATAGTCAATATGGGCGACCGAAAGTCTCAGGGAAGGTGATGCAGTTGCCTCGCCAAGGTCACAGGCTGAGGGCAGAGTCTCCAAGAGTTACCAAAACACTGCATTTACTCGTTCAAGAGGTTACTCACTCCAAACTTGCAGAACTTTTAGACACGTGGTATTGGAAGTGAAAGTCGTATTTTCAGTGGGTGGACACTGTGGTTACCCTCATCTCACGTTGGACTGCACACTCGTCATTATTACTCAGGTTGGTATGCGTTGAGTGTGAGCTTTTGAGAGGCACCGAGGTAGCAGTGGACTAGCATAATTCGCCTCTACCACTGTAGGTTGATAGAGGCGGAAAGGCTGAGGTCAAATGAAAGGCAGAGGGGAAGCAGAGGCCTGTGAGGGCTTTTGCAAAAGGGAAACATTTCCAGTTTCACTAGGTATAGATAAGATAAGATAGGATAAGATTTGCGGTCGGATTTTTAAACCCAGGTGGGTTAGCCACCCGTCAGGATAACCCAGAAAAGTCAGTGCGTCAATCGAGGACTGGTTAACTTATTTCCATTGGGGTCCTTAATCATGTCCCCTAGGATGCGAACCCACACCAGTCCGACGAACACCAGGTACCTATTGCTGCTAGTGTGAACAGGACAACAGGTGTAAGGAAACGATTGTTCGAAATGGTTTCCAACCCTCGCAGGAATCGAACGGGCCCTCCGTGTGTGAAGCGGGAGCTTTAGCCATCCTGGCCACGGGCCGTAGTCAACTGCTGCACATAACAGTTCTACAACACTGGAGCTGTCTGCCTATACATAGGAGTTCTTAATGATGATACTATCAGTCGGGGGTAAATGGGTAGGCCTGCTATTTAGTAGGTCCGATCCCCAGCACACGTCTACTCCATCTAACCACTCAGCGAGACTGCTGTCCTCTCAGGATGGATATGGGGTGCACAATATCTAGCCACTTCGTGGCAAAATCTAAATCTAATCCTGGCAGGTATTTCTCTGATCCCATTGCGTGCCTTTCCGGTTGTGTGTGGCCTGTTCCTCTTGCTTTTGCCGTAACCTTCTTGTGAGAAACTGTGTGAAGGCCTTTTGTGCTGTCACAAAAAAAATGCGGTCGACCATCCCCTCTCTATCTTGTCTTACCTCTGTCACTTGTATAAAAACTTAGTAGGTTTGCTGTCATCAGGATTTTCCTTACCTGAATCAGTTGCTGGTTGTCAATTATACACTTGTTTATTTCCAGGTTGCTCCACCTACTCTCCTCCCTGATGATCTTCGCCTGTCCTTGCATTTACTATTACCACGTTAGTGATACAGGTCTGTAGTTTAGTGCATCATGTCTGGTCTCCTTTTTAAACAAAAAAAAATTGGGACTACATTTGCCGCTTCCTTACATAGGGAGACTGCCCCAGTTTCAAATGTGTTGAAGATCTTTGTTAATGGCACACACAGTATCTCTGCTCCCTCTTTAAGGACTCACGGAGAGATGTCTGGTCCCACCGCCTTTGAGGTGTCAAGTTTGCATAGCAGCTTCTTCACCTCCTCCTTGGTTATATGTACCTCATCCAGCACTTGCTGGTGTACCCCCCTGTTCTGATTACCTGGAGTACTACTGGTTTCCACTTTAAATACTTCTTTAAATCTCGTGTTGAGCTCCTGATATACCTCTCGGTCCTTTCTTGTGAACTCCCCATCACCCTTCCTCAGTCTGATTACCTGGTCCTTGACTGTTGTTTTCCTCCTGATGTGGCTGTACAACAGCTTCGGGTCAGTCTTGACTTTCGATGCTATGTCGTTTTCATATTGTCGCTGAGCCTCCCTTCTTATCTGTGCATATTCGTTTCTGGCTCTTCGGCTAATCTCTTTATTTTCCTGAGTTTTTTGTCTTCTGTACCTTTTCCATTCTCTGGTACACCTAGTTTTTGCCTCCCTACACCTTTGGGTGAGCCAAGGACTCGTTCTGTTCTTCCCATTATTTCTGTTTCCCTTGGGAACAAACCTCTCCTCTGCCTCCTTGCATTTTGTTGCCACATAGTCCATCATTTCTTGTACTGGTTTTCCTGTCAGTTCCCTCTCCCACTGAATGTCTTGAAGGAAGTTCCTCATGCCTGAGTAGTTCCCCCTTTTGTAGTTTGGTTTTCCCAACCTATTCCTGCTACTCTCTCCACTTGGAGCTCAACTGTGTAGTCGAAGCACAGAACCACATTGATCACTAACTCCCAGGGGCCTTTCATGCATGATATCCTCGATGTCCGAACTACTCAAGGTGAATACAAGGTCCAGTCTTGCTGGTTCATCCTCTCCTCTCTCTCTGGTAGTGTTTCTAACATGTTCATGCATTAGGTTTTCCAGTACCACATCCATCATCTTGGCTCTCCATGTTTCGGGACCCCCATGGGGCTCCAGGTTTTCCCAATCAATCTCCTTGTGATTGAAATCACCCATAACTAGTAACTTTCCTCCTCCCATGTGTGCTCTCCTGGCTACCTCGGCTAGTGTGTCGACCATTGCTCTGTTGCTCTCATCGTATTCTTCTCTTGGCCTCCTGCAGTTCTGTGGTGGGTTGTACATTACTGCAATTATCACCTTATGTCCCTCAGACTGGATTGTTCCTACTAAGTAGTCTCTTTCGCCCATGCCATCCATTCCTTCCATTTTCTCAACCCCCCACTGGTTTTTAATGAGCAGTGCAACTCCTCCTCCCCCTCTCCTCCCTCTGTCTTTCCTGAGGATTTGGTATCCAGATGGAAAGATTGAATCTGTTATTATTCTGATGAGTTTTGTTTCTGTGAGTGCTATTTATGTCTGGGGATGTCTCCTTGATTCTTTCATGCCACTCCTCATACTTATTTGTTATTCCATCTGCATTTGTATACCACAACCTTCAACTTCTTTTCTAAGACTGTGGTCTGGGAGGTATATTGGGGTTGGGGAAGTGGAGACCTGATAAGGAACTATGGGTGGTTGCTGTGGGGGTGGAGTTTGCAATGCAGTTGTGTGGGGGCATTGGGTGTGGCATGGTGTTTTGGTTTAGTGTTTGGTTGCACTGGGTTGACCTGGTTGGGAGGCTTCTATAGGAAGTTGTGAGGGAGGCTGTATTTGATCTTCTTCCTGGGTCTGGGATCTCTGTGTGTGTGTGTGTGTGTGTGTGTGTGTGTGTACTCACCTATTTGTACTCTCCTATTTGTGGTTGCAGGGGTCGATTCACAGCTCCTGGCCCCGCCTCTTCGCTGATTGCTACTAGGTCCTCTCTCTCCCTGCCCCATGAGCTCTATCATACCTCGCCTTAAAACTATGTATGGTTTCCTGCCTCTACCACATCACCTTCTAGGCTATTCCATGGCCTGACTACTCTATGACTGAAGAAATACTTCCTGTGTGTGTGTGTGTGTGTGTGTACTCACCTAGTTGTGTGTGTGTGTGTGTGTGTGTGTGTGTGTGTGTGTGTGTGTGTGTGGTGTGTGTGTGTGGTGTGTTGTGTGTGTGTGTGTGTGTGTGTGGTGTGTGTGTGTGTGTGTGTGTGTGTGAGCGTGTGTGTGTGTGTGGTGTGTGTGTAACTCAACAATCAATATTTGCACCAATAACTCATTACAGTTGTTACCGGGTGTGGAAGTGTGAATTGCTCATTACTCTATAATTTGTTCATGATTGTAGCCATGTATAAACGTAAGTAACCATTCTTACAGGATTCATTACCTTTGTAACTTGTGAGTTCATTACCTTTGTACCTAGTTCAGCTATCAAAACTTTGGGGGACCAGTCCCTGGACCCATTACATACCTCTGTAATCTGTAAATGATTTTGTAACTTGTCATGATTGTGACCAGACCTACCTGGAGTTCATTACCTTTGTAAATTGTGAGTTCATTACCTTTGTAAATTGTGAATTCATTACCTCTGTAACTTGTTCAGCTATCAGAACTTTGGAGTCCAATCCCTGGACCAATTATGTACCTCTGTAATCTTTTGACTACCGCCCACAGGATGGGTATGGGGTGCATAATAAACATATTAAACTAACTGGTGATGAGGTGGGTCCGTGGTATGGGTGCCAGCAGGAGTGACGAGGTGGGTCCGTGGTATGGGTGCCAGCAGGGATGATGAGGTGGGTCCGTGGTATGGGTGCCAGCAGTGGTGATGAGGTGGGTCCGTGGTATGGGTGCCAGCAGTGGTGATGAGGTGGGTCCGTGGTATGGGTGCCAGCAGGGATGATGAGGTGGGTCCATGGTATGGGTGCCAGCAGGGGTGATGAGGTGGGTCCGTGGTATGGGTGCCAGCAGTGGTGATGAGGTGGGTCCGTGGTATGGGTGCCAGCAGTGGTGATGAGGTGGGTCCGTGGTATGGGTGCCAGCAGTGGTAATGATGAGGTGGGTCCGTGGTATGGGTGCCAGCAGGGATGATGAGGTGGGTCCATGGTATGGGTGCCAGCAGTGGTGATGAGGTGGGTCCGTGGTATGGGTGCCAGCAGGGGTGATGAGGTGGGTCCGTGGTATGGGTGCCAGCAGTGGTGATGAGGTGGGTCCGTGGTATGGGTGCCAGCAGGGATGATGAGGTGGGTCCATGGTATGGGTGCCAGCAGTGATGAGGTGGGTCCGTGGTATGGATGCCAGCAGTGGTGATGAGGTGGGTCCGTGGTATGGGTGCCAGCAGTGGTGATGAGGTGGGTCCGTGGTATGGGTGCCGCAGGGGTGATGAGGGGGTTTCCCTGGTATGGGTGCCAGCAGTGGTGATGAGGGGGGGTCCGTGGTATGGGTGCCAGCAGTGGTGATGAGGTGGGTCCGTGGTATGGGTGCCAGCAGGGGTGATGAGGTGGGTCCGTGGTATGGGTGCCAGCAGTGGTGATGAGGTGGGTCTGTGGTATGGGTGCCAGCAGGGATGATGAGGTGGGTCCATGGTATGGGTGCCAGCAGTGATGAGGTGGGTCCGTGGTATGGGTGCCAGCAGTGGTGATGAGGTGGGTCCGTGGTATGGGTGCCAGCAGTGGTGATGAGGTGGGTCCGTGGTATGGGTGCCAGCAGGGGTGATGAGGTGGGTCCGTGGTATGGGTGCCAGCAGGGGTGATGAGGTGGGTCCATGGTATGGGTGCCAGCAGTGGTGATGAGGTGGGTCTGTGGTATGGGTGCCAGCAGGTGTGATGAGGTGGGTCCATGGTATGGGTGCCAGCAGTGGTGATGAGGTGGGTCTGTGGTATGGGTGCCAGCAGGGATGATGAGGTGGGTCCATGGTATGGGTGCCAGCAGTGGTGATGAGGTGGGTCTGTGGTATGGGTGCCAGCAGGGATGATGAGGTGGGTCCATGGTATGGGTGCCAGCAGTGGTGATGAGGTGGGTCCGTGGTATGGGAGCCATCAGGGGGGGA
This sequence comes from Cherax quadricarinatus, assembly GCF_026875155.1. NCBI lineage: Eukaryota > Metazoa > Arthropoda > Malacostraca > Decapoda > Parastacidae > Cherax > Cherax quadricarinatus. Next base: position 24,669,240 of record NC_069443.1, on the reverse strand, counting down.
ATCACCCCCGCTGTCATTTTGTCTGATTTTCTTTTGGATTATCATAGGTTCTCAACACATATGCTACTATGTATGATACTCTATGTAGCTGTATTTGTGTATATCTGAATAAACTTACTGAGCTCACCCATTGAGATCTGGGATCGATTCCCCGGTGCGGCTGGAAAAAATTAGGACGTGTTTCCATAAGACATCTGTTGTCCATGTTCACCCATCACTAAAATGGATACCTGGGTGTAGCCGACTGGTATGGGTCGCATCCTGGGACAAAATTGACATAATTTGCCCAAATTGCTCTCCATTACAAGGGGCTTTCTGTATAGTCGTATGTCATTGATGACAGCTAGGCATGCATACCTTGTACTTGTAGAAAGATTATTATTATTATTATTATTATTATTATTATTATTATTATTATTATTATTATTATTATTATTATTATTATTATTATTATTATTATTTTTAATTATTATTATTATTATAAAATATTTAAATGTCCCGCCTAAGATATTGAAACCTTGAGTTGACTTGGCGGGTACATTATCTTGTCATTTTGAATGTGTTTTAAGCGATTTAAACAAGTAATATACATTGTTTTGTACAGATAAATATTTTGTATATCAGATACATGGTATTGTATGTATATTTCATGTTATATATAGGGTTTTATCATGATAATAATATTGTTGCTTTACTCACTCCCGCCATTATGTGCAATTTTGGCGCGCTTTTCTCACAGTAACAACAACAGCAGCAGCTGAGGCAACAGCAGCAGTAACAACAGCAGCAGTAACAACAGGGACAGTAACAACAGCAGCAGTAACAACAGCAGCAGTAACAACAGGAGCAGTAACAACAGCAGCAGTAACAACAGCAGCAGCTGAGGCAACAGCAGCAGTAACAACAGCAGCAGTAACAACAGCAGCAGCTGAGGCAACAGCAGCAGTAACAACAGCAGCAGTAACAACAGCAGCAGCTGAGGCAACAGCAGCAGTAACAACAGCAGCAGTAACAACAGGGACAGTAACAACAGGGACAGTAACAACAAGAAGTAGCAATAACTATCATGTCTGTAAGTAATTTAACATTATGTTCCACTTGTTTTAACTTAGTAAATAAGTTTATGCAGGTAGAGGTTGACACAAGTTATCATACATGTGTACATCACCTCCAAGATAACCAAAGAAAGTCACACTGACTGATTTTATTTCCATTGGGATCCAACTTAAATAATATATTTATGTTGTCTTCATCTTCTTTAAATAAATTTTACATTGACCTTAATGTTAATTAACGTGACATATACCATAACATAAAACATTATAACACATAATATATAACATTATAATATATAACATTATAATATATAACATTATAATATATAACATTATAACATAAAACATTATAACATAACATTATAACATATTATAACATTATAACATAGCATATAACATAACATATAACATATATAACATAACATTATAACATAACATTATAACATAACATATAACATAACATATAACATAACATTATAACATAGCATATAACAACATAACATAACATATAACATAACATTATAACATAGCACATAACATATAACAACATTATAACATAACATTATAACATAACATATAACATTATAACATAGCATATAACATAACATATAACATATATAACATAACATATAACATAAACATTATAACATAACATAAACATTATAACATAACATAAACATTATAACATAACATAAACATTATAACATAACATATAACATATATAACATAACATTATAACATAGCACATAACATATAACAACAAAAAAAACATATAACATAAACATTATAACATATACAATAACAAACATAACATATACATAACATATAACATAGCATATAACACAACATATAACATAACATATAACATAACATATAACATATAACATAACATTATAACATAGCATATAACATAACATATGTAATAAAGTTGGTAGAATTACCGACAATATGTAAAGTAAAAGGACACAAGTGCAACTAATGTGACATTTATTGTGGCAACGTTTCGCTCTCCAGGCGCTTTATCAGCATTGGCTTGATAAAGCTCCTGGAGAGCGAAACGTTGCACAATAAATGTCACATTAGTTGCACTTTTGTGTCCTTTCTATAACATAACATATATAACATTATAACATAACATATAACAATTACATTATCATATATAACATAACATTTATAACTAAACATTATAACATAACATTAAACATAATATAACATAAGGGGAATTACCAACAACCCCTTGCAGTCCTTCCAAGCTGGCACTGGACAAGCACCTAAAGTCATTCCTGATCAGGCCGGGCTGGGCTCGTACTTGGTTTTGCGTGCAGCCAGCAGCACAGCCTGTTGATCAGAAGGCGCTGATGTCCACCAGGATGGCCCTGGTCACAGACCGGGCTGGCGGGGCGGTGACCCCCGAAACTTCTCTCCAGGTAAACTCCAGTTATAATAACATAACATTATAACATACATATAATAACATATATATAACATTATAACATAGCATATAACATAACATATATATAACATTATAACATAGCATATAACATAACATATAACATATAACAATAACATTATAACAACATATAACAAAAAAAAAAAACCATTTATAAACATAACATATAAATAACTTATAACATATATAACAACATTATAACATAACATATAACATAACATTATAACATAACATTATAACATAACATTATAACATAACATTATAACATAACATTATAACATAACATTATAACATAACATTATAACATAACATTATAACATAACATTATAACATAACATTATAAGGTAAGCGCATTCTTGTGGTTGGTGACTCTCAGGTAAGATATATTGACCGTGCTTTTTGTAATAGGAATAAGAAGATGAGAGATAGTGTGCTTCCCTGGAGCTGGTGTTGGGGACATAGTTAACAGGCTGGATAATATCATGTCAGGTAATGGGAACAAGCCCATTATTTGTCTCAGTGCTGGTGGAAATGATATTGGGAAGGGTAGGAGAGAAGAGCTGCTAGGTAAGTACAGGTCAGCTATAATTTCTTTAATTAAGGAGGGGTCCCAATCATTGTAGCATCTTGCCTAAAGGGGAGTAGGAAATGAAGGTTTCTGGGGAAATTTGGGTGAAAATTTGCTGGCTAGAAAACTTTTGCGGGAACTTGCAATCCCTTCATTGACAACTGGAACAACTTTTATGGCAAAATGATATGTATGCCGGGGAGGGGGTACACTCTCGGGGCTGGGGTGGTACACTTGCAGCTCGATTGAGAAGGCCATTGGTGAAATGCCTATGTTTTTAAAACTGAAAAGTAGGGTTTGGGTGTGTGGGAAAAAGCAGGTTGCAACCCCTGGGGTTGGAATCATAAATGTATAAAAGGCATTCAGCATAAAAGTTAAAAAGAAAGACAATAATCGGGTCAGCAAAAAAGGGGACAGCAAGGCAGCAAGGGATACTCCTTTAAAGGTTTACTAACTAATAGCAGGAGTGTAAAAAAAATAAGATAGATAGCTAAGATTAATTACAAGTGCAGGAAACATAGATATTATTGCTAAAACTGAGACCCTGGCTAAATCTGAAAAAAGAGGATGCCCTTAAAAGGCACATAAAAGGGCTAAAAATTATTCCACACTGACGGGGTCAACAAAAGGGGTGGTGGATGCGATGTATGTCAGATAATTTAAATTTTGGTTAACAAATATAAAATTAGAAGCGTCAGCCACTAAATCTGTTTGGTTACAGCTTCTCGAGGGCCGAGAAAAACAAATTTTGGGTGTGATTTACGGGGCCCCCAAATCTTGAAAGGGAGTGCGTAAATTTCAGGGGACGAAATTCGTAAGGCATACATACGAAAATTTGTGCAAGGGGAGATTTAAACTATAGACAGTTGCGGGAAAAATTTGACAGGAAATTTAGAGTGGGGTGACTTTCTTGATACATAAGAAATAAAAAAGGAGGAACACTGCGCAGGCCTGTTGGCCCATCCAAAAGGGGTCCTTTACAATTCATCCCCTAGCAGAAGGCCTAGGGCCCCATGCGAGGCAGGTCCAAGTCCCAAAGGCTTAACCAATGCCCCCAACCTAGTCAGGTCGGGGTCCATTGACTTAAGGGGGGAAACACGGAAAACCGACCTGGTAAAAAAAGCTACAGTCAAACTCACACCCACCCACATCTACTCAGTTTTTACCCAACTATTTTTAAAGCTAACAACGTTCTGGCCCTAACGGGATTTGGGGGGTTTGTTTTCCCCTCATCCCCAACTCTATTACCAAACCCGACTTCCCCATATCCTTCCTGAATCTGATTTTTCAACTTAAAACCCTTGCTGCGGTCCCTTTCTGGCCAGAATTTTTAGCACACTTTTACACCCCTTTATTTATTTCCCGTCTTCCATTTAACACCCAACAATTCCCCCCAATTCTACTCTTTCTAGAGAGTGCAGTTTCAGGGGCCCCTTTGTTATCCCCATAGGGAAGGTTTCTGAAATGGGATAACTTGTCATCCTCCCCTTTTTAATTTTCCCGAGAAATTTTTATCCATTCGTAATGCGGTGACCAAAACGTGCAGCAAATCTAAAAGAGCCCTAACCAAGGGGTTAGGTTGAGAACAACCCGAGGACTCCTAATATTTAGCTTCTTTATAGAAGCCAAGGATTCTATTAGTTTAAATTGCGAACACTTTGCACTGTTGTCTTGGTTTTAGATTACTGCTAACCGAACCCTAAAATTTTTTTTGCAATCCTAATATTTAAAATCTACATTTTTTTAGTTTTTAAAGTGGCATGGGTTATTGTCCCTTTCCCAAATTTAGAACTTTGAAAAAAAATTTTTCATAAAACTGCATCGCCCCCTTTGACCACTGCATCATCTATTCAAACTTCCGGAGTGTCGAATGTCCCCCCGCAGAATGAATTTCGACGGCCTATTTTTGGTGTCACGGCAAAAATTGCCCATGTCGCCTTTATGCCCCCATCTTTCGTTTATGTGATTTTGAAAAGCAGGGGGCCCCAACACTACCCCTGTGGAACACCCCCGTGACCTTCCCCCCCTCGATTTCTCCCCTTTATGCAAAATTTTGCTGCCTATTTTTCAAACCTGCCCTATCCGGAAAAATTTCCCTATTCCATGTGCTTTTTTTTTTTTCCCAATAGCCTGTGTGGACCCTGTCAAAAACCTACTGAAATCCTATACACAATATCAATTTAATACCCTGATCTCCTCCTCAAAACCTTAGTGAAAAAAGTTAATAAATTCTAAGGCGGAACGCCCCTTTGTAAAACCCCATTCACTTCCCTCATGTCTTTCCCGAAGGGTGCTTTACAACATTTTTTAAACTGCAACATTAACACCCCTCCTTCAAGTGCAGGACTGTACTTCCCCTCTCCAGGGCTCAATTCGGCCTGCCCGGTTTTCCCCGAACCCCTTCATAAATTTACTTTGCTCCCTCCAACAGCACGAAGTATTAAAAACCATTTGTCTCCATTCACTCCTATCAAAACACGCTCACGCATACCTGTGGAAGTCCAAGCCCCTCGCACACACAAAACCTCGTTTACCCCCTCTCTCCAACCTTTCCTAGGCCGACCCCTACCCCGCCTTCCTTCCACTACAGACTGATACACTCTTGAAGTCATCTGTTTCGCTCCATTCTCTCTACATGTCCGAACCACCTCAACAACCCTTCCTCAGCCCTCTGGACAACAGTTTTGGTAATCCGCACCTCCTCCTAACTTCCAAACTACAATTCTCTGCATTATATTCACACCACACATTGCCCTCGAGACATGACATCTCCACTGCCTCCAGCCTTCTCCTCGCTGCAACATTCATCACCCATGCTTCACACCCATATAAGAGCGTTGGTAAACTATACTCTCATACATTCCCCTCTTTCCTCCAAGGACAAAGTTCTTTGTCTCCACAGACTCCTAAGTGCACCACTCACTCTTTTTCCCTCATCAATTCTATGATTCACCTCATCTTTCATAGACCCATCCGCTGACACGTCCACTCCCAAATATCTGAATACATTCACCTCCTCCATACTCTGTCCCTCCAATCTGATATTCAATCTTTCATCACCTAATCTTTTTGTTATCCTCATAACCTTACTCTTTCCTGTATCACCTTTAATTTTCTTCTTTTGCACACCCTACCAAATTCATCCCCAATCTCTGCAACTTCTCTTCAGAATCTCCCAAGAGCACAGTGTCATCAGCAAAGAGCAGCTGTGGCAACTCCCACTTTGTGTGTGATTCTTTATCTTTTAACTCCACGCCTCTTGTCAAGACCCTTGCATTTACTTCTCTTACAACCCCATCTATAAATATATTAAACAACCACGGTGACATCACACATCCTTGTCTAAGGCCTACTTTTACTGGAAATAATTTCCCTCTTTCCTACATACTCTAACTTGAGCCTCACTATCCTCGTAAAAACTCTTCACTGCTTTCAGTAACCTACCTCCTACACCATACACTTGCAACATCTGCCACATTGCCCCCCTATCCACCCTGTCATATGCCTTTTCCAAATCCATAAATGCCACAAAGACCTCTTTAACCTTATCTAAATACTGTTCACTTACATGTTTCACTGTAAACACCTGGTCCACACACCCCCTACCTTTCCTAAAGCCTCCTTGTTCATCTGCTATCCTATTCTCCGTCTTACTCTTAATTCTTTCAATAATAACTCTACCATACACTTTACCAGGTATACTCAGCAAACTTATCCCCCTATAATTTTTGCACTCTCTTTTATCCCCTTGCCTTATACAAAAGGAACTATGCATGCTCTCTGCCAATCCTAGGTACCTTACCCTCTTCATACATTTATTAAATAATTGCACCAACCACCTCAAAACTATATCCCACCTGCTTTTAACATTTCTATCTTTATCCCCTCAATCCCGGCTGCCTTACACCCTTTCATTTTACCTACTGCCTCACGAACTTCCCCCACACTCGCAACTGGCTCTTCCTCACATCCTACAAGATGTTATTCCTCCTTGTCCTATACACGAAATCACAGCTTCCCTATCTTCATCAACATTTAACAATTCCTCAAAATATTCCCTCCATCTTCCCAATACCTCTAACTCTCCATTTAATAACTCTCCTCTCCTATTTTTAACTGACAAATCCATTTGTTCTCTAGGCTTTCTTAACTTGTTAATCTCACTCCAAAAACTTTTTCTTATTTTCAACAAAATTTTGATAACATCTCACCCACTCTCTCATTTGCTCTCTTTTTACATTGCTTCACCACTCTCTTAACCTCTCTCTTTTTCTCCATATACTCTTCCCTCCTTGCATCACTTCTACTTTGTAAAAACTTCTCATATGCTAACTTTTTCTCCCTTACTACTCTCTTTACATCATCATTCCACCAATCGCTCCTCTTCCCTCCCGCACCCACTTTCCTGTAACCACAAACTTCTGCTGAACACTCTAACACTACATTTTTTAAACCTACCCCATACCTCTTCGACCCCATTGCCTATGCTCTCATTAGCCCATCTATCCTCCATAGCTGTTTATATCTTACCCTAACTGCCTCCTCTTTTAGTTTATTAAACCTTCACCTCTCTCTTCCTGATGCTTCTATTCTCCTTGTATCCCATCTACCTTTTACTCTCAGTGTAGCTACAACTAGAAAGTGATCTGATATATCTGTGGCCCTCTATAAACATGTACATCCTGAAGTCTATCAACATTCTTTTATCTACCAATACATAATCCAACAAACTACTGTCATTTCGCCCTACATCATATCTTGTTATACTTATTTATCCTCTTTTTCTTAAAATATGTATTACCTATAACTAAACCCCTTTCTATACAAAGTTCAATCAAAGGGCTCCCATTATCATTTACACCGGGCACCCCAAAAATTACCTACCACACCTCTCTAAAACTTTTCCTACTTTAGCACGTCCCCCCACAATTACCCCTCTACTGGGTTCTGGTCCTAACATTCACTAACATCCCCAAAATCTCTCTCTCCCCTCTGCTTCCTCTCTTCTCCGGGTGAACACCTTATTTGCCCCACATCTCGCACCCAACCCCTTTATTTTAATCACAAAATTCTTAAATTTACACATTCATTTTCTCTTTTCCCCTTTCCCATAATATATTTAACTTCTGCCCCCCCCTTTCCTTTCCTTAACTCTCTCAGTACCAATTTAACCCCCATTTATTTTCCCCCACTAAAAACTCCCTACCCCTTCGCTTTATATTATATAGTTATTATTATAATATTTTTATAACTTTAAAAATAACATTATAAAAATAACATTTAAGTGTCATAATATAAATAAAACAAATAACCTTTATAACATAGCATTATAATAATATAACAATTAGCATTATAATAAACAGTTAGATTAATTAATAATAAACAATTTTTATAATAATAATTAACAAAAGCAATAGCAGTTAAATCATTATAGCAATATAAAATAATATAGCATGAATAAAAATTTTAAACAGAAATAACAATTAAAACCAACATTATAAAAAATATAAAGGAAAACACAACATTATAGAGTAAACATGTAACCCAAAAAATTTTATAGCATATAACAGTGTAACCAACATTAAAGCGTATAACAGTAAAACACAACATTTAAAGCAGTATAAAATTTTATGAAACATTATAGCATTTAAAAAGGGTGGGGGCCCGGGATTGGGGGGAAAAAGAAAAATGTTAAAAGCAGGCGGGGATATATTTTTTTGAGGGGTTGTTGCTATTTTTTAATAAATTTTATGGAAAAGGTAAGGGCCCTGGGGTTTGGGCGAGAGAGCATATTCCCTTTGTAAAAAGGGAAAAGGGAAAAAAAGAGAAGTGAAAAAATTTAAAGGGGGGAAATAAGCGTTGAGTAAACCTGGAAAAAGTGTATAGTAAGTTATTTTTTAAAAAAAAAGGAAAGACAAAAAAATAGGATAGCAGATGAAAAGGGAGGCTTTGGGAAAGGTAGGGGGTGTGTGGCCCGGTTTTTACATGAAACATGTAATAAAAACAGTATTTAGATAAGCTAAAGAGTCTTTGGGCATTTATGGGTTTTTAAAAGGCGTATACAGGGTGGATAGGGGGGGAATGGCAGATGTTGCAGGGGTTGGTGTAGGAGGTAGGTTACTGAAAACAGTGAAAATTTTTACGAGGTAGTGAGCTCAAGTTAGGAAAAGTAGGAAAGAGGGAAATTATTTCCAGTAAAAATAGGCCTTTAAAAAGGGTGGTGATTCCCCCCGTGGGTTGTTTAATATTTTTAGATGGGGTTGTAAGAGAAAAAGTGCAGGGTGGGCAAAAAGGCGTGGAGTTTAAAAGATAAAGAATCACACATAAAGTGGGATTGTCACAGTTGTCTTTGCGATGACACTGTGCTTTTGGGGATTCTAAGAAATTTGCAGAGGTTGGTGGATAAATTTGGTGGGGTATGTAAAAAAAAATTAAAAGTGAATACGGGAAAAGAGTAAGGCTTGGGGGGTAAAAAAGATTAGGTGATGAAAGATTGGATATCAGTTGGGGGGAAGAGTAGGGAGGAGGTAATGTATTCAATATTTGGGAGGGGGATGTGCAGCAAGGGTCTATAAAAGATGTGGTGAATCTAGAATTGATGGGGGGAAAAAGTTGAGTGGGTGCATTTGGGAGCGTGGAGACAAAGAACTTTTGTCCTTGGGGGCAAAGAGGGGAATGTATGAGAGTATGTTTTACCAACGCTTTTTATATGGTGTGAAGCAGGGGGATGTTTTTGCAGCGAGGAGAAGGTGGAGGCGGGGAGATTATGTCTGAGGACAATGTGTGGTGGAAATAATCAGAAATTCGTAGTTTGGAAGTTAAGGGGGTGCGGGTTTCCCAAAAAACTGTTGCCAGAGGGGTGGGAAGGGTTTTTGGGTTTTCGGACATTAGAGAGAATGGAGCGAAACAGAAGACTTCAAGAGTGTATCAGTCTGTAGTGGAAGGAAGGGGGGAGGGGTCGGCCTGGGAAAAGGGTTTGGGGGGGGGGGGGTAAAGGGGGTTTTTTGTGTGCGGGGGTTGAATTCCAGCAGGATGCGTGAACGTGTTTGATAGGGTAAATGGGAAAAATGGTTTTTAATACTTGACGTGCTGTTGGAATGGGGAAAAAGTAACTTTTATAAAGGGGATTCGGGGAAACCACAGCCGGACTTAGCCCGGAGGGAAGTTCATGCCTGCATTGAAAGGGGGGGTTTAATGTTGCAGTTTAAAAACTGTAGTGTAAAGCACCCTTCTGGCAAGCAGTGATGGGGTTTAATGTGGTGAAAGTTTTTCTTTTTTTTTTTGGGGGCCCCCTGCCCTTGGGGGAAAACGGCCAGTTGTTAATTAAAAAAATAATAATAATAATAAAATAATAAAAAAAATAATAATAATAATTAATAAAAATAAAAATTTAAAAATAAAAAACAAGTAACAAAATTAAGCAGTATAAAAGTATAAACAAATTTTAAACATGTAAAATATAACACAAAATTATAGCAGGTAAAAAATTAAAAACAACATTATAGCAGGTTTTAAAATATAACACAACATTATAGCATGTAACAAATATAATGCAACATTATACCCTTATAACAATATAATGCAAATTTTCCAGTAAAAAATATAATGCAACATTTTTAGCGTTAAAAATATAATTATAGCAGATAACAATATAATGCAACATTATAGCAGTAAACAATATAAACAACATTATAGCAGTATAACAAAACTTTTTAGCAGTATAACAAAATAACACAATAAAGCTTTTAAATTCTGCACAAAATTCAATTTAAACCGCAAAAAATAGAGCCTACAACTGGAGAATACACTAGACCCATCTTCATAACAATGATGATTATAAGAAAGTCCCATATAAAAACAATAACCAATCACAAAAATTTTAGGTTCAACATGTATGCGTGGAGCCCCGGGACAACATAATGAGACTAGTCACGGGGGGACTTTCCCCCAAAATTAAAATTTCCCAAATAACAAAAAAAAAGTGGGACCAATTTAAACCCAAAAGTCCTAACCGATTTAACTGGGAAGATATACAAAGAAAACACAGACCCCAACTTATGCCAAAAACCAGATTAACTCCGGGGGCACTCGATGTATAAACAAGGCTTATTCCCTAAGAAAAAAAGGAGTAGTTTTAAAAATAGAAAGAGACAGGCGCCCCCTTTACAGGGGGACGGAAAAGAATAAAGAGCGGCTAAAAGAGGTAAATTTATTTCGGGAAACCCCTTAGGGGACACTGGTCAGAGAAATGCAAAAATCAACAAAAACAAAAAAGAACCCCTTTGGGAGTCCGGGAATGCGGAAAAAACAAAAAGCCAAAAAATAAAAACGAAAAAACCCCAAAAAGTATTTCTTCTCCTATGCCAAACCCAAAATCGAGAACAACACCCAGTTTTGGGGCCCCTACTTAAACAAATGGGTCCTACAAAAATTGACACAAGGAAAAATGAGGGGAGTTTATTTCAAGTCCCAATATGACTCATTTTTTAAAGCAACCGCAAAACCAGACTGAAAAGTCAAGATCAAAATAAATTTTTTTTATGAGAGAGCCAAAAAATTTTGTTTTAACACAAGCCAAATTCCGATTTTACCCTTTACCCCAAAAATAAACTACAACGGCGAAAAATGACGCCCATGCAATCGGGCCCCAGGGCCAGACTCAGGGAACTCTGTGGTCATAAAGAACTGCAGGAACCCCTATACACCCTTTTTCCCCCAAATGGGGGGTTAGCATGGACACGGGGGTCGTCCCACATTTACAAAAAACAACGACATAGCCCCCCCTTCCACAAAGGGGGCGTAAAGCAACAGCAAAGAACTACAGCCCAAAATAGAATAACCCCCCAATTCATAAAAATCTTTGAAAGGGCCCTTTAAAAGAAAAGATAACCCCCCAAACTAGAAACCCTCAGTTACACACCCCGGGGCCAACGGGGGTTTTTAGAACGGGTTTCGCCCCTGTCTGTCTCAACTTTTGGGATAAACTAGAAAAAGGTTTCCTAAATGAAACTAGAAAAAAAAGAATGCAATTAATATATACAGATTTTGGGGCAAAACCCTTTCGCCCAAGTGTGACCAGGCTTTAATAGCGCACAAAATGCGTGCAAAAAGGAAAATAACGGGAAAAGCGGTCGAGGGATCTAAAATTTTTCCTCACTAACAGAACAAAAAGAGAGTAGTCGTCAAAGAGTAAGTCCGGGGCAGCTACGTGAAAAAGTTTCTGTTCCCCCGGCACAGTATTCGCCCCCCATCTTGTTCCCCCATCCTCATTTTCCGACATAGAAAGGATGTCAGCCAAAACCCACCGTGTCTTCCTTTGCAGAGGCCCCCCCCAAAATCTGCATGACAGTTGGGCTTCCCCTTGCAGACCCTGCAAGGCTCCCGGCGGGCATCAAAAAAATCTTTCAGTGGGCTGCAGAAAAAAATATGAAGTTCAAAAGATGAGAAAATTTTAATTACTTCCCGGGTATGGTAAACATGAGGAAAAATTAAAACTTTATCAAGTACAAAAAAAATTCTGGGCCCCCAAAATAGAGAAAAAACCAACGTCAAAAAAACCCGGGAGTGATCATGTCGGAGGGTCTCACCTTTAAAGGGCCTAAAATTTATCAAACGCATTGCAGAAAAAATGACAGGTGGGTAAAAGAGAAAACCCAAAACTAGGGGGCCCAAACCCATGATGACACTCTTTAGGTCATTGTTTATCAGGCTGGAAAATTGTGCACACTAAAAAGCACCTTTTCCCAAAGGGAGGTTAAATTTCCGACCCAGAAAATGTCAGAGAACTTTCACGGCGCGCCAAAAACGGGATAAAACACCTAAAATTTTTTTGGGGCGCTTTTAGGTTTTCCAAAACCTTTTATTCCCTGGAACGCAGGGGGGAGAGATACAAGATTATATACACCTGGAAAAAACCTAGATGAACTATTTTCCGAACTTGCCCCACGAAAATCACTCACTGCGAAAGCAAAAGATTGGCAGACGGAAAAACACCATGCCCCCCAAAGAAAAACAGGGGGGAAATAGCACTTAGAGGGCCATACAAAAAGTGAAGGGGGCCCCAGACTTTCAACCCCCCAAAACACTAAAGGGGGTTTCCAAAAGACCCCTGGGATCCCTTTAAGCTGGCACTGGAAAAAGCACCTTTAAAAAAAATTTCCCCTTTTCACCCGGGGTGTGGCCGTTTCTTGGTTTTTCCCCCCCCCCCCTGCAGCCCCCCCCCCCCCCCCCAGCAACCCGCCCGGGGGGAACAGGCACTGTTCCCCCCAGGGGGCCCGGTCACAGACCCGGGCCCCCCGGGGGCGTTACCCCCCCCAAAACCCTCCAGGTAAACCCAGGTAATGCAGTAAAACAATTTTAAAATTTTTAGCAGGTAACAAAAATGGCATTATTTGCCGTATAGCAATAAACATTTTTAGCAGTATGTATAACAATTTTAAAACCCGGGTGCTTTGGTATGTGAACTACGTAGCCGACGTGATCTAAAAGGAGTCAAATTAGGTTAGGTTAAGTTAAGTTAGGCATTACTTTTTTTTGTTTTTAGATCACATTTCCAAAAGCTTTTACCACACTAGTTGGGATACCAAAGTTTGCTTCACGACACGTAGATTGTATACCCAAAATACTTCCCCCACACGAAGGGTTGTAACCAAAGTAGCATTTAGACACGTAGATTGATACCAAAAATAGCTTCAGACACGGGAGATTGTTTTAACCCAAAATAACTTCATGACAGGGGATTGATACCAAAGTAGCTTCCCGGGTTTTTAAAAAAAACGAAGGAATTTTATACCAAAAAAAGCTTTTGACACTAGGGTTGTATACCAAATATACCCCAAAATAACATTATAGCAGTACATAACAATATGAAAAAATTTAAAAATAAGTTTAAAAACCAAAAGGAAAAATTATGCAGTTTTAAAAAAATATGACAACATTTAGCAAAATTAAACAATATAAATAACAAAATAACATATAAAATAAAATTAAAACACATTTTAGCATAAACAAATAAACACATTTAGCAGGATAACAATAGACAAATTTTAGCAGTTTTAACATATAAACAAAAATTTTAGCATTAACAGTATTTTAAAAAAACAATTTTAGCAGTATAACAGTATAACAAATTATAAACAGTAAACACAACATTATAGCCGTTTTTAACAATTTTGACAACATTATAGGGATAAACACAACATAGCAAATAAAATACAGTGGACCCCGAGTTTTGTGGATTTTAAACCCCTTTTTAGAGAGCCTTCCAAAGGGCGAAATTTTATGAAAATCGAAAAAACCCTTTCCCCAAAAAAAATAATGGAAATAAAAAAAATCTATTCCAGGGCACCCAAAAATTTTTAAAAAAAATATTTTTTTTTAAATTAAATTTAAAAATTTATAAAATGAAAAACAATGAGAAATCGGTAATGCATGTAAAAATAATAACAATTTCACTTTTCCCTTTACTGAAGACTTCTGGGTGGATGGAAGACGGGAGGATGGATAGGAGAAGGTGAAACACTATTGTTTGGAAGGAGAATCCCCTTTCCCATTAGGGCTTTAGGTAGCAAGTCCTTATCGGGGGTTTACTTCCATTCTTCTTTTAATGCCACTGGGAACAACTTGAGAGTCACTAAAACCCCTGTCGCACAAAATATCTGTCCACAGAGGTCTTTTTCGGGTGTTTTTTTTAAGATTTCCCTGAAGTGGGACAAACACTGTCATTGTACATGTTGCAGATGTGGCTTGTTTCAGCTTGGTCAGGGTGATATTTTTCAACAAAACTGCAACTCATTCCACATTCCACACATTTTCCTTAACCCTTGGACTGTCGCGGCCGTATTTTATACGTCTTACGAGGTACCGTGTTTGACGTAATATACTCATAAATTCTTGCGGCTTCAAATCAGCAGGAGAAAGCTGGTAGGCCCACAGTAGAGAATGGGTCTGTGTGGTCAGTGTCACCATATAAAAAAATCCTGAAGCACTCAGTGAAATAATGAGAAAAAAAAAAAACTCCGACTTTTTTTTAAATTAAAATTGCCGACTTTGTGGTCTATTTGTATAGTATTTATTGTTGTATTCTCGTTTTCTTGGTTTCATTTGATAGAATGGAAAACATATTATAGAAATAGAGGTGATTTTGTTTGATTTTACTATAAAAAGAACCTAAAAATGGAGCTCAAAATAGGGGAAATGTTTGATTTTGCCAATGTTCAAAAAATAAACAAATGATGCCATTGTCCAATAAATGTCCAACTAGCCCCTTTAATATGCAGTCATGAAAGGGTTGATGTTATTTATGCAATTTTTACAGTATTTGCAGTAGTCTGCATAATAGTAAGTCTTCTATTTTTTGTTTGAATAAAAATTCAAAATAGAAAGCAGAGTAATATCAGAGGCCTGGAGACGTGACTGACGAACAAAGAAAAAGTTATTTTAGAGCCAGGAATGTCTGCATTGTTTTATTCTGGACCTTATTTTGAAATTGTCATATTTTTTAGTTTTCGTGAAATTGGCCAAATTGAAAATTTCTGACCACATTAAATTTGGTGTTGAAATCGGTAAATGGGCAGTTTTTTTGTACTCAATCGATAGAAAAAATGGAGTTCTAAAGAAATAGCTATGAGTTTGGGCGACTGGAACAAGGAATTAGCCGAAAATAGGGCTCAAAGTGGAAAGAAATCGCCAATTTGTAAACAGCGCCCAGGTAGCTAAACTTCGCGGGGGAGCATAATTCCGTCAGTTTTTTCCCTCAAATTTCGTTTTTTTAGTGTCATTACAATCGGGAAAAGATTCTATCATTTCATAAGAAAAAAAAAAATTTTTTTTTTTTTTTTAAATTTTGCGACACCAGGGGACACCTCAGGATTGGGGTTGCGACAGTCAAAGGGGTTTAATCACTGAAGAAGAAACCTCCTTCACTCTCTTTTCCTCCTCCTCTGAAGCAAGTTCCTCGGCTGTGGTCTGATGCTGTTCCAGTTAAAGCTCTTGCAGTTTGTCAGTGGTTAGCTTTTCCCCTGTGGTCCTCCACCAACTCCCCACATCCCCGTCACCTCCAACCCCATGGACTTCCCCCAATGCCACAACACCTTTCACAACAGGCAGAGGGTCGGCAGGGACAGGGTCTCCCTTTCAAACTCTTCAAAATCCCTCTGGATTGTGTTCCTCACTTTATTTACCAAAGGGCTTGCACTAGCTTTCCTTAGGTCCATGATGACTCATTTAGCAGTTCCAAACACAAAAAACAATGGAAATTTTTATGAAATGTATTGTATGAACCCGCGGGGTGATGGTCACGTGTTGGTAAACAATGGCACACTGAGTGTGAAGGGCGTGGGAGACTGTCTTGGTGTGCACGGTGACGGACGGGTACCGGACAGTCGCTGAAAAACGAGTCTAAATCACGAAACTCGAGGCCAAATTTTGCCAAAAAAATTCGCTGAAGGTCAAATTTCACGAAAGTTGATGCTCCCGAAACTCGAGGGTCCACTGTATAACATTACAGCAGTATAACAGTATAACACATTATAGCAGTATAACACATTATAGCAGTATAACAATATACAGTGGACCCCCGCATAACGATGGCATCACATAGCGATTATTTCGCATACCGCTTACTTTAATCGCAAAATTTTTGCCGCGCATACCGATTAAAAACCCGCTCACCGATTTTCGTCCGAGACGCGTCCAATGTGCGCCCTCAGCCAGCCTCACATGTGCCGCCCGTGCCATTGTTTACCAGCCAGCCTCCGCGGTAACATCCAAGCATACACTCGGAATATTTCGTATTATTACAGTGTTTTCGGTGCTGTTTCTGGAAAATAAGTGACCATGGGCCTCAAGAAAGCTTCTAGTGCCAACCCTACACCAATAAGGGTGAGAATTCCCATTGAAATGAAGAAAGAGATCATTGATAAGTATGAAAGTGGAGTGCGTATCGCCGACCTAGTCAAGTTGTACAAGAAACCCCAATCAACCATCGCTACTATTGTGGGCACCAAAAAGACAATGAAGGAAGCTGTTCTTGCCAAAGGTTTAACTGTGTTTTCGAAACAAAGATCGCAAGTGATGGAAGATGTTGAGAGACTCTTATTGGTGTGGATAAATGAAAAACAGCTAGCAGGAGATAGCGTCTCTCAAGCGATCATATGTGAAAAGGCTAGGAAGTTGCATGAGGATTTAATTAAAAAAATGCTGCAACTAGTGATGATGTGAGTGAATTTAAGGCCAGCAAAGGCTGGCTTGAGAGATTTAAGAAGCGTAGTGGCATCCATAGTGTGATAAGGCATGGTGAGGCTGCCAGTTCGGACCACAAAGCGGCTGAAAAATATGTGCAGGAATTCAAGGAGTACATAGAAGCTGAAGGACTGAAACCTGAACAAGTGTTTAATTGTGATGAAACAGGCCTGTTCTGGAAGAAAATGCCAAGCAGGACCTACATTACTCAGGAGGAAAAGGCACTCCCAGGACATAAGCCTATGAAGACAGGCTTACTCTTCTCATGTGTGCCAATGCTACTGGTGATTGCAAAGTGAAGCCTTTATTAGTGTATCACTCTGAAACTCCCAGAGCGTTCAGGCAAAAGAATGTCCTCAAGGATAATTTGTGTGTGCTGTGGAGGGCAAACAGTAAGGCATGGGTCACTAGGAATTTTTCTATAACTGGTTACACCATGCATTTGCCCCCAATGTGAAAGATTACCTAACTGAAAAGAAATTAGAACTTAAGTGCCTCCTGGTGTTAGACAATGCCCCTGGTCATCCTACAGACGTGGCAGAGCGACTTTATGGGGACATGAGCATTCATTAAGGTGAAGTTTTTGCCTCCTAATACCACTCCTCTCCTGCAGCCCATGGACCAGCAGGTTATTTCCAACTTCAAGAAACTGTACACAAAGCTCTGTTTGAAAGGTGCTTTGTATGACCTCAGAAACTCAACTGACTCTAAGAGAGTTTTGGAGAGATCACTTTAATATCCTCAATTGTGTAACCTTATAGGTAGGGCTTGGGAGGAAGTGACTAAGAGGACCTTGAACTCTGCTTGGAAGAAACTGTGGCCAGAATGTGTAGACAAAAGGGATTTTGAAGGGTTTGAGGCTAACCCTGAGATGATTATGCCAGTTGAGGAAATCCATTGTGGCATTGGGAAAGTCCTTGGGGTTGGAGGTTAGTGGGGAGGATGTGGAAGAGTTGGTGGAGGAGGACAATGAAGAACTAACCACTGATGAGCTGATAGATCAACTTCAAGAGCAAGAGGCCAGACCTGGGAAACTGGTTCAGAGGAGGGGAGAGAGAAATTGAAGAAGTTGCCTACTACAAAGATAAAGGAAATCTGTGCAAAGTGGCTTGAAGTGCAAACCTTCATGGATGAAAATCACCCTCACACAGCTATTGCAAGCCGTGTTGGCAACCTGATTACACTGACAATGTTGTGAAACACTTTAGGGAAGTCATAAAGGAACGAGAGGTACAGGCCACTATGGACAGATATCTTGTGCGAAAGAAGTCCAGTGACTCTGAAGCTGGCCCTAGTGGCATTAAAAGAAGAAGGGAAGTAACCCCAGAAAAGGACTTGCTACCTCAAGTCTAATGGAAGGGGATTCCCCTTCTAAACAGTAAGAAGAATAATGCTCTCCCCTCCTCCCATCCATCAATCATCACCAGATCTTCAATAAAAGTAAGTGTCATGTAAGTGTGCATGCCTTTTTCAGTTTGTGTGTATTAAAATTAACATTTCATGTGGTAAAAAATTTTTTTTTTCATACTTTTGGGTGTCTTGCACGGATTAATTTTATTTCCATTATTTCTTATGGGGAAAATTCATTCACATAACGATTATTTCGCATAACAATTACCCCTCTTGCACGGATTAAAATCGTTAACCGGGGGTCCACTGTAATATTATAGCAATATAACGTAACATCACAATATAGCATGTATCATTGTAGCATGTGGGAAAACGCTGGTTTGGTAATAGTTGTGGACGAGTGGAAGAAACTACTGAATATCGTCATTGAAGCTAAAACCTTCTCTAGTTTTAAAAATAGGTTAGATAAGTACATGAGTGGATGTGGGTTGGACCTGACTGGCTTCAGACAGTAGCTGACTTGGACCAGGGCCAGTAGGCTTCTGCAGTGCTCCTTTTTCTTATGTTTTTGTGTAACATTGTAGTGTGTAAGATTATAACAATTATAATAGTATAACATTTAACTGACATTAGTTTAACATTGGTGTATATATTATTGTAAGCCAATCTTAATGTTAATAAAAACAGTGTCCTGTGGCCTTGTAGGCAATGCTCTCGCCTAACACAGTGTCCATGGTTCAATCCCTGGCAAGGTGGAATATGGGAATGTTTCCTTACCCCTGTTGTCCCGTTCACCTAGAAAGCAAGTAGGTACCTGGGTGTTAATTGACTGTGTGGGTCGCATCCTGGGAAAAATTGATGACACTTTTGGGTTATCTAGATAATCTACACACATGCTGCTATGTATGATAATTTATGTAACTGTATTTATTGTACCTGAGTAAAGTTACTAATGGAAATAAGAGACAGTCCTCGATGACATGCTGTCTTTCATGAGTTATCCTGGGTGGCTAATCCTCCAGGGTGAAAATTTTGAACACAATCTTAACTTTGGTTGCTTTATTGCTATTACATCTTTCATTATGACTGATTTTTTACATGGTTGTTGCTGACTGTTTTAACCTTTAAGGTTTAAAATAATAGATATTACATGAATCACAGTGGAAAATATGTACCTAAATATGTATACTTAATAACTTACCTACTAGATAATTTATGCTATGTATGATAATTGTACCTGTGTACCTGTACCTAAATAAACTTAACTAATTAGCTAGCTACCAAGCTAACTAGCTAACTAACTTATTTATTTACTATTGCCATATTATCACATGGTTAGCACCTCACCATCTATATGGTTACTATCAGTCCCTAAAATCTGTATAACTCTTATATGCTTAATGTTTCCTCGGATAATAATAATTGCTTTTCCAGGATCAACCTACATCACCATCAGCTTCCATGAGTTCCCCTGAGGCTGCCACATCCAGTGTGTCAAGCCGCCGCCGCCATCGATCCTCCCGGGGGTCAAACGTTGACCCTGTGACCTCCTCTCCAGGGCGTGACCTGCCGGCTTTTGAGGATGAGTGGACCTCTTGGGGAATGACCTGCCAGTGGAAAGGAAGATGGAGAAGAACTTTTTGGGGATAATATGGAAAAGTATTTAGAATTCTGTTTGAGTTTAACAAGTCACATTAAAAAAGTTTAAATTACTGAATATACATTATTGAGGTTTGTATTATAGCAATATTTGGCAAAGTTTGCTAGGTTAGAAAAAACGAAACATTCACCATCATTAACTCAATAATTGTCCTGCCAGAATAAATTTGTATAGGATTATTGTTTTACTGGAGAAATGAACCTCCAGAGTTTCAAGTTTTTCCTCTTGGCATGTGCTGTCACCTGTGTGGGTTTAGCACTTCACTTACTACAGTGGTTCTCAATTTGTGGCCCATGGTGACATTTTAGGGGGTCCACAGAACGTTCACTATATTTGGTAATAAACTGAACATTGGTGCATATAGTCTTAAATTTATTGAAAATAAAGTGTGGATCAGCAATATGCGCATTGACCAGTGTGAATGGAGGGTGGTTGGATAATGGATTCGCCCGTGTTTACTGCAGTGACAGTCAAACTGCGGAAGCAATATCACGTGAACCTGGCATGTTGAGACAGTTGGTTTGTGACATCGTGTATGGGTGTGCGTGCTTGAGTGTGTGGGCCATTCCTGTTTGATTCCTGTCAGCTGCCACTCGACTGCACGTAATTCGATTGTTTAGTGCAGAAGATGCACTGTTTTACAGGTGTGGTGTAAGCTGATGTAATATAAAAGGAAGCTGGGAGGAAGATTGGAATAGTGTGAAATATTTCTGGTCAGTTGTTATGCGCTTTATGCTGTGTTGTGATGGTTTATGCTGTTTACGAAACTGATGGTGTTTTATTATTGCATGTGTATTATTATCTTCTGTTTTTCATATTTTTATAATGCCAAACTTAACATATAATAATAGATATATGACAATTGCAGGAATGAATGTTAAGTGCAAGTATTCAGAGGACTACACTAAAATTTGTCTTCACCTGTCAAAGAAAAAGATGGCATGGAATTACCACAATGTGCCATTAGTTTCAAAGTTTTGGAGACTGACTCACTAAAGCCAGCTAAGCTTAAACTCCATCTTGAAAAGTCCCACCCCAATTTGTTGCAAAAGGATAGTGATTATTTTGAGCGGCAGTTATCACTTTTCAAGCGCAGTGCCTTAATGCAACAGGTACATTCTATGAAAAAACCGCCAATGCAATGCACGCTTCCTACATTATCGCATACAAAGTCACACAGGCCAAGAAGCCTCATATGTTTGTGAGAGAAATTTGTGCCACCCTGTGCAAAAGAAATGGGGAGGCTTATTGTCAGTGAGGGCGTAGCATGGAAGCTGAATGATATATCGATTTCTAATGACACAGTGTTGAGACGGATAAATGAGATCTCACAAAACATCAGTGAGTAAGTTGTGGATGAAATAAAGAAATCTCCATTGTTTGCTTACAGTTGGATGAATCATCTGGTGTCTCGCTGTCTTCTCAACTATTGGTATTTGCATGATACATGGCTGAGGAGACTTCAAAGATGAGTTTCTCTTTTGTAAGACTCTTGTATACCACCACAAGGGCTCAGGATGTTAGAAATTATTAACAATTTCTTTGAATTAAATAGTCTAGATTGGGTAAATTTGGTGAGTTTTACCACTGATGGTGCACCTGTGATGCTAGGCCCAAGATCAGGCTTTCAAGCGTTGGTGAAACAGCGTGCTCTGTTGGTAACCGAGTTCACTGTTTCATTCACAGAGGCACTGGCATCCAAAACACTACATGATCACTTGTACACTATTTTCAGTGAACACCAGACTGTTCAGAAAATTATTCCAGAATATGGGTTCCGACTTTGAGGTGTTGCTGTTCTACACTTCTTTACGGTGGTTGTCTGCAGGGAATGTAGCCAACAATTTTTGAACTTTTATCTAGTCTTTTACCTAGTCTCAAGGGAAAAAAGGTTTCACAAATATGCTAGAACTGTCAGAATTAGAACTAGCATACCTTGTTGATATTTTGGGTATCTTAACCCTTCAGGGTCCAAGGGCCAAAAAATTTAAGTGGTGTCTAGTGTCCCAAAAAATT
>NC_069443.1:24542385-24646400 GCF_026875155.1 Cherax quadricarinatus | reverse complement strand
TCCGTGTGTGAGCGGGAGCTTTAGCCACCAGGCCACCGGGCCTTAGTCACAGCTCGCACATAACAGTTCTCACAACACTGAAGCTGTCTTCCAACAGTAGGAGTTTTAATGATGACTTATCAGTCGGGAGAAATGGGTAGGCCTGCTAATTAGTAGGTCCAGATCCCCAGCACACGTCTACTCCCCTCAACCACTCAGCCGAGACTGCTGTCCACAGGATGGATATGGGGTGCACAATAAACTAGCCACTTCGGTGGCAAAATCTAAATCTAATCCTGTCAGGTATTCTCTGATCCATTGCAGTGCCTTTCCTGTTGTGTGTGCCTGATCCTCTAGCTTTTGCAGTAACCTCTTGTGAGAAACTGTGTCGAAGGCCTTTTTGCAGTCCCAAAAAATGCAGTCGACCCCCCCCTCTCTCTCTTGTCTTACTCTGTCACCTTGTCATAAAACTCTAGTAGGTTTGTGACACAGGATTTTCCTTCCCTGAAACCGTGCTGGTTGTCAATTATACACTTGTTTCTTTCCAGGTGCTCCACCACTCTCCTCCTGATGATCTTCTCCATGACCTTGCATACTATACACGTTAGTGATACAGGTCTGTAGTTTAGTGCCTCATGTCTGTCTCCCTTTTTAAAAATTGGGACTACATTTGCCATCTTCCTTACCTCAGGGAGCTGCCCAGTTTCAAATGTGTTGAAGATCTTTGTTAATGGCACACACAGTATCTCTGCTCCCTCTTTAAGGACTCACGGAGAGATGTCTGGTCCCACCGCCTTTGAGGTGTCAAGTTTGCATAGCAGCTTCTTCACCTCCTCCTTGGTTATATGTACCTCATCCAGCACTTGCTGGTGTACCCCCCTGTTCTGATTACCTGGAGTACTACTGGTTTCCATTGTAAATACTTCTTTAAATCTCGTGTTGAGCTCCTGATATACCTCTCGGTCGTTTCTCGTGAACTCCCCATCACCCTTCCTCAGTCTGATTACCTGGTCCTTGACTGTTGTTTTCCTCCTGATGTGGCTGTACAACAGCTTCGGGTCAGTCTTGACTTTCGATGCTATGTCGTTTTCATATTGTCGCTGAGCCTCCCTTCTTATCTGTGCATATTCGTTTCTGGCTCTTCGGCTAATCTCTTATTTTCCTGAGTTTTTTGTCTCTGTTACCTTTTCCATTCTCTGTACACCTTAGTTTTTGCCTCCCTACACCTTTGGGTGAGCCAAGGACTCGTTCTGTTCTTCCCATTATTTCTGTTTCCCTTGGGAACAAACCTCTCCTCTGCCTCCTTGCATTTTGTTGCCACATAGTCCATCATTTCTTGTACTGGTTTTCCTGTCAGTTCCCTCTCCCACTGAATGTCTTGAAGGAAGTTCCTCATGCCTGAGTAGTTCCCCCTTTTGTAGTTTGGTTTTCCCAACCTATTCCTGCTACTCTCTCCACTTGGAGCTCAACTGTGTAGTCGAAGCACAGAACCACATTGATCACTACTCCCAGGGGCCTTTCATGCATGATATCCTCGATGTCCGAACTACTCAAGGTGAATACAAGGTCCAGTCTTGCTGGTTCATCCTCTCCTCTCTCTCTGGTAGTGTTTCTAACATGTTCATGCATTAGGTTTTCCAGTACCACATCCATCATCTTGGCTCTCCATGTTTCGGGACCCCCATGGGGCTCCAGGTTTTCCCAATCAATCTCCTTGTGATTGAAATCACCCATAACTAGTAACTTTCCTCCTCCCATGTGTGCTCTCCTGGCTACCTCGGCTAGTGTGTCGACCATTGCTCTGTTGCTCTCATCGTATTCTTCTCTTGGCCTCCTGCAGTTCTGTGGTGGGTTGTACATTACTGCAATTATCACCTTATGTCCCTCAGACTGGATTGTTCCTACTAAGTAGTCTCTTTCGCCCATGCCATCCATTCCTTCCATTTTCTCAACCCCCCACTGGTTTTTAATGAGCAGTGCAACTCCTCCTCCCCCTCTCCTCCCTCTGTCTTTCCTGAGGATTTGGTATCCAGATGGAAAGATTGAATCTGTTATTATTCTGATGAGTTTTGTTTCTGTGAGTGCTATTATGTCTGGGGATGTCTCCTTGATTCTTTCATGCCACTCCTCATACTTATTTGTTATTCCATCTGCATTTGTATACCACACCTTCAACTTCTTTTCTAAGACTGTGGTCTGGGAGGTGTATTGGGGTTGGGGAAGTGGGAGACCTGATAAGGAACTATGGGTGGTTGCTGTGGGGGTGGAGTTTGCAATGCAGTTGGTGGGGGCATTGGGTGTGGCATGGGTGTTTTGGTTTAGTGTTTGGTTGCACTGGGGTTGGCGGTTGGGAGGCTTCTAAGGAAGTTGTGAGGGGCTGTATTTGATCTTCTTTGGGTCTGGATCTCCTGTGTGTGTGTGTGTGTGTGTGTGTGTGTGTGTACTCACTTTTTGGTACCTCTATTTGGTTGCGGGGTTCCACTGTCCTGGCCCCGCCTCTTCGCTGATTGCACTAGTCCTCTCTCTCCTGCCCAATGAGCTCTATCATACCTCGCCTTAAAACTATGTATGGTACTGCCTCTACCGAATCACCTCTAGGCTATTCCCATGGCCTGACTACTCTATGACTGAAGAATACTTCCTGTGTGTGTGTGTGTGTATGTGTACTCACCTAGTTGTGTGTGTGGTGTGTGTGTGTGTTGTGTGTGTGTGTGTGTGTGTGGGGTGTGTGTGTTGCGTGTGTGTGTGGTGTGGTGTGTGTGTGTGTGGTGTGGTGTGTGTGGTGTGGTGTGTGTTGGGGTGTGTGTGTAACTCAACAATCAATATTGCACCATAATCATTAAGTTGTACCGGGTGTGGAAGTGGAATGCTTGACTCTATAATTTGTCAGTGTTGCCATGGTGAACGTAAGACCATTCTTACAGGATTCATTACCTTTGTAACTTGTTGAGTTCATACCGTTGTACTGTCCGCTATCTAAACTTTGGGACCAGTCCCTGGACCCGATTATCCTCTTTGATAAAGATTTGTACTTGTCATGATTGTGACAGGACTACTGGAGTTCATTACTGTAAATTGTGGTTCATTACCTTTGTAAATTGTGAATTCATTACTCTGTAACTTGTTAGCTATCAGAACTTTGGGGCCAACCGGAATATGTGGCCTTGTAATCTTTTGACTACCGCCCACAGGATGGGTATGGGGTGCATAATAAATATAAATCATGGGATGAGGTGGGGCGTGGTATGGGTGCCAGCAGGAGTGAGAGGTGGGTCCGTGGTATGGGTGCCAGCAGGGAGATGAGTGGGTCCGTGGTTGGTGCCAGCAGGGGTGATGGGTGGGTCCGTGGTATGGGTGCCGCAGTGTGATGAGGTGGGTCCGTGGAAAATGGGGCCAGCGGGGGTGATGAGGGGGGGGCCCTGGTAGGGGTGCCAGGTGATGGGGTGGGTCCGTGGAAGGTGCCACAGTGGTGATGAGGTGGGTCCGGGGTAGGGTCCCAGCAGGGTGATGGGGGTGGGCCCCGGGTAGGGGTGCCAGCAGGGTGATAGGTGGGCCCCGGGGTATGGGTGCCAGCAGGGTGATGAGGGGGGTCCTGGTATGGGTGCCAGCAGTGGTGATGGTGGGTCCGTGGTATGGGTGCCAGCAGGGGTGATGAGGTGGGCCCGTGGTATGGGTGCCAGCAGTGGTGATGAGGTGGGTCTGTGGTATGGGTGCCAGCAGGGTGATGAGGGGGGGCCATGGTATGGGTGCCAGCAGTGATGAGGTGGGTCCGTGGTATGGGTGCCAGCAGTGGTGATGAGGTGGGTCCGTGGTATGGGTGCCAGCAGTGGTGATGAGGTGGGCCCCGTGTAGGGGTGCCAGCAGGGTGATGAGGGGGGTCCGTGGTAGGGGTGCCAGCAGGGTGATTAGGTGGGTCCATGGAAATGGGTGCCAGCAGTGGTGATGAGGTGGGTCTGTGGTATGGGTGCCAGCAGGGATGATGAGGTGGGTCCAGGGTATGGGTGCCACAGTGTGATGAGGTGGGTCCGTGGTATGGGAGCCATCAGGGGGGGAATCACCCCGCTGTCATTTTGTCTGATTTTTTTTTGGATTATCATAGGTTCTCAACACATATGCTACTATGTATGATACTCTATGTAGCTGTTTTTGTGTATATTCTAAAATAAACTTACTCAGCTCACCCATTGAGATCTGGGATCGATTCCCCGGTGCGGCGGGAAAAAATTAGGACGTGTTTCCATAAGAAATCTGTTGTCCATGTTCACCCATCACAAAAAATGGATACCTGGGTGTAGCCGACTGGTATGGGTCGCATCCTGGGACAAAATTGGACATAATTTGCCCAAATTGCTCTCCATTACAAGGGGCTTTCTGAAATAGTGTATGTCATTGATGACAGCTAGGCATGCATACCTTGTCTTGTAGAAAATTATTTATTATTATTAATTATTATTATTATTATTATTATTATTATTATTATTATTATTATTATTATTATTATTATTATTATTATTTTTAAATTAAATTATTATTTTTATAAAATATTTAAATGTCCCGCCTAAGATATTGAAACCTTGAGTTGACTTGGCGGGTACATTATCTTGTCATTTTGAATGTTTTTTTAAGCGATTTATACAAGTAATATACATTGTTTTGTACAAAATAAATATTTTGTATATCAGAATACAGGGTATTGTATGTATATTTCAATGTTATATATAGGGTTTTATCATGATAAAAAGTTGCTTTACTCACTCCCCCCAAATATGTGCAATTTTGGGCGCGCTTTTCCTCAACAGTAACAACAACAGCAGCAGCTGAGGCAACAGCAGCAGTAACAACACCCAGCAGTAAAAAACAAAGCAGCAGCTGAGGCAACAGCAGCAGTAACAACAGCAGCAGCTGAGGCAACAGCAGCAGTAACAACAGCAGCAGTAACAACAGGGACAGTAACAACAGGGACAGTAACAACAAGAAGTAGCAATAACTATCATGTCTGTAAGTAATTTAACATTATGTTCCACTTGTTTTAACTTAGTAAATAAGTTTATGCAGGTAGAGGTTGACACAAGTTATCATACATGTGTACATCACCTCCAAGATAACCAAAGAAAGTCACACTGACTGATTTTATTTCCATTGGGATCCAACTTAAATAATATATTTATGTTGTCTTCATCTTCTTTAAATAAATTTTACATTGACCTTAATGTTAATTAACGTGACATATACCATAACATAAAACATTATAACACATAATATATAACATTATAATATATAACATTATAATATATAACATTATAATATATAACATTATAATATATAACATTATAACATAAAACATTATAACATAACATTATAACATAACATTATAACATAACATTATAACATAACATTATAACATAGCATATAACATAACATATAACATATATAACATAACATTATAACATAACATATAACATAACATTATAACATAACATTAAAAAACAAACATATACATAACATTAACATAACATTATAACATAGCATATAAAAAACATAACATACATTTTAACATAACATTATAACATAGCAATAACATATAAACAACATTATAACATAAAAATTATAACATAAAAATATAACATTTTAAAAATAAAAAATAACATAAAAACATAGCATATAACATAACATATAACATATATAACATAACTATAACAAAACATTATAAACATAACATAAACATTTTAACAAACATAAACATTATAACATAACAAAACATTATAACATAACAATATAACATTATAACATAACATATAACATATATAACATAACATTATAAATAGCACATAACAAAAACAAAATATAACATAACATTATAAAAATAAAAATATAACATAGCATATAACTAATATAACAAACAAAATAGTATAACATAACATATAACATAACATAAACATATAACATAACATTATAAAAGCATAAAAATAACATATGTAATAAAGTTGGGAGAATTCGACAATATGTAAAGTAAAAGACACAAGTGCAATAATGTTGCATTTATTGTGGCAAACGTTGCTCTCCAGAGTTATCAAGCCATTGGCTTGATAAAGCTCTGGAGAGCGAAACGTTTTCCACAAAAATGCACATTAGTTGCAAATGTTCCTTTTACTTAACATAACTATAACTTTTAACATAACATTATACATATATAACATAACATTATAACATAACATTATAACATAACATTATAACATATATAACATAAGGGGGATTACCAACAGACCCCTGGCAGTCTTCAAGCTGGCACTGGACAAGCACCTAAAGTCAGTTCCTGATCAGCCGGGCTGTGGCTCGTACGTTGGTTTGCGTGCAGCCAGCAGCAACAGCCTGGTTGATCAGGCGCTGATCCACCAGGAGGCCTGGTCACAGACCGGGCTGCGGGGGCGTTGACCCCCGAAACTCTCTCCAGGTAAACTCCAGGTATATAACATAACATTATAACATAGCATATAACATAACATATATATAACATTATAACATAGCATATAACATAACATATATATAACATTATAACATAGCATATAACATAACATATAACAATAACATAACAACATAAACATATAACATAACATTATAACATAACATATAACATAACATTATAACATATATAACAACATTATAACATAACATATAACATAACATTATAACATAACATTATAACATAACATTATAACATAACATTATAACATAACATTATAACATTTTAACATTATAACATAACATTATAACATAACATTATAACATAACATTATAAGGTAAGCGCATTCTTGTGGTTGGTGACTCTCAGGTAAGATATATTGACCGTGCTTTTTGTAATAGGAATAAGAAGATGAGAGATAGTGTGCTTCCCTGGAGCTGGTGTTGGGGACATAGTTAACAGGCTGGATAATATCATGTCAGGTAAAAGGGAACAAGCCCATTATTTGTCTCAGTGCTGGTGGAAATGATATTGGGAAGGGTAGGAGAGAAGAGCTGCTAGGTAAGTACAGGTCAGCTATAGATTTCATTAAGTCTAAGGGAGGGGTCCCAATCATATGTAGCATCTTGCCTAGAAGGGGAGTAGGAAATGAATGGTTGTCTAGGGCAATTGGTGTAAATTGCTGGCTAGACACATACTGCAAGGAACTTGCAATCCATTCATTGACAACTGGAACAACTTTTATGCAAACATGATATGTATGCCAGGATGGGGTACATCTCTCTGGGGCTGGGGTGGTAGCACTTGCAGACTCGATTGAGAAGGCCATTGGTAAATGCCTAAAGATTTTAAACTGTAGAAGATGAGGTTTGGTGTGGTGGGAAACAACAGTTTCAACACTAGGGTTGGAAACGTAAAAGTATAAAAGGCATTCACATGAAGTTTTTAAAGAAAGACAATAGATCAGGTCAGCAAAAAAAGGGGACAGAGGACACAAGGGACTACTCCCCTTTAAAGGGTTTTCTATACTAATAGCAGGGGTGTAAGAAATAAGTAGATGGCTAAGTTAATTACAAAGGGAGGAAACATAGATATTATTCATAACTGAACCTGCTCAATCGAAAGATAAGAGTGCCCCTGAATGTACATACAAGGCTTAAATTTTTCCCCCTAAGGGTCAACAGGAAGGGTGGTGGAGTAGCGATGATGTCAAGATAATTTAAATTGTTGTGTTGACAAAAATAAAATTAGAAGCGTCAGCCCCTGAAACTGTTTGGTTACAGCTTCCGAGGGCCGAAAAAACTAATTTTGGGGTTGATTTTTCAGGGCCCCAAATTTTAAAGGGGGGGGCAGTAAACAATATGGGGCGAAATTTGTAAGGCATCTACAAGAAAATGTTGTGCTAAAGGGAGATTTCAACTATAGACAGTTTGACTGGAGAAATTTGACAAAAATTTTTAAAAGGGGGGTGTTTTCCCTTATACATAAGAACATAAAAAACATAAAAAAGGGAGGAACACGGCAGCGGGCCCCTTTTGGGGCCCCCATACTAGGCAGGCCCTTTTAAAATTTCATCCCACACAAAGGGCCTACGGGCCCATCCCGAGGAAAGGTTTCCCAAGTCCCCTACCGGTTTAAACCCAAATGCCCCCCCAACCCTTTAAGTCAGGCAGGTCAAAATTTGATTTAAGGGAGGAACAGGGAAAAACCGACCGGGTACACAAGCTATAAAGCTAACCCCACCCCCAACCCAAACACCCTACTCATGTATTTATCCAACCTATTTTTAAAGCAACAAAAACGTTTTTTGGCCCCTCTATAACGGAATTTGGGAGTTTGTTCCCACTCATCCACAACTCTATTAAACCAAAACCCAAATTCCTTATCCCCCCTGAAAACTGAATTTTTTCCAAAATTAAAAAACCCTTGCTGCGAGTCCTTTCAGGCTAGATATTTTCACACACTATTTACATCCCCCCTTTTTTATTCCTGTCTTCCATTTTTACCCTCAATCAATCCCCCCTAATTCTAAAGTCCCTTTTTAGAGAGTGCAGTTTTAGGGCCCTTAGTCCAAACCTCATAGGGAAGGTTTTTTGAAAACAGGGGGCAACTTTTTCATCCCCCCTTGTACTTTTTAAGAATTTTTTATCCATTCTTAATGCGGGGCCAAAACGTGCAGCAAAAATCTAAAAGAGGCCTAACCAAGGATGTTTTAAAAATTTAAAACAACCTGAAAACTCCTATTTTAAAAATTTTTTTTATATAAGCCAAGGATTCTATTAAATTTAAATTGGGGGAACACTTATGCACTGTTTTTCTTGGTTTTTTAGATTACTGCTAACCAAACCCTAAATCTTTTTTTTGCAACCGTAATATTAAGATCTACATTATTTAGTTTATATTGGCATGGTTAATTTTTTTCCTTTCCAACCTTTTGAACTTTGCATTTGTCTAAAATTAAAATGCATTTTGCCCTTCACTTCCCGACCACTGCAACAGTCTTTTCAAAACTTCCCGGGGGCTCGAATGGGCCTCGTCAGAATGAATTTGACGGGCCCATTTTGGGGGGTCCCTCGGGAAAAACTTCCCATGTCCCCTCTTTTTGCCCTCATCAAGTCGTTTATGTAATTTTGAACACAGGGGGCCCCCCCAATGACCCCTGTGGAAAACCGGGGGTGACGTTCCCCCCTGATTCTCCCCCTTTTTGCAAACTCTCCTGCCATTTGTCAACCATGCCTCTATCCAGGAAAAAATTTCTCCTATTCCATGTGCTTTAATTTTCCTCAATAGTCTCTGATGTGGGACCCTGTCAAAAGCCTTACTGAAGTCCATATACACAATATCATATTCATTACCATGATCTACCTCCTCAAATACCTTAGTGAAAAAAGTTAATAAATTCGTAAGGCAGGAACGCCCCTTTGTAAAACCATCATTCACTCCATCACTGTCTTGCCAGAAGGGTGCTTTACACAACAGTTTTTAAACTGCAACATTAACACCCCTCCTTCAGAGTGCAGGCACTGTACTTCCCATCTCCAGGACTCAATTCCGGCCTGCCGGTTTCCCTGAACCCCTTCATAAATGTTACTTTGCTCACACTCCAACAGCACGTCAAGTATTAAAAACCATTTGTCTCCATTCACTCCTATCAAACACGCTCACGCATACCTGCTGGAAGTCCAAGCCCCTCGCACACAAAACCTCTTTACCCCCTCTCTCCAACCTTTCCTGGGCCGACCCCTACCCGCCTTCCTTCCACACAGACTGATACACCTTGAAGTCATTCTGTTTCGCTCCTTTCTCTCTACATGTCCGAACCACCTCAAACAACCCTTCCTCAGCCCTCTGGACAACATTTTGGTAATCCCGCACCTCCTCCTAACTTCCAAACTACAATTCTCGCATTATATTCACCCCACACATTGCCCCAGACATGACATCTCCACTGCCTCCAGCCTTCTCCTCGCTGCAACTTATCCCCATGCTTCACCCCCCATAAAAAGAGCTTTGGTAAAACTATATTCATACTTTCCCTCTTTCCTCAAGGACAAAGTTCTTTGTCTCCACAGACCCCTAAGTGCACCACTCCTCTTTTTCCCTCATCATTCTATGATTAAACCTCATCTTTCATAGACCCATCCGCTGACACGTCCACTCCCAAATATTGAATACATTCACCTCCTCCATACTCTGTCCCTCCAATCTGATATTCAATCTTTCACACCTAATCTTTTTGTTATCCTCATAACCTTACTCTTTCCTGTATTCACCTTAATTTTTTCTTTTGCACACCCTACCAAAATTCATCCACCAATCTCTGCAACTTCTCTTCAGAATCTCCCAAGAGCACAGTGTCATCAGCAAAGAGCAGCTGTGGGAACTCCCCCTTTGTGTGTGATTCTTTATCTTTTAACTCCACGCCTCTTGTCAAGACCCTTGCATTTACTTCTTACAACCCCATCTATAAATATATTAAACAACCACGGTGACATCACACATCCTTGTCTAAGGCCTACTTTTTTCTGGGAAATAATTTCCCTCTTTCCTACATACTCTAACTTGAGCCTCACTATCCTCGTAAAAACTCTTCACTGCTTTCAGTAACCTACCTCCTACACCATACACTTGCAACATCTGCCACATTGCCCCCTATCCCCCCTGGTCATATGCCTTTTCCAAATCCATAAATGCCCCAAAGACTCTTTAACCTTATCTAAATTACTGTTCACTTACATGTTTCACTGTAAACACCTGGGCCACACACCCCTACCTTTCCTAAGCCCCTTGTTCATCTGCTATCCTATTTTTTCTCCGTCTTTCTCTTAATTCTTTCAATAATAACTCTACCATACACTTTACCAGGTATACTCAGCAAACTTATCCCCCTATAATTTTTGCCCCTCTCTTTTTTCCCCTTTGCCTTTATACAAAGGAACTATGCATGCTCTCTGCCAATCCCTAGGTACCTTACCCTCTTCCATACATTTATTAAATAATTGCACCAACCACTCCAAAACTATATCCCCACCTGCTTTTAACATTTCTATCTTTATCCCCTCAATCCCGGCTGCCTTACACCCTTTCATTTTCCCACTGCCTCACGAACTTCCCCCACAAATCGCAACTGGCTCTTCCCCACTCCTACAAGATGTTATTCCTCCTTGTCCTATACACGAAATCACAGTTCCCTATCTTCATCAACATTTAACAATTCCTCAAAATATTCCACCATCTTCCCAATACCTCTAACTCTCCATTTAATAACTCTCCTCTCCTATTTTTAAACTGACAAATCATTTGTTCTCTAGGCTTTCTTAACTTTTAATCTCACTCCAAAACTTTTTCTTATTTTCAACAAAATTTGTTGATAACATCTCACCCACCTCTCATTTGCTCTCTTTTTACATTGCTTCACCACTCTCTTACCTCTCTCTTTTTCTCCATATACTCTTCCCTCCTTGCATCACTTCTACTTTGTAAAAACTTCTCATATGCTAACTTTTTCTCCCTTACTACTCTCTTTACATCATCATTCCACCAATCGCTCCTCTTCCCTCCCGCACCCACTTTCCTGTAACCACAAACTTCTGCTGAACACTCTAACACTACATTTTTAAAACCTACCCATACCTCTTCGACCCCATTGCCTATGCTCTCATTAGCCCATCTATCCTCCAATAGCTGTTTATATCTTACCCTAACTGCCTCCTCTTTTAGTTTATAAACCTTAAACCTCTCTCTTCCCTGATGCTTCTATTCTCCTTGTTCCCATCTACCTTTTACTCTCAGTGTAGCTACAACTAGAAAGTGATCTGATATATCTGTGGCCCCTCTATAAACATGTACATCCTGAATTTCTCCAACATTCTTTTATCTACCAATACATAATCCAACAAACTACTGTCATTTCGCCCTACATCATATCTTGTATACTTATTTATCCTCTTTTTCTTAAAATATGTATTCCCTATAACTAAACCCCTTTCTATACAAAGTTCAATCAAAGGGCTCCCATTATCTTTTTACACCTGGCACCCCAAACTTACCTACCACACCCTCTCTAAAACTTTCTCCTACTTTAGCATTCAGGTCCCCTACCACAATTACTCTCTCACTTGTTCATAGGCTCCTATACATTCACTTAACCTCCAAAAATCTCTCTCTCCCTCTGCATTCCCTCTTTCTCCAGGTGCAACACGCTTATTATGACCCACTTCTCGATCCAACCTTTACTTTAATCCACTAATTCTTGAATTTACACATTCATATTCTCTTTTCTCCTTCCATAACTGATCATTTAACATTACTGCTACCCCTTCCTTTCCTCTAACTCTCTCAGATACTCCAGATTTAATCCCATTTATTTCCCCCCACTGAAACTCTCCTACCCCCTTCAAGCTTTATATTATAAGTTATTTTTAATATATATTATTATAACATTATAACATATAGCAATATAACATATAACATTATAAGTGTCATAATATGATAATATAACATAATATACCATTATAACTATAGCATTATAATATAACAATATAGCATTATAATATAACAGTATAGCATATAATAATAATATAACAGTTTTAGCTTTAAATAATAATAAAAACAATATAGCATTATAGCAGTATAATATCATTATAGCAATATAATAATAATATAGCAGTGTAATATAACATTATAGCAGTATAACAATTGTAACACAACATTATAGCAGTATAAACAGTGTAACACAACATTATAGCGTATAACAGTGTAACACAACATTAAAGCAGTATAACAGTGTAACACAACATTAAAGCAGTATAAACAGTATAACACAACATTATAGCAGTATAACAATATAATGCAACATTATAGCAGTAAAAGGGGGTAAGGCAGCCGGGATTGATGGGATAAAGATAGAAAATGTTAAAAGCAGGCAGGGATATAGTTTTTGAGTGGTTGTTGCTATTATTTAATAAATGTATGGAAGAAGGTAAGGCCTAGGGATTGGCAGAGAGGCATGCATAGTTCCTTTGTATAAAGGCAAAGGGGACAAAAGAGAGTGCAAAAATTATAGGGGGATAAGTTGTTAGTATACCTGGTAAAGTGTTTTTAGTAGGTTATTATTGAAAGAATTAAGAGTAAGACAGAAAATAGGATAGCAGATGAACAAGGAGGCTTTAGGAAAGGTAGGGGTTTTGTGGACCAGGTGTTTACAGTGAAAACATGTAAGTAAACAGTATTTAATAAGGCTAAAGAGGTCTTTGTGGCATTTATGGATTTGGAAAAGGCGTTTTGACAGGGTGGATAGGGGGCAATGTGGCAGATGTTGCAGGTGTATGGTGTAGGAGGTAGGTTTCTGAAAGCAGTTGAAGAGTTTTTACCGAGGATAGTGAGGCTCAAGTTAGAGATGTGAAAGAGGGAAATTATTTCAGTAAAAGTATGCTTAGACAAGGATGTGTGATGTCTCGGGGTTGTTTAATATATTTATAGATGGGGTTGTTAAGAGAAGAAAGTGCGAGGGTGTTTGCAGAGGCGTGGAGTTAAAAGATAAAGAATCACACATAAAGTGGGAGTTGTCACATTGTCTTTTGTGATGACACTGTGCTCTTGGGTGATTCTGAAGAGAAGTTGCCAGAGGTTGGTGGATGAATTTTGGTTAGGGTATGTATAAAGGAAGAAAATTAAAAGGAATACAAGGAAAGAGAGTAAGCTTTGAGGATAACAAAAAGATTAGGTGATGAAAGATTGGATATCTAGATTGGAGGGAATGAGATTTATGGAGGAGGTGATGGTATTCAGATATTTGGAAGTGGATGTGGACAGCAGAGTGGGTCTATGAAAGATGTGGTGATCATAGAATTTTTTTTTTGATTTTTGAGGGGGTGGGGGGGGGGGGCAAAAGTAGTGAGTGGTGCACTTAGGAGTCTGTGGAGACAAAGAACTTTTCCTTGGAGGCCAAAAAAGAGGGGAATGTATGAGAGTATTAGTTTTACCAACGCTCTTTATGGTGTGAAGCAGGGTGATTAATGTTGCAGCGAGGAGAAGGCTGGAGGCAGTGGAGAGGATGTCATGTCTGAGGGACAATGTGTGGTGTGAAATATAATGCAGAGAATCGTAGTTTTGGAAGTTAGGAGGAGGTGACGGGATTACCAAAACTGTTGTCAGTCGGCCTGAGGAAGGGTTGTTGAGATGTTTCGGACATGTAGAGAGAATGGAGCGGAAACAGAATGACTTCAATGTGTGTATCAGTCTGTGTGGAAGGAAGTGCGGTGCGTAGGGGTCGGCCTCGAAAGGTTGGGAGGAAGGGGGTAAAGGAGTTCTGTGTGCGAGGGGGAGGGTTGGACTTCAGGCAGCATGCGTGAAACGTGTTTTGATAGATGTGAATGGAGACAAATGGTTTTTATTACTTGACGTGCTGGTTGGAATGGAGCAAAGTAACATTGATGAAGGGCATTCAGGGAAACCAGCAGGCCGGACTTGAGTCCTGGAGATGGGAAAGTACAGATCCTGCAACTTGAAGGAGGGGTGTTAATGTTGCAGTTTAAAACTGTAGTTGTAATGCACCCCCTTTGGCAAGGACAGTGACTGGACGTGAATGATGGTGAAAGTTTTTCTTTTTCGGGCCACCCTGCCTTGGTGGGAATCGGCAGTGTGTTAATAATCATAATAATATAATAATATATAATAATAATATAATAATAATAATAATAATAATAATAATAATAATAATAAAAACAAATGTAACAAATTACTAGCCAGTTATAAAACAGTATGACACATTATATCAGTGTAACAATATAACACAACATTATAAGCAGTGTAACAATATAAACAACATTATAGGCAGTTTGTAACATATAACACAACATTATAGCCCAGTGTAACAATATAATGCAAACATTATTACCAGTTATAACAATATAATGCAACATTATACCAGTATAAACAATAAAATGCCAACATTTTATAGCAGTATAACAATCAACATTATAGCAGTATAACAATATAATGCAACAATTATAGCAGTATAACAAATATAACCACAACATTATACAGTATAACAAAAACTTTATAGCGTTATAACAATATAAACACATCATAGCTTTTAAATCTTGCACAAAAATTCAATTTTTAACCAGCAAAATAATAGGAGCCTACTAGACTGGAGAATACACTAGACCTCATTCTTCACTAAAATGATGTTCTGATAAGAAATTGTACCATATCAAAAAACAATATACTAGGATCAACAACCATAATTTGAGGTTCGACATGTATGCGTGGAGCCCTGACGAACATAATGAGACTAGTCACGATGGGAGCATTACACAAATTTCACCTTCAATAACAAAAACATAAAGTGGGACCAAGTAAAAACCAAGTCTCAAACGATATAAGCTGGGAAGATATACTAAGCAACACAGACCCCCAAACTTATGCCTAGAACAGATTAACTCGTTCGGCACTCGATGTATGCACAAGGCTTATTCCTCTAAGGAACAAGGAGAGGAGTAGTGTAAAAATAGAAAGCGGACAGGCGCCTCCCTTTACAGGGCGACGGAAAAGAATAACAGAGCGGCTAAAGAGAGTCAATATTCTGAAATGCATAGGGAGACACTGGTCAGAGAAATGCATAGACATCGACTTAAGCTAAAAGAATCCTTTAGGAGTCAGGAATAGCGGGAAGATACCTAAAAGCCATAAATGAAATCGAAAGAAACCCAAAGAAATTCTCTCTCTATTGCCAAATCAAATCGAGAACAACATCAAGTAGTATTGGGCCCCTAATAACAAGATGGCGTCTCTACACAATGACAGCAAGAAATGAGTGAGCCTACTCAAGTCCCAATATGGGACTCAGTTTTTAGCAAGCCGCTAAACCAGGACTGAGGAGTCGAAGATCAAAATGAAATTTTTTATGAGAGAGCCCACAAAATTTGTTAAACACAAGCCTATCGATTGTATATCCTGACGCCAAATGACTACGACAGGCGTCTAAATGACATGCCCATGCAATCTGCCCAGCGCCAGACTCATGGAACTCTTTTGGTCCTCAAGAACTGCAAGAAGCCCTATCACGGCCTTTCCATCCTATGAAGAGGTAGCATGGACACGGGGGTCGTCCCACAGTTACTCAAAACAACAGACATAGCCCACTCCACAAAGGGGGCAGTAAAGCAACAGCAAGGAACTACAGACCAATAGCACTAACATCCCCATTCATAAAAATCCTTTTGAAAGGGTCCTAAGAAAGAAGCAAGATCACCACCCATCTAGAAACCCATCAGTACACATCCCAGGGCAACATGGGTTTAGAACAGGTGCTCTGTCTGTCTCAACTATTGGATCACTACGACAGGTCCTAATGCACTAGAAGACAAAAAGGAATGCAGATGTAATATATACAGACTTGCAAAAGCCTTCGACAAGTGTGACCATGGCGTAATAGCGCACAAAATGCGTGCTAGGAATAACAGGAAAAGTCGGTCGATGGATCTATAATTTCCTACTAACAGAACACAGAGAGGTAGTCGTCAACAGAGTAAAGTCGAGGCAGCTACGGTTGAAAAGCTCTGTTCCACAAGGCACAGTACTCGCTTCCCATCTTGTTCTCATCCTCATTATCCGACATAGACAAGGGATGTCAGCCATCAGCACAGTGTCTTCACTTTGCAGATGACACCGAATTCTGCATGACAGTTGTCTTCCATTGCAGACACTGACAAGGCTCCGGCGGACATCAACCAAATTTTCGTGGGCGAGAAAACAATATGAAGTTCAACGATGGGAGAAAATTTCAATTACTCAGATATGGTAACATGAGGAAATAAATCTTCATCAGAGTACAAAAACAAAATTCTGGCCACAAATAGGAGCGAAAACACCAACGCAAAGACCGGGGAGTGTTCATGTGGAGGATCTCTCACTTCAAGACATTAACATTGTATCAATCGCATTGTGAAAATGACAGGAAGGATAATGAGGAACCTTTCAAAACTAGGGAGGCAAAGCCCATGATGACACTCTTCAGGTCACTTGTTCTATCTAGGCTGCATATTGCGGCAACTAACAGCAACCTTTCAAGGCAGGTGAAATTGCGACCTAGAAATGTACAGAGAACTTCACGTCAGCCGCGCATAACGGAGATAAACACTAAATTACTAGGAGCGCTTGAGGTTTCCTAAACCTGTATTCCCTGGAACGCAGGAGTGGAGAGATACATGATTATATACACCTGGGAAAATCCTAGAGGGACTAGTACCGATCTTGCACACGAAAATCACTCACTGCCGAAAGCACAACGACTTGGCAGACGATGCACCATGCCCCAATGAAAAGAGGGTGTCACTAGCACGTTAAGAGACCATACATAAGAGGTCAGGGGGGCCGAGACTGTTCAACCTGCCCTCCCAGCACAACATAAGGGGGATTACAACAGGACCCCTGGGCCAGTCTTCAAGCTGGCACTGGAAAGCATCCAGTAAAGTCAAGTTCCCTTATCAGCCCGCTGTGGGCTCGTACGTTGGTTTGCGTGCAGCCTGCAGCAACAGCCTGGTTGATCAGGCACTGATCCACCAGGAGGCCTGTCATCTGACCGGGGCCGCGGGGGCTGTTGACCCCCGGAACACTCTCCAGGTAAACTCAGGTAATAGCAGTATACCCCAAAAATATAACATTATAGCAGGTGTAACAACATGGCAATTATAGCAGTATAGCAATAATAACATTGTAGCATAGTATGTATAACAATATAACCTGTGCTGCTTTGGGTATGTGGATCTAGGTAGCCGACGTGATCTACAGGATGTCAAATCTAGGTTAGGTTAAGTTAAGTTAGGGGAACTATTACTTTTCTTTGTAGTAGATCCAACATACCCAAACTAGCTTCACGACACGTAGATTGTATACCAAAGTAGATTCACGACACGTAGATTGAATACCAAAGTAGGCTTCCGACACGTAGATTGTTATACCATAAGTAGCTTCATGACACCGAGATG
Source organism: Cherax quadricarinatus (assembly GCF_026875155.1). Taxonomy (NCBI): domain Eukaryota; kingdom Metazoa; phylum Arthropoda; class Malacostraca; order Decapoda; family Parastacidae; genus Cherax; species Cherax quadricarinatus. Next base: position 24,628,469 of record NC_069443.1, on the reverse strand, counting down.
GCATACAAAAGTGCTTCACGACACGTAGATTGTACTACCAAAGTAACTTCATGACACCGTAGATTGTATACCAAGTGTTCATGACACGTAGACTTGGATAACAAAAGTAGCTTCTCGACACGTAGTTGTATACCAAGTAGTACCCAAAATTAACATTATAGCCGTACATAACAATATTGACAAAATTATAGAAAGCTATAACAATGGAATTATAGCAGAATATAAACAATATGACAAATTATAGCAGTATAAACAATATAATAACAATATGACCATATATAACAGTTATAAACACATTATAGCAGTATAAACAATAGTACACATTATAGCAGTATAACAATATTACAACATTATAGCAGTATAACAGTATGAAACAACATTATAGCAGTCTAACAGTATAAAACAACATATTATAGCACGTATAACAGTATAACACATTTTATATCAGGATAACACACCATTATAGCCGTTTTATAACAATATGTCCAACATTATAGCAGTATAACAAAACATAGGCAATATAACAATACAGTGGACCCCGAGTTTCGTGATTATCCGTTCAGAGAGCCTGCCAGAAAGTCGAAATTCATGAAACTCGAAAATTTCCCCAAAAGAAATAATGGAAATAAAAAATTAATCTATTTCCAGACACCCAAAAATATTAAAATAAAATTTTTTTTTTCAAATTAAATAAAGATTTATATACTGAAATCAATGAGAAATCGTAAGTACATTGCATGTAAAAACACTAAAAAAAAAAACCCAAAAATTTACACTTACCTTTACTGAAGACTTTCTGGGTGGATGGAGACGGGAGGAGTGGATAGGAGGAAGGTGTACAATTTGTTTGGAAGGAAGGAATCTCCTTCCTTTTGGGCTTTAGGTAGCAAGTCCTTATCTGGGTGGTTACTTCCATTTCTTCTTTTTATGCCACTGGGAAACACAATTGAGTCACTGGAACCCCTGTCGCACAAAAATATCTGTCAACAGTGGTCTTTTTATGGTGTTTCTTTAAGATTTCCCTGAAGTGGGACACAAACACTGTAGTGTACATGTTGCAGATTGTGGCTTGTTTCAGATTGTCAGGGTGATACTTTTCAAACATAATGCACTCATTCCACATTCCACACATGTCTTAACCTGTGACTGTCGCGGCGTATATATTACGTATTACGAAACCGGCTACCGTGTTTGACGTTATATACTCGTAAATTCTTGCGGCTTCTAATCATGCAGGAGATCAAAGCTGGTAGGCCCACTGTGGAGAGAATGGGCTGTGTGTTCAGTGTGCACCATATAAAAAATTCTGAAGCACTAAGTGCATTATGAGATAAAAAAAAACTCCGGACCGTTTTTTTTAATTAAAATGCCGACTTTATGTGGTCTATTTTCGTATAGTATTTATTGTTGTATTTCGTTTTCTCTGGTCTCATTTGATAGAATGGCAAAAAAAACCCCCAAAAATTTTTATTATAGAAATAGAGGTGATTTTGTAATTGATTTACTATAAAAGAACCTAGAAATGAGATAATAAATAGGGGAAAGTTTGCATTTTTGCCAATGTTCCCCAAAAGTAAACCAATATGATGCCATTGGTCCAATAATGTCCAACTCGCCATTCTAATATGCAGTCATGAATGGGTTGATGTTATTTAAGCAATTTATTACAGTATTGCAGTAGTTCTGGATAATAGTAAGTCTTCTATTTTTTGTTTGAATAAAAATTCAAAATAGAGAGCAAGAGTATTATCAGAGGGGCCTGGAGACGTGACTGAGAACAAAGAAAAATGTTATTTTAGAGCCAGAATGTCTGCATTGTTCATTCTGGACCATAATTTTGAAATTGTCATATTTTTTAGTTTCTCGTGAAATTGGCCAAATTGAAATTCTGACCACATTATTAGGTAGTTGAAAATCGGCTAAATGGGGCAGTTTCTTGTTACTCAATCGATGATAAAAATGGAGTTCTAAAGAATAGTATGAGTTTGGGGCGACTGGAACAAGGGAATTAGCGAAAATAGGGTCCAAAGTGACGAAATCGCAATTTGTAAACAGCGCCAGAGGTAGCCTAACTTCGCGAGATAGAGCAGTAATTCCTGTCAGTTTTCCATCAAATTTCGTTTTTTTAGTGTCATTACAATCGGGAAAAGATTCTATCATTTCATAAGAAAAAATAATTTTTTTTTTTTTTAAATTTTGCGACACCAGGGAGGAGACCCCTCAGGATTGGGGGTTGCGACAGTCTCAAGGGTTAATCATTGAAGAAGAAACCTCCTTTCACTCTCTTTTCCTTCTCCTCTGAAGCAAGTTTCCTCGGCTGTGGTCTGATTGCTGTTCAGTTAAAGCTCTTGCAGTTTTGTCAGTGGTTAGCTCTTCCCTGTGGTCTCCACCAACTCTTCCAATCCCCGCACCTCCTCAACCCCATGGAACTATGCCAATGCCACAACACCTTTCACAACAGGCAGAGGGTTCGGCAGGGACAGGGGTCTGCCTCAAACTCTTCCAAAATCCCTTCTGGATTGTGTTCCTCATTTATTTACCAATGGGCTTGCACTAGCTTTCCTTAGGTCCATGAAGACTTTTAAGCGTTCCAAGCACAAAAAAACAATGGATTATTATTGAAATGTTTTTGTATGAACCGCGGGGTGGTGATGGTCACTTGTGTTGAGTAAACAATGGCACACTGAGTGTGAAGGGGTGGGAGGACTGGCTCTTGTGTGTGCACGGGTGACGGACGGGGTACCGGACAGTCGCTGAAAAATCGAGTCTAATCACGAAACTCGAGGTCAAAATTTTGCCAAAAAAATTCGTCTCTGTAAGGTCAAAATTTCACGAAAGTTGATCGCTCCCGAAACTCGAGGTGTCACATGTATAACATTACAGCAGTATAACAGTATAAACATTATATCAGTATAACAATTATAGCAGTATAACAATATACAGTGGACCCCCGCATAACGATGCATCACATACGATTATTTCGCATACCGCTTACTTTAATCGCAAAATTTTTGCCGCGCATACGATTAAAAACCCGCTCTCACCGATTTTCGTCCGAGACGCGTCCAATGTTGTGACCTCAGCCAGCCTCACACGTGCCGCCCTGCCATTGTTTAAAGCCAGCCTCCGCGGTAACATCCCAAGCATACGCTCGGAATTTATTTCGTATTATTACAGGTTTTCCGGTGCTGTTTCTGGAAAATAAGTGACCCTGGCCTCAAGAAAGGCTTCCCTAGTGCAAACCCTACACCAATAAGGGTGAGAATGTCCCATGAAATGAAGAAAGAGATCATTGATAAGTATGAAAGTGGAGTGCGTATCGCCGACCTAGTCAAGTTGTACAAGAAACCCCAATCAACCATCGCTACTATTGTGGGCACCAAAAAGACAATGAAGGAAGCTGTTTTTGCAAGGTTTAACTGTGTTTTCGAACACAAAGATCGCAAGATGATGAAGATGTTGAGAGACTTTATTGGTGTGGATAAATGAAAAGCAGTGCAGGAGATAGCGTCTCTCAGCGATCATATGTGAAAAGGCTACGGAAGTTGCATGAGGATTTAATTAAAAAAATGCCTGCAACTAGTGATGATGTGAGTGAATTTAGGCCAGCAAAGGCTGGTTTGAGAGATTTAAGAAGCTTATGTTGGCATCCATAGTGGGATAAGCTGGTGTGAGGCTGCCATTCGTGACCACAAAGCGGCTCTGAAAAATATGTGCAGCGAATTCAAGGAGTACATGAGCTGAAGGACTGAAAACCTGAAACAGTGTTTAATTGTGATGAAACAGGCCTGTTTTGGAGAAATTGCCAAGCAGGACCTACATTACTCAGGAGGAAAGGCACTCCCGGACATAAGCACTATGAAAGACATGTTTACTCTTCTCATGTGTGCCAATGCTACTGAGTGATTGCAAAGTGAGAGCTTTATTAGTGTATCACTTCTGAAACTCCAGAGTCGTTCAGGCAAAGAATGTCCTCAAGGATATTTGTGTGTGTATGCTGTGGAGGGCAAACAGTAAGGCATGGAGTCACTAAGGGAATTTTACTATAACTGGTTACACCATGCATTTGCCCCAATGGAAAGATTACCTACTGGAAAAGAATTAAGAACTTAAGTGCCTCCTTGGTGTAGACAATCCTGCATCCTACAGACGTTGGCAGAGCGCACTTTATGGGGACATGAACGCTTCATTAGGTGAAGTTTTTGCCTCCTAATGCCACTCCTCTCCTGCAGCCCATGGATAAGCAGGTTATTTCAACTTCAGAAACTGTACACAAAAGCTCTGGTTCTGAAAGGTGTTAGTATGACCTCAGAAACTCAACTGACTAAGAGAGTTTTGGAGAAGATCACTTTATATCCTCAATTGTGTTAAACCTTATAGGTAGGGCTTGGGAGGAAGGAAGTGACTAGAGAGGGACCTTGAACTTGCTTGGAAGAAACTGTGGCCAGAATGTGTTAGACAAAAGGGATTTTGAAGGGTTTGAGGCTAACCCTTGAGCATGTTTATGGCAGTTGAGGAATCCATTGTGGCATTGGGAAAGTCCTTGAGGTGGTTGGAGGATTAGTGGAGGAGGATGGTGAAGTTGTGTTGTGGAGGAGGACAAATGAAGAAACTAACCACTGATGAGCTGATAGATCAACTTCAAGAGCAACGAGGCCAGACCTGGGAAACTGGTTCAGAGGAGGGATGGAGAGAGAAATTGAACGAAAGTTGCCTACTACAAGATAAAGGAAATCTGTGCTCAAGTGGCTTGAAGTGCAAACCTTTCATAGATGAAAATCACCCTACACAGCTATTGCAAGCCGTGTTGCAACCTGTACACTGACAATGTTGTTGAACACTTTGCGGTACCCGCCCGCCCCCCCCCCCCCTCACATTAAAGGAAGAGACGAGAGGTACAGGCCACTATGGACAGATATCTTGTGTTGAAAGAAGTCCAGTGACTCTGAAGTGGCCTAGAGGCATTAAAAGAAGAAGGGAAAGTAACCCCAGAACAGGATCTTGCTACCTCAAGTCCTAATGGAATGGGATTCCGTCTAAACAGTAAGAAGATAAAGCTCTCCCCTCCTCCCATCCCATCCAATCATCACCAGATCTTCAATAAAAAGTAAGTGGTCTGTAATGTGTGCATGCCTTTTTCAGTTTGGTGTTATTAAAATTAACATTTCATGTGGTAAAAAAATTTTTTTTCATACTTTGGGTGTCTTGCACGGATTAATATGATTTCCATTATTTCTTATGGGGAAAATTCAAATTCACATAACGATTATTTCGGCAAATAACAATTTACCCCTCTTGCACGGATTATAAAAAAATCGTTTATGGTTAACCCGGGGCGGTCCACTGTAATATATAGCAATTATTAACGGAACATCACAATATAGATGTATCATTGTGTAGCATGTGGGAAACGCTGGTTGGTAATAGTTGTGGACGAGTGGAAAGAAGAAACTACTGAATATCGATCATTGAAGCTAAAACCTTCTCTAGTTTTAAAATAGGTTAGATAAGTACATGAGTGGATGTGGGTTGGACCTGACTGCTTCAGACAGTAAGCTGACTTGGACCTGGGCCAGTAGGCTCTGATCAGTGCTCCTTTTTTCTTATGTTTTGTGTAACATTGTAGTGTGTAAGATTATAACAATTTAATAGTATAACATTTAACTGAATTATTAACATTGGTGTATATATTATTGTAAGCAACTTAATGTTAAAATAAAAAACAGTGCCTGTGGCCTTGTAGGCAATGCTCTCGGCCTAACACAGTGTCCAATGGTTCAATCCCTGGCAAGGGTCGGAAAAAATATTGGGAATGTTTCCTTACCCCTTTGTTCCGTTCACCAGAAAGCAAGTAGGTTCAATGGGTGTTAATTGACTGGTTGTGGGTCGCATCTGGAAAAATTGATGGACACTTTTGGGTTATCTAGATATCTACACACATGCTGCTATGTATGATAATTTATGTAACTGTATTTATTGTACCTGAGTATGTTACTAATGGAAATAGAGACATCCTCGTTGACCTGCTGTCTTACATGAGTTATCCTTGGGTGGCTAATCCTCCAGGGTGAAAATTTTGAACACAAGCTTAACTTTGGTATTGCTTTTATTGCTAATTACATCTTTCATTATGATGTTTTTTTACAGGTGTTGCTGACTGTTTTAACCTTTTAAGGTTTAAATAATAAGATATTTACATGAATCACAGTGGAAAATATGTACTAAATATGTATACTTAAATATCCTTACCTACTAGATAATTTATGCTATGTATGATAATCTGTACCTGTTTACCTGACCTAAATAAACTTAACTAATTAGCTAGCTACCAAGCTAATAGCTAAACTAACTATGTTATTTACTATTGCCATTTTATCAATGGTTTACGCACCTCACCATCTAGATGGTTACTATCAGGTCCCTAAAATCTGTATAACTCTTATATGCTTAATGTTTCCTCCTGGACAATAATAATTGCCTTTTCCAGGATCAACCTACTTGTCACATCAGCTTCCATGAGTTCCCTGAGTCTGACCAATATCAGTGTGTCAAGCCGCCGCCGCCATAGAATCCTCCCGGGGTCAAACGTTGACCCCTGTTTGACCTCTCTCCAGGGCGGTGACCTGCCGGCTTTTGAGGATGAGAGTGACCTCTTGGGGAATGAGCTGCCAGTGGAAGAGGAAGATGGAGAAGAACTTTTTTGGAGGTTAATATGGCAATAATAGTATTTAGAAATTCTGTTTTGAGTTTAACAAGTCACATTAAAAAAGTTTAAATTACTGTACTATACATTATTGAGGGTTTGTAATTATGCAATATTTGGCAAAGTTGCTGGTTAGAAAAAACGAAACATTCACCATCATTACTCAATAATTGTACTGCCAGAATATAATTTGTTAGGATTATTGTTTTTACTGGAGAAATGAACCTTCCAGAGTTTCACAGTTTTTCCTCTTGGCAATGTGCTGCACGGTGTGGGTTTAGGCACTTCACTTTACTACAGGGTTCTCAATTGTGCGACCCATGGTGACATTTTAAGGGCGGGTCCACAGAAGTTCACTATATTTGGTTAATAAACTGAACATTGGTGCATATTTAGTCTTAAATTTATTGAAATAAAGTGTGGTCAGCATATGGCATTGGACAGTGTCGATGGGGGTGGTGCGTTGGATAATGGACTTCCCCGTGTTTACTGCAGTGACAGTCAAACTGCGAAGCAATTATCACGTGAACGGCATGTTGAAGGACAGTTGGTTTGTGACATCGTGTAGGGTGTGCGTGCTTGAGTGTTGTGGGCCATTCCTGTTGATTCCTGTCAGCTGCCATCGACAGCACGTTAATTGATTGTTTAGTGCAGAAGAGATTGCACTGTTTTAAGGTGTGGTGTAAGCTGATGTAAGATAAAAGGAATGGTGGGAGGAAGATTGGAATAGTGTGAAATATTTCTGGTCAGTTGTTATGCTGCTTAATGCTGTGTTGTATGATGGTTTATGCTGTTACGAACTGATGGTGTTTTATTATTGATGTGTATTATTATCTTCGTTTTTCATATTTTTATTAATGCCAAACTTAACATATAATGATGATATATGGACAATTGCAGGATTGAATTTAAGGAAGTGCAAGCTATTCAGAGGACTACACTAAATTTGTCTTTCACCTGTCAAGAAAAAAGATGGCATAGATTAAACACCAATGTGCCATTAGTTTCAAAGTTTTGGAGACTGATCACTAAAGCCGCTAAGCTTAAACTCCATCTTGAAAAAGTCCCACCCCAATTTGTTGCAAAAGGATAGGATTATTTTGAGCGGCAGTTATCACTTTTCACGCGGCAGTGCCTGTAATGCAACAGGTTACATTTCTAGTGAAAAAACCGCCAATGCAATGCACGCTTCCTACATTATCGAATACAAAGTCCACACAGGCCAGAAGCCTCATATGTTTGTAGGAGAAATTTGTGCCACCACTGTGGCAAAAGAAATGGGGGAGGCTTATTGTCAGTGAGGGCGTAGCATTGGATGCTGAATGGAATATATCGATTTCTAATGACACAGTGTTGAGACGGATAAATGAGATCTCAACAAACATCATGTGAGTAAGTTTGTGGATGAAATAAAGAAATCTCCATTGTTTGCTATACAGTTGGGATGAATCCATCTGTGTCTCGCTGTCTTCTCAAACTATTGGTATTTGCATGATACATGGCTGAGGAGACTTCAAAGATGAGTTCTCTTTTGTAAGACTCTTGATTACCACCACAAGGGTCAGGATCGTTATCGGGAAATTATTAACAATTTCTTTGAATTAAATAGTCTAGATTGGGTTAAATTGGTGAGGTTTTACCACTGATGGTGCACCTGTGATTGCTAGGCCCAAGATCAGGCTTTCAAGCGTTGGTGAAAACAGGTGCTCTGTTGGTAAACCGGAGTTCACTGTTTCATTCACAGTGGCATGCATCCAAAACACTACATGATCACTTGTACACGATTTTCAGTGAACACCAGACTGTTCAGAAAATTATTCCAGAATATGGGTTCCGACTTTGAGGGTTTCTGTTAATTTTTTAAAATCACAGTTCCACTTCACTATCATCATCATTACAGGCCACGCTAAAATATAGTATTTTCTCTTGCGATGAGGACAACCGACCGTAGAGTCACGAGTGCCCACACCAGAGGTAAAGGTTAGGATCGTCAGGTTTTTCTGCAACTATTATCGATATCCTGGTCATTTCTTTTCCGTTCACTAACGATCAAGCCGTAGAATTCGTCTTCCATGTTCCACTTCCCATCATGTCAGAACTATCAGATATGGATGAGGAGAGTCCCAATTTTCCGGGATGAGAGCTGACTTGCACGAGGCAGGTGAACAGGGTAACAGAGCCCCGGCGATCCACAATGCTATGCGAGCGCCTAGAAATTTAGTTTATGCGCACACCCACCACGCAGACCTGTTCCTCTCACATGTAGCCTATAGTCGTTTTCACGCTAATTTGACGGCCCCACAAGAATTTTGGCGTAGATCTCGGTTGTGACACTCAATGTGAAGCGTAGATCTACGGGAGGACCCTTAAGGTTAATAATTATAATAAGTTTATTCTTTGTAAATGTTACAATGTGTAATTACCAATATTGATTTGCTAAGTACAAAGATAGCCACTGTCATGCCAATGCAGTTTGGCAAACTAACCCTACAACATATAACTAATAAAACTAGATAAGATGATGTACATAGTAATTATTACTTAAAACTGAACATAGATAGTGGTTAGCTGTTTTACATCTATTTTGGACTTAATAATTCTTATGTATACTTAGTACAAAATCTAATTTACAAGGACTGAGTGCAGGTGTAATATTTAATGGAATGGCAAATTAAAAAGCCAGGAGTCACATGAAAAAACTAGTCAGTAGAATTTGGTTAATAATGCGAGACCAGATGATTTTTAGGCAGAGTCCTAAATATATAAGTTGTCTGGGGATCACTTGACCTGTTCCGGTAGCGAGTTCCAGATCTTTGGCCTTTTATGTGCATAGCGTTCTTGCATAGTGAGTCTTACTCAAGAGATGTTGAAAAGTGCCTTATGCCATTGTATTGTGACTGTGCATTCTGTTGTAACTGTCGAGTAGTTTTAAGGGGGTTTACAGTGAGGATTAAATTCTGTATATGAAGTAGGCACAATAATAGAGGGTATGTCCTTGTATATTTAGCAATTGATCTTCTGAAAAGTGTGGGTTGCTGTCTAGCCACAGGAGCTGGTTATCACCCGCACAGCAGCTTTTTTGTTGATTAAAAATGTTATAAGGTGGATGGCTGTGGTTTGAGCCCCAGGCACAGATGCCATAGGTGAGGTAAGGATATATTAGAGTGTGGTACAGGGTAAGGAGAAGTCGTATAGTGGTACAAAGTAGCGTACTTGAGAAAGGATTCCTACTGTTTTGGACATTTTCTTGGCTATGAATGGGTAATTGGGACGGCAATTTAAGAATACAGTCAAGGAGAAGACCTAGATAATTTGCCCTCTGTGGGTTCGTGATATAGGGAAACCTTTTAACCGATATGTTGATTGAATATTTGAGGGCTCTGTTGCCAAACAGCATAGAAGATGATTTGTCTATGTTTAGTGAGAGTTTGTGGGTCATCCATCTAAGCAAATATATTTCGCAGTTCCAGTGTTTAAAGTGGGGTGTTGGTAAAAAAAAAAACAGTGTTTTCAAGCACAGCTGGGTCTGAATGGGAATAGACATATGTAGTGTCATCTGCGAATAGACTGGTGTAAGGAGTTGGGAATGCATTGAGGGAGATCATTGATGATAGATGAGAAAAGAGGAGTGTGCCTAGGCCACTACCTTGGAGTACTCCTACGCTACAGGTTTGAGAGCGAGTTCGACTCCATTTGCATGTACATACTGGTGTCTGTTGTTAAATAGGCTTTTAGGTAGTCAAGAATGTCCTCTTATGCCGAAATGGATTCAGTTTGAGGTGCAAGAGATTGTGGTCAACTGTGTCCAACGCTTCATAGTCGATAAAGAGCCCCAGGGATATTCATTTCTTGTCGAGAGCTGTGTATACTTAGACAAGCATTTGTATAATAGCATCATTCGTGCTTTTTTTTTTTTTTATCTAAATCCAAACCTTGCATGGGTTAAGTATGGTTTTGGATGTAAGGTAGGAGTAAATCGCTTGTGTATTATTAATTCAAATATCTTGGAGAGTAAGGGCAGTTATGATATGGGTCTGTCTTGTTCAAATCAGTTTATCTCCACCCTTTGTGGATTGGGGTGACCCTTGCTGTCTTGCTTATGATGGGGGAAGTTGGAGGGTCTAAGGAGCTAGAATTATGATTAAACATGTTATGGTCATAATGGCGACAGTTCTAGTGCAGCTTTTTAATATATGACTGCGCCAGTTATCTAATCACCTGATTGTTTTTAAATGATTTAATGAGGAGTTAGACTTCAGTGGGATTATTGCAGCTAGAAATAAAGTATTTGAAATAGTATGCCAGTGAGGTACTCCGCATTGAAATGGGCATTTTGAGCTAGAATTTGACTCCCTAGCTTTAACCCATCAGGGTCGACAGGCCCTCTCGGAGACTTTTCCTCAGGTCGCCCAATTTCAAAAAAAAAAAAAAAATTATTATGAAAAGATAGAGAAACCTTACTCCAATCTAACGACACCAAAAAAAAAAAAAAAAAAAAAAAAGAGTATGAAATTTGATGGAAAACTTACGGAATTATCTCTCGCGAAGTTAGCGTCCTTTGATCGATGTTTATGCATCGGCGATTTTGCCCACTTTGAGCCTGTTTTTGCCAATTTTACTGTACTAGTCGACCTAAATCATGAATAATTTTGGTAGAACTCCATTTTTTTTCTAACGAATGAGTGCAAGAAACCACCATTTACCGATTTCAACTATCCAATACAGTGGTCAGAATTTAGCAATTTTGCCAATTCACACAAATTCAAAAGAATGCCAATTTTCCAAATAGGGTCCAGATAAACAAGAAAGACATCCTGGCACTAAATAACATTTCCTCTGTCCTTATCATTTCCCAATGCCCCCATACATTCTTTTGCTTTCCACTTTGAATTTTATATTCTCGCAAAAAATAGAAGATTTACTGTCTGCAGATTAATGCATAGTGTAAAAAATTGTATAAATAATAACGTCTCACTTGTGCAAGAATATTAGACTCGCCCGTTATGACGTGTATTGACGCATAGCATGATTTTGTTTACTTTTGAACTATTGGTAAAAATCGAACATTTCTGCTACAATTGAGCTCAAATTTCAAGGTACTTTCATTGTAAAATCAGTCAAAATCTCTCAATTTCTGTACTATGTCTCCTTTCTATAAATAGACCAAGAAAACTAGAATACAACAATAAATACCATAGGAAAATACTGTGGCAAAGTCACTGTTTTAATCCAAAAACACGGTCCAGTTTTTTTTCTCATTACGCAACTGGTGGCTGGCAAGGATTTTTTTTATACTGAGCACACTAGACCACATAGACCCATTCTTTCATATGTAGCCCTACCACTTTCTCTCACTAGATTTGAGGGCGCTAGAATTTAGGCGTACTAGTACGTCAAAAAACCCCTGGGTCGTAAGCCGACTAGTACGTGCCGAAACCCTGAAAGGTTAATCCTACAGTAGAGAAGAAGACATTAATTTTGTCGGCCGCTGTCTATAGTTGCATGTGAGGTTCAACTGGATAGTTAAGTTCTATCTTTCTATTTCTATCGTTTTCCTTGAGCCCAAATTTTGGAGAGGGTTTGCCAGGTACATTTCATGTCACCTTCATTTCACTTATCTGTTTTTTCATAATACATTTGCTTTGATTTGCGCATTAGCGTTTTGTTTAGTATTGATGGTGATCTTTAGTAAAATCTTAGTAAATAAGCCAAAATCAGAACTGTTTTTCAATTGGTGTTTTTCTATTAATAGATTTGAGGATACTTCTAGTTAGCCATGGGCTGTTTTAGCCTCTTATTCTGTGATCAGTTTCGTTTTGATTGGGCAAGATTGTTGTAGAGTATTAGGTTTTATATAAAAATTATTTTATATCTTCGTCGATATTAATTCAGTCATCTAGCCTCTCTCGCCCATCCGTGGCACCTAGAGCTAGTTTTAGGTTTTACAACGTCTCACATGCCGGCAAAATGAGATCTTGTTTCTTGAGCAGTTTAAGATAAGTTTGGTTATGGGAAAGCTAGGATAGTGGTCCTGTGTGTTGTCTGTGATAATACCTGCTTTGTAGTGGGATACCCCTAATTTGGACAGATATAATTGAGTAACGAGGCACTTGTGTCAGAGATTCTTGTGGCTTTGTTATAGTGGTAGCAATAACTGTTAGTTCAAAGCATTTGTGAAATTAGCTACTGGAGGGTCAGTGCTTGATAAGGTTGATGTTGGAAGTCTCCTGCAAGTACTGATGGTGTTTAATTCAACGCTGACTCAATTACCAAGTTTGAGGAGTGGTAAGTCTGTAGACTCCACCACTGCTATAGGTTTCCTTAAGTGTTTCTTGATGTGAATTTAGCTATTATATATTCATCCGTTACTCGTCCTGTAACAATTAGTTCCGTTTCACACATTTTCTAGTTCACAGAGTAATAGATTGGCAGTGCCTTCCTCCTGGTTGGGTCGGACCGCATTATGTATGGCTGTGTTAACCAGGTATGGTAAAATTACGTCAGATCTTGTCTAGCCAGGTTCCCGTAAAGTATAAAGAAAGTATATAGTAGCATTTGAGACTTGAGTAAGTGCAATGAGGTTATCATAGTGTTTACTCAATGATCTAAAAAACATTAGTTAAATACTGAATCTCGATGCAGACACTGAGAAGGATCACCGACTAGCAGTGTTAGTAATGGGCAATTACTGATTGGATTATGTTGAGCTGTTCAATAAGTGGTTATCAGGAATCGATACTTAAATTCCATAAGGGTACATAGAGAATACCGTTACCAAGCAATGATGTTTAAACCACTAACAATTATGACTTATGAACTAAGACAGTTAATCCACTACCAATTATGAACATATGAACTAAGATAGTTAAATTTAAATCTAAAAAATAATGGACTACTGAGAAATTATAATAAAACAATTTAGTGCACCTTGATTATTTTTTCAAAGTTAAAAGGTATGGCTTCAAGTATAAAATAAGTACAGAATAAAACACTTTTAGTACCTGGATTACACTAGAATAGCACTCTTAGGTGTCTTAAGTAGCTGGGAAAATAATTACCTGTTATTCACTAACAGTTTGAAAATATTGGATTAAAATAAGGTTAAATTCAAGTAATACACCGCACTGAACATAGTTTGAAAATGTGTTGAGATATATCTTAACAGGTTCAGTCAAACCAATGAAATGGAGAGGAACATGTTTAGTTCTTTATCCTTTGTTATATCAAACCTACGACCCGTTCTGATCATTTTACCACGATAAAGCCATCACAAGTAAAGCACTGTTTAAATTGATGCATTACACACTTAGTTTTTGAAGTCTGTATAATTATGCATCTGATGGTTTTTTTTTAGTTTAGGCACTCATTTATTACACAATTTACTCTGTTTCTTGATGAGGAACTTCTTAGATAATTTTTTGCATCAATGAATTGAATTTTAACCTAACACTGTTTGTTGACCCGGCTTTGCCAAGCAGTCTGCCTCCTTGATATCACTGGTTTTATGTTAACTTTTAATCTCGTCTCTTATTATTGGAGTGCTATTGATGGTGCAATACTCATTGTTTGTTTCTGATGGTAAGGTAGAGCTGGTTAAAATGACAGAGTCCTATGAGTCTTGTCTTGTTCATCATTTATTTTTATTTATTTTTTTTTTTTATCAACACACTGGCGATTCCCACCAAGCAGGGTGCCCGAAAAAAGAAAAACTTTCACCAACATTCACTCCATCACTGTCTTTGCCAGAAGGGTGCTACACTAACAGTTTTTTAACTTTCAATCAAATCCCTTTATACTGGAAGCATGCGCTCCACTGGGTTTTCCATGTTTAACTTCCAGTGATTGTGTAGCTTAATGACAGACTGTTGGTGTGAGAGAACTTATTTGTTCAGCATGTGTGACGCACTGAAGTAGGTTTGCTTGTTCTTTAGACGAGTTATTATGATGTCACTGCAAGGGGAAGGAGCAAATCTGTTCTCTCACCGAGAATCGAGCTTTCCTTAAGAAATTCGAACTCTGGATCTGATGAGTCGAGGGTAAAAAATTAGTTCAATTTCCCATGAGTGATGCCATGGCTAGGGAAAAGGAAGCCAATTCAGGTGCATATTATTCTTGAGCATTTACAAAAGCTGCTGGATGAATTTCAGCGATAATTTCCCAAAGGAAAGACACTACAAGGGAGGTGTTTCTTTCGTAAGGAATCAAATTCGTAGCTACAAAGGGAAAGATATTCATGGTGTTCCAGAGGTTATGCAGGAAGTTCTTGGACCCGAATTAATGATTGGCAGCTAAGATGAGTACCAGTGGTCTACCATGGAAAAATTTTTGGCCAGTATGATTGGTTACTTAGCCAAAAACTTGTCAACACATGCGGTCAAATTCTTTTGCCATTAGCATCATTTTACATGTTGAAAGTGTATTTTCATGTTTGTTGTACCATTAAATCCAAACAGGAATCAGCTTCCAGTTGAAAGCGAATTCTTGTACATTATCAAGTACCACACTTCACATTGAAAAGCTTGTCATTGAGAAGAGAATCCAAAAGTCTGGTTGTGAGGAAAAGTAGAAATAATCAATTTAAATAAAATGTTGGCTGTTTATTTAATAATTTCAAAATTATGATTATAAAAGAAATTACCACAGCAAAATGTTAGGTAAGTGTTCATTATTTCCAGGAAATTGTAAATAAATATATTTCAGACCAAATGTGAGATATCTGTTATTTAATATAACTTCCTCGAATCTCTGTTTTTGATATATTTCAAGTTAAATTGTCTGTTGTCTTGCTTGTCATATATATCATTACTCAAAAAAATTAACCCGAATTGGTCCAAACGTATATTTACGTTTTTTTCAACATTTGAAAAGATGTCAAAAAAGTAGACTTTTTTTTTACCATAGAAAATGTGTAAAAAAAAAAATGATCTACTTTTGGAGCACTACACATGTGGAGTGTAGATCTGCATGGACCGTTACGGGGTTAAATGGTCCCACAAAAATTTTATAATTGGGTTGGTGGCCATGGGCTAATTTTATTTGTGTTACTTGCCTTTAATGCTACTACAGTATTAATATAATTTACTTATTTTTTTAACCAGTATTTTATTTCATTTTAAATCATAGAAATTTTTTTCCCACTGTAAGTATTATTATTATTATTATAATTATTATTATATTTATTATTATTTATTAATATATATTAATTATTATTATTAATTATATAATATTAAATTATCTAGTTATTTGTTACTTCAATTATATAATAAATGTTTGAATTTTCTTATTTTTAATACAAATAAAATTGATTAAAATTTGAATGTATAACAATCTGCAGTTTATTACCAAAAGTTTATAGTTTAAAGTTGTTGGTTATTCTGAATAGACAACGTATTTTATAGTGGCTTGTTCCACTGTTCAAAATATGTAAAATGCACTTGATACAGTATGCTGAGAATAAACTTGGTATCTTGAAAAGGTCATAGTTTTCATATTTTTGATAGGACTATATCTGACCTTTGATGTCCTTAACTGGGTAAACTGTAACATTTGAATTCCTATACAATACAAATGGATTTTTCATTCTTAAAGATCAATAGTATATATACACATGGGCAGGATAACTTGGAGTACAGGATGGCCCCAGTTTGCATGTTTTTTCTTAGACTTCCAACCAACATAGATAAGCAAAGATCACTAGTGATGTGGCTGGGTGGTAGCCTTTTATCTTTTTTTTTCTTTATGAATATGTTTCTAACATGCTGTAATGTGTTATGCAGTTGTCATATATTAAGTGCTCAGTACAGCTCGGCATAAAAAACATAAAATAAATATACTAACATACAGTACTTGCTTTAAAATACGGTGCTGGTCAACCTTCCCTTACACAGCTCTTTTCCAAATTGAGGAGTGGTCCAAGCACCAATATAATGACAATGACTCGGTTGAAAGCCAGCAAAAATGTTGGAACATCATAAAGAGGAGAGTACTGAACTCTGTGCTTAAATCTTTAGTAGAGGTGGTCATCTTGGTGCTTTGGTGGTTGGTTGAAATGACTTGATCCAAGAATGATTACCTTCCATTCCCCAAGATATTATATAATTCCAATTGATTAATTCTTTCCCATGAATTTTTTTTTCTTCAACAAGTCGGCCGTCTCCCACCAAGCAGGCGAATATTTACACTAATTTTATTCACAGGCGACTACCGACACCATTCCGAGTTGGACGTATATGATCGTGACAACCCGACGATCGTGAGTACTCGATGATGAGCGAGGGCGATCGTGCTGCCGCTGAAGCTCCAGATGAGAGTCAAGAGATCGTGATGCAGGTCGGGCATTACAGGACGCCTGAGGCGAGGCTATTGTATGGTCAGTATACACTGTTAAAAGCTTACAATCAGATTGTGGCTTAATAGTATATTATACTACATATAAACTAATTTTGTATACTTCACAATAGAAATGAAATTGTATGGGGGGGGGGTGCAGTTTTAGATTTATTAATTGTTGCTATGTTCTGACAAATTGATCAAAATCAAAAATATCTTAAAGCTGAATATATATGCTGAATTAATATAAGTAGCTGTTGTCACTGAATAAAGTAATAAGCAAATAATTACTGTAACTAAAAATAGAACAGAGGGACCCTCGAATTTCACAATTAATCCGTCTCCAGCGAATCTGATGAAAGTCGAAATTCATGATTGGCGAATCCATTTTCCCCAATAAGAAATTATGGAAATTTAATAATCCGTTTCATGACACCCAAAAGTATTAACAAAAACATCATTTTTTAAAGATTAAATATAGATTATACGTACAGAAGGCCATAACAAATAAATATAAAGGCAATAATAATACGGATAAATGAATATTAACATCACACTTTATTGAAGAGACTGTTGTGGTATAGGAAACAGGTAGGAGGCGAGAGGGAGGCGAGTTTATTATGCTTCACTATGTGATGCAAATACAGTGGTCGCCCTCGCTTTACGTAGTCTCGGCATCGTAAATTTGCAATCATTAGGGGTATTTCGTAAAAACAAGGACTCTCTTTTTCTAGTTACTCGGAATAGTAGTTCATCTGGGACGCGTAACGCACGGTGTGAACAGGGCGGCCTCCCTACCCAGCCATCTGGCATTGTTTACCATTAGGTGAAAGGTCCCTCAGTGCTCCTACGAAATAATTCATAATATTCCACTCACTTTAGTGCGTGCAATTACTAAATAAGCTACCATGGCTCCAAAGAAGCTCCTAGAGCCAAGCCTGTGGTAATAAGGTTAGAAATATTACAGTGACAAAGTCTTGGGCCATTTTCGGGAAGTGTTAAAGAGACGCAAGGAACAGAGCTCTCTCCACAGTTACTTTGGCAAACAGACTAGAGTGACTCTCAATGTGTCCAGTGGCATAAGAATCAGAGGAAGAGAGTAACCCCAGAGAAGCAAATGGACCATGAGGAGTTGCTGGAAGGGGATCCCCTTCCAAACTGTAAACTATCCCATCTCTCTCCTCCTCCAGACCCCCATACACTAAGAAGAATCCCTCCAATAAAGTAAGTGTTTACGCTGCTAATGTTTCCATTCATCATTTCCATTGTATAATGTAACTATATGTATAATTCCATGTAAAAAAATTTTTTTTTTTATACTTCGGGTGTCAGGAACGGATTAATTTGTATTACATTATTTCTTATGGGAAAAAATTGATTCGCAATCGTAAATTTAATGTTTATTTAAACCTCCAGAACGAATTAATTACGAAAAACGAGACCACTTAATCTCTACGGCTATTTTCTATCACAATTCAACCTATTATGACATAATAAACAATATTAATAACCACAGAAACATGAATATATACTTAGAAGAATAAAATTGTTCATAATGTAATGAGGAGCAGGTGGTGGAAGTGTTGATTTGTTTAAAGGGCCACTGAGAGAAGCCATACATTGGGTGGTGAGGGTGCAGAACCACCACCTCTATTCACACTGAAAAGGGGGGTAACAATGTAAGTATTTAATTTATAAACCAAGAAAGTATTTACATTATAATTTATAAATAAGAAATAATTACACTTTCAGGAGGAAGTGTTTATTTTAATTAGTTTTTTGTTGGAGAGATGCCTGTATAGGTTTAGGGTGGTGGCAGAATAGCAGGGCTCAATGTTAGTGGCCCTATACACCTCCAACAACATTGGAGAGTTTACTTGCGTTGTTTGTTTTCTATCGCTTATTCACTTAACAATACTTGCTACACTGTATAATTCTACACTTATAGCTGGCTGGCACTATAGCTTTATCGATACCTGCTGCTTTAGTATCAATACATGTCGTAGACTTTGCTGAAGAAGGCACATATCCCCCCTCACTCTTTCCTCCTCCACTCTGGTCACTTTGCTACGAGTAAATATTTCTGAATTCTATTGTTTCTTTCCTTCTTTACCGAAGGGCTTGGGCCACTAGAGCTTTCTTTGAGCCCAGGGTTGGCTTATTTAGCAGTTCAAGCACATAAAGCAATGAGGATTATTATCAATGTATCGTATATACCTTTGGGTGTCACTCACTGATATACCATGGACACTGAGTGTGAATGGAGGCGGAGACGGGCAATTGTGTGCGCTGACAGTTGGGATGCTGTCGGATGCGTACCAGACGGTATGCCGAATCACGAGACCATCATAACAACAAGGCTATATTTGCTGAAAAAAGTTTGCTGAAAGACGGAATTTACGTACGTCGCGGCCGCTGAACACGTGGGGTTTCACTGTCTTGCAAACATAAATAAATGGGATAATTAACTAAGTTTCATCTCCAAAGTAATTGCACCACCATAAAGTTTGAAATATTGTAAGTGGAACATCGTAAGTGGAGAATCACCGTACTGTTTAACCCTTTAAGTGTTGAGACCCCCGATCCTTAACCCTTGGACTGTCGCAACCCCAAATCCAGAAGTGTATCACTGTCGCAAAATATTACAAAAACAAATTCTTATAACATGATAGAGAATCTTATTCCTAATGGTAAAGACACCAAAATATGAAATTTGAAGGAAAACTTACGGAATTACGCTCTCACAAAAAAATAAGTATAGTTGATATAACACATCGGCGATTTCGCCCACTTTGACCCTACATTTGGCCAATCCATTGTTCCAGTCGACCTAACTCATAGCTATTTCCTTTATAACTCCAATTTGGTTCATTTGATTCAGTACAAGAAACGCCTATTCACCGATTCAGCTGCCGCAATAAATGGTCCCAAATTGGGCAATTTGGCCAGTTTCACGCAACTAAAACAGATCCAATTTTCAAAATAGGGTCCAGAATAAACAATGCGGACATTCCTTGCCACTAAAAATAACATTTTTGCTCTCATTAGTCACGTTCCAGGCCACTCTATATACTCTTGCTTTCTCTATTTTGAATTTAATTCACACAGAAAATATAAGATTTCCAGTTATGCAGACTATACTGCATTATTGTTAATGAATTTAATAATGTCGACCCCGTCGTGACCTACGTATTAGGCCCCAGCCAGTTGAGACACTTATTGGACAGCGACGACATTTGTTTACGTCTTGAACAACGTCAAAAGTCGAACATTACCGCTACTTAGAGCTCATTTCAAGGTATGTACTTTTCATCATGAAACCAATCAAAATCATCTCTGTCTCTAAATGCATCTTCCATTCATATCACATGAGACCAAGAAAAATGAGAATACAACCATAAATTATTTATTAATTTTTTTTTTTATTATCACACTGAGCCGATTCCCACGCAGGCAGGGTGGCCCGAAAAAGGAAAAAACTTTCACCATCATTCACTTCCCTCCATCACTGTCTTGCCAGAAGGGTGCTTTACAACTACTACAGTTTTTAAAACTGCCAACATTAACACCCCTCCTCATAGTGCAGCACTGTACTTCCCATCTCCAGGACTCAAGTCCGGCCCTGCCGGTATTTCCCTGAATCCCTTCATAAATGTTCTTTGCTCACACTCCAACAGCACGTCAAGTATTAAAAACCAATTGTCCTCCATTCACTCCTAGCAAACACGCTCCATGCATCCTCCTGGAAGTCCAAGCCCCTCGCACTACAAAACCTCCTTTACCCCCACCCTCCAACCTTTCCTAGGCCGACCCCTACCCCGCCTTCCTTCCACGACAGACTGAACACTCTTGAAGTCCATTCTGTTTTCGGCTCCATCTCTCTACATGTCCCAAAACCACCTCCAACAACCCAATCCTCGCTCGCTGGACAACAGTTTTGGAATCCTCGAACCTCCACCTAACTTCCCCAACTACTATTCCTCTGCATTATATTCACACCCACACATTTCCCTCAGAATGACATCTCCCACTGCCTCCAGCCTTCTCCTCGCGCAACATTACATCACCCACGCTTCACACCCATATAAGAGCGTTGGTAAAACATACTCTCATACATTCCCCTCTTTGCCTCCAAGGACACAAGTTCTTTGTCTCCACAGACTCCTAAGTGCACCCCTCACTCTTTTTTCCCTCATCAATTCTAATGATTCACCTCATCTTCATAGACCCATCCGCTGACACGTACTACTCCCAAATATCTGAATACGTTCCACCTCCTCCATACTCTCGCCCTCAATCTGATATTCAATCTACATCACCTAATATTTTTTGTTATCCTCAATATACCAAATACTCTTTCCTGTTTCACCTTTAATTTTCTTCTTTTGCACACCCTTACCAAATTCATCCACCAATCTCTGCAACTTCTCTTCAGAATCTCCCAAGAGCACAGTTCCATCATCAAAGAGCAGCTGTGAGCAACTCCACTTTGTGTGTGATCTATTATCTTTTAACTCCACGCCTCTTGCCAGGACCCTCGCATATACTTCTCTACAACCCCATCTATAAATATATTAAACAACCACGTGACAACACACATCCTTGTCCTAAGGCCTAACTTTTACAGGGAAAAACTTTATTCCCTCATTTCCTACATACTCTAACTTGAGCCCTCACTATCCTCGAAAAACTCTCACTGCTTCAGTAACCCTACCTCCTACACCATTACACTTGCCAACATCGGCCACATTGCCCACCTATCCACCCTGTCATAAACATACGCCTTTTCTCCCAAGATCCATAACTGCCACAAGAACCTCTTTAGCCTTATCTAATACTGTTCACTTATAGGATTCACAGTAAGACACCTGGTCCACCACACCCTACCTTTCCTAAAGCCTCCCTTGTTACTGCTACTTATTTCTCCGTCTACTCTATATTTTCTTTCAATTATAACTCTACCATACACTTTACCCAGGTACACCAACAGACTTATCCCCCTATAATTTTTGCATCTCTCTTTTATCCCCATTGCCTTTTATACAAAGGAACTATGCTGCTCCTGCCCATCCCCTAGTACCTTACCCTCTTCCATACATTTAATAAATAATTGTCACCAACCACATCCAAAAACTATATCCCCCACCTGCTTTTAACATTTCCCATCTTTATCCCAACAATCCCCCCGGCCTGCTTTACCCCCTTTCATTTTGCCTAATGCCTCACGAACTTCCCACACATCACACGACTCATCCCACTTCCTACAAAGATGTTATTCCTCCTGCCCTATACACGACATCACAGCTTCCCTAACTTCATCAAACATTTAACAATTCTTCAAAATATTCCCTCATCTTCCCCAAACCCTCACTAACCTCCATTTAATAACTCGCCTCATCCTATTTTAACTGACAAATCCATTTGTTCTCTAGCTTCTTAACTTGTAATCTCACATTCAAAACTTTATCATATTTTTCAACAAAATTTGTTTATAACCTCTCACCCACCATCACAGTTGCGCTCTTTTAAGGCATTGCTTCACACTCCTCTTAACTCTCTCTTTTTCTCCATATACTCTCCTCCTTGCATTCACTTCTACTTGTAACAAACTGCTCATATGCTAACTTTTTCTCCCTACTACTCTCTTTACATCATCATTCCACCAATCGCTCCTCTTCCTCCTGCACCCACTTTTCCTGTAACCACAAACTTCTGCTGAATCACTCTAAACACTACATTTTTAATCCTATAACCCCATATACCTCTTCGACCCCATTGCCTATGCTCACATTTGGCCCATCTACCTCCAATAGCTGTTTAAATCTTACCCTAACTGCCTCCTCTTTTAGTTTATAAACCTTCACCTCTTCTCTTCCCTGATGCTCTAATCTCCTTGTAACCCATCCTACCTTTTAGCTTCTCAGTGTAGCCACCAACGAAAAGTGATCTGAAATATCTGTGGCCCCTCTATAAACATGTACATCCTGAATGTCCACACCAGTCTTTATATCTACCAATACATAATCCACAAACACTGTCATTTTGCCCTACATCATATCTTGTATACTTATTTTATCCTCTTTTTTCTTAAAATATTATTATTATATTTTTTTTTATTTTTTTCTTATTTTTTTTTTAAAATAATAATTAATTTTTATTTATTTTTTATTTTTTTTTTTTTTTTATTTTTTAAATATTTTTTTTATATTATATATTTATTTTTTTTTATTTTTTTTAATAATATTTATTTTATTTTTTATTATTTTTATATTTTTTTTTTATTTTTTATTATTATTTTATTTTATTATTTTTTATTTGAAAATTTTATGTTTTTTATTTATTTTTTATATTTATTTAGTTTATATTTTTTTTTTATATTAATTTTTTAGTATTATATCTTTATTATTATTATTTATATTTTAATTATTTTTTTTAATTTTTTTATTTTTTATTAATTATAATTTATTTTATTTAAAAAATATTTTATTTTTTTTCAATTTTTATTTATATTATATTATTTATTTATTTTTTTATTTTTTATTATATTTTATATTTTTTTTCACAATAAACTTATAACAAAAAACAAAAATACAGAATAAACAACACAAAAACAACCACCCCAGAAAACTAATACAAAAGAAAAAAACAACAGAAACAACACAAAACAAACAAATAAAAAAACTACTAAACTAAGAAAAAACAAAAACAAAAAAAAACAACCAAAAACAAACAAACAAAAACAATATGACAAAAAAATACAAAACACAAAAACACACACCAAAAACCCACCATACAAAACAAAACGAAAACAACACCAAACGCAAACAAAACAAAGCATGACCCATACATACCAACAAACCAAAGAAAACAACAAGCATAACAAAAAAAAACACAAAACAAAAAAATACAAAAAAAAAACACAAACAAAACCCAACCAACACAAAAAAAAAAAACAAACAACAAAACAATAAAAAAAAAACAAAAAGCAACACCACAAAACAAAAAATACAAAAACACAAAACAACCAAACAAACCTACCAAAAACCCGACACTAAACACAACCAACAAAAAACAACAAAAAAAACCCAACAAAACAAAAAAAAAAACCAATAAAAACAGAACACAAAAAAACAAAAAAAAACACAAAAACCTAAAGACAAAAAACTGAAAAACCACACCAAAAACAAACAAAACCAAAATAAAGACCAAGAACCAAAAACCAAAATCAAAAAAAACCGCAAAAAATATATAACAAAACATAAAACAAAAAACCAATACATACAAAAAAACAAAAAAAAAAAAGCACAAAAACCAAAAAAAACAAAAAACAAAAAAAGAGAAAACCACAAAAAAAAAGAAACCCAAAAAAACAAAAAACATACCGTAAAAACAAACAACGAAAAAACATACTCAACCCAAAAACCAGAACAACAAAAAAAAACAACCCAAAAAAAACACAACACAACATACACCGGAACGGAAACAAGAAAACACAAACCAAAAACAAGAACACACAACCAACAAAATAACAAAAGACATACAAAAACAAAAACATAACTAACCCCAACAAAAACAAAAAAACAACACAAACAACCCACATAAAAAAAAAAACAAAAAAAAAAAACGCAAATACAAACAAAGTAAACACACCTCAGTAAAAAACAACCAAAACCCAACATCACGAAACAAACCAACTAAAACAAAAAACAAAAAAAAACACAAACAAACAATCAATAAACCAAAGCAAAAAAGACCAAACATAAAACAAAAAAACAAAAATAAACAACAAACCACAAAAAACCAAAACACCAAACTAAACAAAAACTACTAAAAAAAAACCAAAAAAAACCCAAACAACCAAAAAACAAACATACAAACCGGACCGAAAAACACCGACAAACCAAAACACTACCAGACAAAATCACAGTTCCACTTCACTATCATCATCATTACAGGCCACGCTAAAATATAGTATTTTCTCTTGCGATGAGGACAACCGACCGTAGAGTCACGAGTGCCCACACCAGAGGTAAAGGTTAGGATCGTCAGGTTTTTCTGCAACTATTATCGATATCCTGGTCATTTCTTTTCCGTTCACTAACGATCAAGCCGTAGAATTCGTCTTCCATGTTCCACTTCCCATCATGTCAGAACTATCAGATATGGATGAGGAGAGTCCCAATTTTCCGGGATGAGAGCTGACTTGCACGAGGCAGGTGAACAGGGTAACAGAGCCCCGGCGATCCACAATGCTATGCGAGCGCCTAGAAATTTAGTTTATGCGCACACCCACCACGCAGACCTGTTCCTCTCACATGTAGCCTATAGTCGTTTTCACGCTAATTTGACGGCCCCACAAGAATTTTGGCGTAGATCTCGGTTGTGACACTCAATGTGAAGCGTAGATCTACGGGAGGACCCTTAAGGTTAATAATTATAATAAGTTTATTCTTTGTAAATGTTACAATGTGTAATTACCAATATTGATTTGCTAAGTACAAAGATAGCCACTGTCATGCCAATGCAGTTTGGCAAACTAACCCTACAACATATAACTAATAAAACTAGATAAGATGATGTACATAGTAATTATTACTTAAAACTGAACATAGATAGTGGTTAGCTGTTTTACATCTATTTTGGACTTAATAATTCTTATGTATACTTAGTACAAAATCTAATTTACAAGGACTGAGTGCAGGTGTAATATTTAATGGAATGGCAAATTAAAAAGCCAGGAGTCACATGAAAAAACTAGTCAGTAGAATTTGGTTAATAATGCGAGACCAGATGATTTTTAGGCAGAGTCCTAAATATATAAGTTGTCTGGGGATCACTTGACCTGTTCCGGTAGCGAGTTCCAGATCTTTGGCCTTTTATGTGCATAGCGTTCTTGCATAGTGAGTCTTACTCAAGAGATGTTGAAAAGTGCCTTATGCCATTGTATTGTGACTGTGCATTCTGTTGTAACTGTCGAGTAGTTTTAAGGGGGTTTACAGTGAGGATTAAATTCTGTATATGAAGTAGGCACAATAATAGAGGGTATGTCCTTGTATATTTAGCAATTGATCTTCTGAAAAGTGTGGGTTGCTGTCTAGCCACAGGAGCTGGTTATCACCCGCACAGCAGCTTTTTTGTTGATTAAAAATGTTATAAGGTGGATGGCTGTGGTTTGAGCCCCAGGCACAGATGCCATAGGTGAGGTAAGGATATATTAGAGTGTGGTACAGGGTAAGGAGAAGTCGTATAGTGGTACAAAGTAGCGTACTTGAGAAAGGATTCCTACTGTTTTGGACATTTTCTTGGCTATGAATGGGTAATTGGGACGGCAATTTAAGAATACAGTCAAGGAGAAGACCTAGATAATTTGCCCTCTGTGGGTTCGTGATATAGGGAAACCTTTTAACCGATATGTTGATTGAATATTTGAGGGCTCTGTTGCCAAACAGCATAGAAGATGATTTGTCTATGTTTAGTGAGAGTTTGTGGGTCATCCATCTAAGCAAATATATTTCGCAGTTCCAGTGTTTAAAGTGGGGTGTTGGTAAAAAAAAAAACAGTGTTTTCAAGCACAGCTGGGTCTGAATGGGAATAGACATATGTAGTGTCATCTGCGAATAGACTGGTGTAAGGAGTTGGGAATGCATTGAGGGAGATCATTGATGATAGATGAGAAAAGAGGAGTGTGCCTAGGCCACTACCTTGGAGTACTCCTACGCTACAGGTTTGAGAGCGAGTTCGACTCCATTTGCATGTACATACTGGTGTCTGTTGTTAAATAGGCTTTTAGGTAGTCAAGAATGTCCTCTTATGCCGAAATGGATTCAGTTTGAGGTGCAAGAGATTGTGGTCAACTGTGTCCAACGCTTCATAGTCGATAAAGAGCCCCAGGGATATTCATTTCTTGTCGAGAGCTGTGTATACTTAGACAAGCATTTGTATAATAGCATCATTCGTGCTTTTTTTTTTTTTTATCTAAATCCAAACCTTGCATGGGTTAAGTATGGTTTTGGATGTAAGGTAGGAGTAAATCGCTTGTGTATTATTAATTCAAATATCTTGGAGAGTAAGGGCAGTTATGATATGGGTCTGTCTTGTTCAAATCAGTTTATCTCCACCCTTTGTGGATTGGGGTGACCCTTGCTGTCTTGCTTATGATGGGGGAAGTTGGAGGGTCTAAGGAGCTAGAATTATGATTAAACATGTTATGGTCATAATGGCGACAGTTCTAGTGCAGCTTTTTAATATATGACTGCGCCAGTTATCTAATC
This sequence comes from Cherax quadricarinatus, assembly GCF_026875155.1. NCBI lineage: Eukaryota > Metazoa > Arthropoda > Malacostraca > Decapoda > Parastacidae > Cherax > Cherax quadricarinatus. Next base: position 24,601,166 of record NC_069443.1, on the reverse strand, counting down.
ACCTGATTGTTTTTAAATGATTTAATGAGGAGTTAGACTTCAGTGGGATTATTGCAGCTAGAAATAAAGTATTTGAAATAGTATGCCAGTGAGGTACTCCGCATTGAAATGGGCATTTTGAGCTAGAATTTGACTCCCTAGCTTTAACCCATCAGGGTCGACAGGCCCTCTCGGAGACTTTTCCTCAGGTCGCCCAATTTCAAAAAAAAAAAAAAAATTATTATGAAAAGATAGAGAAACCTTACTCCAATCTAACGACACCAAAAAAAAAAAAAAAAAAAAAAAAGAGTATGAAATTTGATGGAAAACTTACGGAATTATCTCTCGCGAAGTTAGCGTCCTTTGATCGATGTTTATGCATCGGCGATTTTGCCCACTTTGAGCCTGTTTTTGCCAATTTTACTGTACTAGTCGACCTAAATCATGAATAATTTTGGTAGAACTCCATTTTTTTTCTAACGAATGAGTGCAAGAAACCACCATTTACCGATTTCAACTATCCAATACAGTGGTCAGAATTTAGCAATTTTGCCAATTCACACAAATTCAAAAGAATGCCAATTTTCCAAATAGGGTCCAGATAAACAAGAAAGACATCCTGGCACTAAATAACATTTCCTCTGTCCTTATCATTTCCCAATGCCCCCATACATTCTTTTGCTTTCCACTTTGAATTTTATATTCTCGCAAAAAATAGAAGATTTACTGTCTGCAGATTAATGCATAGTGTAAAAAATTGTATAAATAATAACGTCTCACTTGTGCAAGAATATTAGACTCGCCCGTTATGACGTGTATTGACGCATAGCATGATTTTGTTTACTTTTGAACTATTGGTAAAAATCGAACATTTCTGCTACAATTGAGCTCAAATTTCAAGGTACTTTCATTGTAAAATCAGTCAAAATCTCTCAATTTCTGTACTATGTCTCCTTTCTATAAATAGACCAAGAAAACTAGAATACAACAATAAATACCATAGGAAAATACTGTGGCAAAGTCACTGTTTTAATCCAAAAACACGGTCCAGTTTTTTTTCTCATTACGCAACTGGTGGCTGGCAAGGATTTTTTTTATACTGAGCACACTAGACCACATAGACCCATTCTTTCATATGTAGCCCTACCACTTTCTCTCACTAGATTTGAGGGCGCTAGAATTTAGGCGTACTAGTACGTCAAAAAACCCCTGGGTCGTAAGCCGACTAGTACGTGCCGAAACCCTGAAAGGTTAATCCTACAGTAGAGAAGAAGACATTAATTTTGTCGGCCGCTGTCTATAGTTGCATGTGAGGTTCAACTGGATAGTTAAGTTCTATCTTTCTATTTCTATCGTTTTCCTTGAGCCCAAATTTTGGAGAGGGTTTGCCAGGTACATTTCATGTCACCTTCATTTCACTTATCTGTTTTTTCATAATACATTTGCTTTGATTTGCGCATTAGCGTTTTGTTTAGTATTGATGGTGATCTTTAGTAAAATCTTAGTAAATAAGCCAAAATCAGAACTGTTTTTCAATTGGTGTTTTTCTATTAATAGATTTGAGGATACTTCTAGTTAGCCATGGGCTGTTTTAGCCTCTTATTCTGTGATCAGTTTCGTTTTGATTGGGCAAGATTGTTGTAGAGTATTAGGTTTTATATAAAAATTATTTTATATCTTCGTCGATATTAATTCAGTCATCTAGCCTCTCTCGCCCATCCGTGGCACCTAGAGCTAGTTTTAGGTTTTACAACGTCTCACATGCCGGCAAAATGAGATCTTGTTTCTTGAGCAGTTTAAGATAAGTTTGGTTATGGGAAAGCTAGGATAGTGGTCCTGTGTGTTGTCTGTGATAATACCTGCTTTGTAGTGGGATACCCCTAATTTGGACAGATATAATTGAGTAACGAGGCACTTGTGTCAGAGATTCTTGTGGCTTTGTTATAGTGGTAGCAATAACTGTTAGTTCAAAGCATTTGTGAAATTAGCTACTGGAGGGTCAGTGCTTGATAAGGTTGATGTTGGAAGTCTCCTGCAAGTACTGATGGTGTTTAATTCAACGCTGACTCAATTACCAAGTTTGAGGAGTGGTAAGTCTGTAGACTCCACCACTGCTATAGGTTTCCTTAAGTGTTTCTTGATGTGAATTTAGCTATTATATATTCATCCGTTACTCGTCCTGTAACAATTAGTTCCGTTTCACACATTTTCTAGTTCACAGAGTAATAGATTGGCAGTGCCTTCCTCCTGGTTGGGTCGGACCGCATTATGTATGGCTGTGTTAACCAGGTATGGTAAAATTACGTCAGATCTTGTCTAGCCAGGTTCCCGTAAAGTATAAAGAAAGTATATAGTAGCATTTGAGACTTGAGTAAGTGCAATGAGGTTATCATAGTGTTTACTCAATGATCTAAAAAACATTAGTTAAATACTGAATCTCGATGCAGACACTGAGAAGGATCACCGACTAGCAGTGTTAGTAATGGGCAATTACTGATTGGATTATGTTGAGCTGTTCAATAAGTGGTTATCAGGAATCGATACTTAAATTCCATAAGGGTACATAGAGAATACCGTTACCAAGCAATGATGTTTAAACCACTAACAATTATGACTTATGAACTAAGACAGTTAATCCACTACCAATTATGAACATATGAACTAAGATAGTTAAATTTAAATCTAAAAAATAATGGACTACTGAGAAATTATAATAAAACAATTTAGTGCACCTTGATTATTTTTTCAAAGTTAAAAGGTATGGCTTCAAGTATAAAATAAGTACAGAATAAAACACTTTTAGTACCTGGATTACACTAGAATAGCACTCTTAGGTGTCTTAAGTAGCTGGGAAAATAATTACCTGTTATTCACTAACAGTTTGAAAATATTGGATTAAAATAAGGTTAAATTCAAGTAATACACCGCACTGAACATAGTTTGAAAATGTGTTGAGATATATCTTAACAGGTTCAGTCAAACCAATGAAATGGAGAGGAACATGTTTAGTTCTTTATCCTTTGTTATATCAAACCTACGACCCGTTCTGATCATTTTACCACGATAAAGCCATCACAAGTAAAGCACTGTTTAAATTGATGCATTACACACTTAGTTTTTGAAGTCTGTATAATTATGCATCTGATGGTTTTTTTTTAGTTTAGGCACTCATTTATTACACAATTTACTCTGTTTCTTGATGAGGAACTTCTTAGATAATTTTTTGCATCAATGAATTGAATTTTAACCTAACACTGTTTGTTGACCCGGCTTTGCCAAGCAGTCTGCCTCCTTGATATCACTGGTTTTATGTTAACTTTTAATCTCGTCTCTTATTATTGGAGTGCTATTGATGGTGCAATACTCATTGTTTGTTTCTGATGGTAAGGTAGAGCTGGTTAAAATGACAGAGTCCTATGAGTCTTGTCTTGTTCATCATTTATTTTTATTTATTTTTTTTTTTTATCAACACACTGGCGATTCCCACCAAGCAGGGTGCCCGAAAAAAGAAAAACTTTCACCAACATTCACTCCATCACTGTCTTTGCCAGAAGGGTGCTACACTAACAGTTTTTTAACTTTCAATCAAATCCCTTTATACTGGAAGCATGCGCTCCACTGGGTTTTCCATGTTTAACTTCCAGTGATTGTGTAGCTTAATGACAGACTGTTGGTGTGAGAGAACTTATTTGTTCAGCATGTGTGACGCACTGAAGTAGGTTTGCTTGTTCTTTAGACGAGTTATTATGATGTCACTGCAAGGGGAAGGAGCAAATCTGTTCTCTCACCGAGAATCGAGCTTTCCTTAAGAAATTCGAACTCTGGATCTGATGAGTCGAGGGTAAAAAATTAGTTCAATTTCCCATGAGTGATGCCATGGCTAGGGAAAAGGAAGCCAATTCAGGTGCATATTATTCTTGAGCATTTACAAAAGCTGCTGGATGAATTTCAGCGATAATTTCCCAAAGGAAAGACACTACAAGGGAGGTGTTTCTTTCGTAAGGAATCAAATTCGTAGCTACAAAGGGAAAGATATTCATGGTGTTCCAGAGGTTATGCAGGAAGTTCTTGGACCCGAATTAATGATTGGCAGCTAAGATGAGTACCAGTGGTCTACCATGGAAAAATTTTTGGCCAGTATGATTGGTTACTTAGCCAAAAACTTGTCAACACATGCGGTCAAATTCTTTTGCCATTAGCATCATTTTACATGTTGAAAGTGTATTTTCATGTTTGTTGTACCATTAAATCCAAACAGGAATCAGCTTCCAGTTGAAAGCGAATTCTTGTACATTATCAAGTACCACACTTCACATTGAAAAGCTTGTCATTGAGAAGAGAATCCAAAAGTCTGGTTGTGAGGAAAAGTAGAAATAATCAATTTAAATAAAATGTTGGCTGTTTATTTAATAATTTCAAAATTATGATTATAAAAGAAATTACCACAGCAAAATGTTAGGTAAGTGTTCATTATTTCCAGGAAATTGTAAATAAATATATTTCAGACCAAATGTGAGATATCTGTTATTTAATATAACTTCCTCGAATCTCTGTTTTTGATATATTTCAAGTTAAATTGTCTGTTGTCTTGCTTGTCATATATATCATTACTCAAAAAAATTAACCCGAATTGGTCCAAACGTATATTTACGTTTTTTTCAACATTTGAAAAGATGTCAAAAAAGTAGACTTTTTTTTTACCATAGAAAATGTGTAAAAAAAAAAATGATCTACTTTTGGAGCACTACACATGTGGAGTGTAGATCTGCATGGACCGTTACGGGGTTAAATGGTCCCACAAAAATTTTATAATTGGGTTGGTGGCCATGGGCTAATTTTATTTGTGTTACTTGCCTTTAATGCTACTACAGTATTAATATAATTTACTTATTTTTTTAACCAGTATTTTATTTCATTTTAAATCATAGAAATTTTTTTCCCACTGTAAGTATTATTATTATTATTATAATTATTATTATATTTATTATTATTTATTAATATATATTAATTATTATTATTAATTATATAATATTAAATTATCTAGTTATTTGTTACTTCAATTATATAATAAATGTTTGAATTTTCTTATTTTTAATACAAATAAAATTGATTAAAATTTGAATGTATAACAATCTGCAGTTTATTACCAAAAGTTTATAGTTTAAAGTTGTTGGTTATTCTGAATAGACAACGTATTTTATAGTGGCTTGTTCCACTGTTCAAAATATGTAAAATGCACTTGATACAGTATGCTGAGAATAAACTTGGTATCTTGAAAAGGTCATAGTTTTCATATTTTTGATAGGACTATATCTGACCTTTGATGTCCTTAACTGGGTAAACTGTAACATTTGAATTCCTATACAATACAAATGGATTTTTCATTCTTAAAGATCAATAGTATATATACACATGGGCAGGATAACTTGGAGTACAGGATGGCCCCAGTTTGCATGTTTTTTCTTAGACTTCCAACCAACATAGATAAGCAAAGATCACTAGTGATGTGGCTGGGTGGTAGCCTTTTATCTTTTTTTTTCTTTATGAATATGTTTCTAACATGCTGTAATGTGTTATGCAGTTGTCATATATTAAGTGCTCAGTACAGCTCGGCATAAAAAACATAAAATAAATATACTAACATACAGTACTTGCTTTAAAATACGGTGCTGGTCAACCTTCCCTTACACAGCTCTTTTCCAAATTGAGGAGTGGTCCAAGCACCAATATAATGACAATGACTCGGTTGAAAGCCAGCAAAAATGTTGGAACATCATAAAGAGGAGAGTACTGAACTCTGTGCTTAAATCTTTAGTAGAGGTGGTCATCTTGGTGCTTTGGTGGTTGGTTGAAATGACTTGATCCAAGAATGATTACCTTCCATTCCCCAAGATATTATATAATTCCAATTGATTAATTCTTTCCCATGAATTTTTTTTTCTTCAACAAGTCGGCCGTCTCCCACCAAGCAGGCGAATATTTACACTAATTTTATTCACAGGCGACTACCGACACCATTCCGAGTTGGACGTATATGATCGTGACAACCCGACGATCGTGAGTACTCGATGATGAGCGAGGGCGATCGTGCTGCCGCTGAAGCTCCAGATGAGAGTCAAGAGATCGTGATGCAGGTCGGGCATTACAGGACGCCTGAGGCGAGGCTATTGTATGGTCAGTATACACTGTTAAAAGCTTACAATCAGATTGTGGCTTAATAGTATATTATACTACATATAAACTAATTTTGTATACTTCACAATAGAAATGAAATTGTATGGGGGGGGGGTGCAGTTTTAGATTTATTAATTGTTGCTATGTTCTGACAAATTGATCAAAATCAAAAATATCTTAAAGCTGAATATATATGCTGAATTAATATAAGTAGCTGTTGTCACTGAATAAAGTAATAAGCAAATAATTACTGTAACTAAAAATAGAACAGAGGGACCCTCGAATTTCACAATTAATCCGTCTCCAGCGAATCTGATGAAAGTCGAAATTCATGATTGGCGAATCCATTTTCCCCAATAAGAAATTATGGAAATTTAATAATCCGTTTCATGACACCCAAAAGTATTAACAAAAACATCATTTTTTAAAGATTAAATATAGATTATACGTACAGAAGGCCATAACAAATAAATATAAAGGCAATAATAATACGGATAAATGAATATTAACATCACACTTTATTGAAGAGACTGTTGTGGTATAGGAAACAGGTAGGAGGCGAGAGGGAGGCGAGTTTATTATGCTTCACTATGTGATGCAAATACAGTGGTCGCCCTCGCTTTACGTAGTCTCGGCATCGTAAATTTGCAATCATTAGGGGTATTTCGTAAAAACAAGGACTCTCTTTTTCTAGTTACTCGGAATAGTAGTTCATCTGGGACGCGTAACGCACGGTGTGAACAGGGCGGCCTCCCTACCCAGCCATCTGGCATTGTTTACCATTAGGTGAAAGGTCCCTCAGTGCTCCTACGAAATAATTCATAATATTCCACTCACTTTAGTGCGTGCAATTACTAAATAAGCTACCATGGCTCCAAAGAAGCTCCTAGAGCCAAGCCTGTGGTAATAAGGTTAGAAATATTACAGTGACAAAGTCTTGGGCCATTTTCGGGAAGTGTTAAAGAGACGCAAGGAACAGAGCTCTCTCCACAGTTACTTTGGCAAACAGACTAGAGTGACTCTCAATGTGTCCAGTGGCATAAGAATCAGAGGAAGAGAGTAACCCCAGAGAAGCAAATGGACCATGAGGAGTTGCTGGAAGGGGATCCCCTTCCAAACTGTAAACTATCCCATCTCTCTCCTCCTCCAGACCCCCATACACTAAGAAGAATCCCTCCAATAAAGTAAGTGTTTACGCTGCTAATGTTTCCATTCATCATTTCCATTGTATAATGTAACTATATGTATAATTCCATGTAAAAAAATTTTTTTTTTTATACTTCGGGTGTCAGGAACGGATTAATTTGTATTACATTATTTCTTATGGGAAAAAATTGATTCGCAATCGTAAATTTAATGTTTATTTAAACCTCCAGAACGAATTAATTACGAAAAACGAGACCACTTAATCTCTACGGCTATTTTCTATCACAATTCAACCTATTATGACATAATAAACAATATTAATAACCACAGAAACATGAATATATACTTAGAAGAATAAAATTGTTCATAATGTAATGAGGAGCAGGTGGTGGAAGTGTTGATTTGTTTAAAGGGCCACTGAGAGAAGCCATACATTGGGTGGTGAGGGTGCAGAACCACCACCTCTATTCACACTGAAAAGGGGGGTAACAATGTAAGTATTTAATTTATAAACCAAGAAAGTATTTACATTATAATTTATAAATAAGAAATAATTACACTTTCAGGAGGAAGTGTTTATTTTAATTAGTTTTTTGTTGGAGAGATGCCTGTATAGGTTTAGGGTGGTGGCAGAATAGCAGGGCTCAATGTTAGTGGCCCTATACACCTCCAACAACATTGGAGAGTTTACTTGCGTTGTTTGTTTTCTATCGCTTATTCACTTAACAATACTTGCTACACTGTATAATTCTACACTTATAGCTGGCTGGCACTATAGCTTTATCGATACCTGCTGCTTTAGTATCAATACATGTCGTAGACTTTGCTGAAGAAGGCACATATCCCCCCTCACTCTTTCCTCCTCCACTCTGGTCACTTTGCTACGAGTAAATATTTCTGAATTCTATTGTTTCTTTCCTTCTTTACCGAAGGGCTTGGGCCACTAGAGCTTTCTTTGAGCCCAGGGTTGGCTTATTTAGCAGTTCAAGCACATAAAGCAATGAGGATTATTATCAATGTATCGTATATACCTTTGGGTGTCACTCACTGATATACCATGGACACTGAGTGTGAATGGAGGCGGAGACGGGCAATTGTGTGCGCTGACAGTTGGGATGCTGTCGGATGCGTACCAGACGGTATGCCGAATCACGAGACCATCATAACAACAAGGCTATATTTGCTGAAAAAAGTTTGCTGAAAGACGGAATTTACGTACGTCGCGGCCGCTGAACACGTGGGGTTTCACTGTCTTGCAAACATAAATAAATGGGATAATTAACTAAGTTTCATCTCCAAAGTAATTGCACCACCATAAAGTTTGAAATATTGTAAGTGGAACATCGTAAGTGGAGAATCACCGTACTGTTTAACCCTTTAAGTGTTGAGACCCCCGATCCTTAACCCTTGGACTGTCGCAACCCCAAATCCAGAAGTGTATCACTGTCGCAAAATATTACAAAAACAAATTCTTATAACATGATAGAGAATCTTATTCCTAATGGTAAAGACACCAAAATATGAAATTTGAAGGAAAACTTACGGAATTACGCTCTCACAAAAAAATAAGTATAGTTGATATAACACATCGGCGATTTCGCCCACTTTGACCCTACATTTGGCCAATCCATTGTTCCAGTCGACCTAACTCATAGCTATTTCCTTTATAACTCCAATTTGGTTCATTTGATTCAGTACAAGAAACGCCTATTCACCGATTCAGCTGCCGCAATAAATGGTCCCAAATTGGGCAATTTGGCCAGTTTCACGCAACTAAAACAGATCCAATTTTCAAAATAGGGTCCAGAATAAACAATGCGGACATTCCTTGCCACTAAAAATAACATTTTTGCTCTCATTAGTCACGTTCCAGGCCACTCTATATACTCTTGCTTTCTCTATTTTGAATTTAATTCACACAGAAAATATAAGATTTCCAGTTATGCAGACTATACTGCATTATTGTTAATGAATTTAATAATGTCGACCCCGTCGTGACCTACGTATTAGGCCCCAGCCAGTTGAGACACTTATTGGACAGCGACGACATTTGTTTACGTCTTGAACAACGTCAAAAGTCGAACATTACCGCTACTTAGAGCTCATTTCAAGGTATGTACTTTTCATCATGAAACCAATCAAAATCATCTCTGTCTCTAAATGCATCTTCCATTCATATCACATGAGACCAAGAAAAATGAGAATACAACCATAAATTATTTATTAATTTTTTTTTTTATTATCACACTGAGCCGATTCCCACGCAGGCAGGGTGGCCCGAAAAAGGAAAAAACTTTCACCATCATTCACTTCCCTCCATCACTGTCTTGCCAGAAGGGTGCTTTACAACTACTACAGTTTTTAAAACTGCCAACATTAACACCCCTCCTCATAGTGCAGCACTGTACTTCCCATCTCCAGGACTCAAGTCCGGCCCTGCCGGTATTTCCCTGAATCCCTTCATAAATGTTCTTTGCTCACACTCCAACAGCACGTCAAGTATTAAAAACCAATTGTCCTCCATTCACTCCTAGCAAACACGCTCCATGCATCCTCCTGGAAGTCCAAGCCCCTCGCACTACAAAACCTCCTTTACCCCCACCCTCCAACCTTTCCTAGGCCGACCCCTACCCCGCCTTCCTTCCACGACAGACTGAACACTCTTGAAGTCCATTCTGTTTTCGGCTCCATCTCTCTACATGTCCCAAAACCACCTCCAACAACCCAATCCTCGCTCGCTGGACAACAGTTTTGGAATCCTCGAACCTCCACCTAACTTCCCCAACTACTATTCCTCTGCATTATATTCACACCCACACATTTCCCTCAGAATGACATCTCCCACTGCCTCCAGCCTTCTCCTCGCGCAACATTACATCACCCACGCTTCACACCCATATAAGAGCGTTGGTAAAACATACTCTCATACATTCCCCTCTTTGCCTCCAAGGACACAAGTTCTTTGTCTCCACAGACTCCTAAGTGCACCCCTCACTCTTTTTTCCCTCATCAATTCTAATGATTCACCTCATCTTCATAGACCCATCCGCTGACACGTACTACTCCCAAATATCTGAATACGTTCCACCTCCTCCATACTCTCGCCCTCAATCTGATATTCAATCTACATCACCTAATATTTTTTGTTATCCTCAATATACCAAATACTCTTTCCTGTTTCACCTTTAATTTTCTTCTTTTGCACACCCTTACCAAATTCATCCACCAATCTCTGCAACTTCTCTTCAGAATCTCCCAAGAGCACAGTTCCATCATCAAAGAGCAGCTGTGAGCAACTCCACTTTGTGTGTGATCTATTATCTTTTAACTCCACGCCTCTTGCCAGGACCCTCGCATATACTTCTCTACAACCCCATCTATAAATATATTAAACAACCACGTGACAACACACATCCTTGTCCTAAGGCCTAACTTTTACAGGGAAAAACTTTATTCCCTCATTTCCTACATACTCTAACTTGAGCCCTCACTATCCTCGAAAAACTCTCACTGCTTCAGTAACCCTACCTCCTACACCATTACACTTGCCAACATCGGCCACATTGCCCACCTATCCACCCTGTCATTAGCCTTTTTCCCAAAATCCATAAATGCCACAAAGACCTCTTTAGCCTTTATCTAAATACTGTTCACTTATTGTTTCACTGAAAACACCTGGTCCACACACCCCCTACCTTTCCTAAGCCTCCTTGTTCATCTGCTTCTTATTCTCCGTCTTAACTCTTAATTCTTTCAATTATAACTCTCCCAAATACACTTTACCAGTACACCCCAACAGACTTATCCCCTATAATTTTTGCACTCTCTTTTACCCCCTTTGCCTTTATACAAAGGAACTATGCATGCTCTCTGCCAATCCCTAGGTACCTTACCTCTTCCATACATTTATTAAATAATTGCACCAACCACTCCAAAACTATATCCCCACCTGCTTTTAAATTTCTATCTTTATCCCATCAATCCCGGCTGCCTTACCCCCTTCATTTTGCCTACTGCCTCACGAACTTCCCCCAACTCACAACTGGCTCTTCCTCACCCCTACAAGATGTTATTCCTCCTTGCCCTATACACAAATCACAGCTTCCTATCTTCATCAACATTTAACAATTCTTCAAATATTCCTCCATCTTCCCAATACCTCTAACTCTCCATTTAATAACTCTCCTCTCCTATTTTTAACTGACAAATCCATTTTTTTCTTTTAGGCTTTTTAACTTGTTAATCTCACTCCAAAACTTTTTTTTTATTTTCAACAAAATTTGTTGATAACATCTCACCCACTCTCTCATTTCTCTCTTTTTACATTGCTTCACCATTTCTTTAACCTCTCTCTTTTCTCCATATATCTTTCCCTCCTTCATCACTTCTACTTTGTAAAAATTCTCATATGCTAACTTTTCTCCCTTACTACTCTCTTTACATCTCATTCCACCAATCGCTCCTCTTCCTCCGCACCCATTTTCCTGTAACCACAAACTTCTGCTGAACACTCTAACACTACATTTTTAATCCTACCCATACCTCTTCGACCCATTGCCTATGCTCACATTTGCCATTTTATCCTCCAATAGCTGTTTATATCTTACCCTAATGCCTCCTCTTTATTTTATAAACCTTCACCTCTCTCTTCCCTGATGCTTCTATTCTCCTTGTATCCCATTACCTTTTATTTCCAGTGTAGCTACAACTAGAAAGTGATCTGATATATCTGTGGCCCTCTATAAACATGTACATCCTGAAGCCCACTCAGCAGTCTTTATCCCCCAAAATACATAACCCAACAAACTACTGTCATTTTGCCCTACATCATATCTTGTATACTTATTTATCCTCTTTTTTTTAAAATATGTATTACCTATAACTAAACCCCTTTCTACACAAAGTTCAATCAAAGGGCTCCCATTATCATTTACACCTGGCACCCCAACTTACCTACCACACCTCCCCTAAAATTTCCCTACTTTAGCATTCAGGTCCCCTACCACAATTACTCTTCAATTGGTTCAAAGGCTCCTATACATTCACTTAACATCCCCCAAAAATCTCTCTCTCTCCTCTGAAATTCCTCTCTTCTCCAGTGCATACACGCTTATTATGACCCACTTCTCGCATCCAACCTTTATTTTAATCCACAAAAATTCTGAATTTACACATTCATATTCTCTTTTCTCCTTCCAAAAACTGATCATTTAACATTACGCTACCCTTCCTTTGCTCTAACTCTTCAGATACTCCAATTTAATCCCATTTGTTTCCCCCCACTGAAACTCTCCTACCCCCTTCAGCTTTGTTTCGCTTAGAGCCAGGACATCCAACTTCTTTTCATTCATAACATCAGCAATCAACTGTTTCTTGTCATCCGCACTACATCCACGCACATTTAAGCAACCCATTTTTATAAAGTTTTTCCTCTTCTCTTTTTTAGTAAATGTATACAGGAAGAGGGGTTACTAGCCCATTGCTCCCGCATTTTAGTCGCCTCATACGACACGCATGGCTTACGGAGGAAAGATTCTTTTCCACTTCCCCATGGACAATAGAAGAAATAAAAAGGACAAGAGCTATTTAGAAAAAGGGAGAAAAAACCTAGATGTATGTATATATATATATGCATGTGCGTGTCTGTGAAGTGTGACCAAAGTGTAAGTAGGAGTTAGCAATATCCCTGTTATCTAGGTGTTTATGAGACAGAAAAAGAAACCAGCAATCTACCATCATGCAAAACATTTACAGGTTTTTGTTTCAACAGTCTTCTGGCAGGACGGTAGTACTTCCCTGGGTGGTTGTTTGTCTACCAACCTACTACCTACAACCATAAATACCGTACAAAAATTACACTGCAAAGTCGCTGTTTTCAACCAAAAAGCACTGTCAATTTTTTTTTTTTTTCTCACTGTGCGCTGCAGGATTTTTTTTTATACTGTGAAACACTGACTACACAGACACATTCTTTCATATCAAGGCCTACCAGTTTTCTTCCGCAGGATTTGAAGGCGCTAGAATTTAGGCGTATAAATACAGGACCAACCCTGAAAGGGTTAAATTGTTGCCTGCTGATGCATCGGCTTTTATTCGTTGTAGCTTTAAGATTTTTTGTATTGTTTATTTCTAGGTGATATACCAGAGAGGTGTGTATCTTGCTGTGTGTAATGTATGTGTGTGTATATATATCTTATATATATATATATATATCTTTCTTTCTTAACACATGGGCCTTTTATCCACCGAGGCGGGGTTACCAAAAAGGAAAAACGAAAGTTTCTCCTTTTACATTTAGTAATATATACAGGAGAAGAGGTTACTAGCACTTTGCTCCCGGCATTTTAGTGCCTCTTGCAACACCACTGCTTACGGAGGAAGAAATTCTGTTCCACTTCCCCATGGAGATAGGAAATAAACAAGAATAGAATAAAAAGAAAATAGAAGAAAACCCAGAGGGGTGTGTATATATGTGTTTGTACATGTATGTGTAGTGTGACTAAGTGTAAGTAGAAGTAGCAAGACATACTGAAATCTTGCATGTTCATGAGACAGAAAAAAGGACACCGGGCAATCCTACCATCATGTCAAAATTACAGGCTTTGTTTCACACTCACTTGGCGGACGGAAAGTACCCCCTGGGGGGTTGATAGTGAGGCGCAGGTTTAGGGTGTGTAAAAGAGAGGGAGACTACTTCCAGTAAAAGTAGGTCTTTAGACAGGGATGTTTATGTCACCGTGGTTGTTTAATATTTTTATAGATGGGGCGGGTAAAAGAAGTAAATGCTAGGGTGTTCGGGAGAGGGGTGGGATTAAATTATGGGGAATCAAATTCAAAATGGGAATTGACACAGTGCTTTTTGCTGAGGGATACTGTGCTCATGGAGATTCTAAAGAAATTTTGCAAAGGTTAGTGGAGGGAGTTTGGATTTGTGTGTAAAGGTAAGAAAGTTGAAAGTGAACATAGAAAGAGTAAGGGATGAGGGTATCAAATGATTTAGATAAAGAGAAATTGGATATCAAATTGGGGAGGAGTAGTATGGAGGAAGTGAATATTTTCAGATATTTGGGATTTGACGTGTCGGCGGATGGATTTATGAAGGATGAGGTTAATCATGAATTGATGGGGGAAAAAAATGCGAGTGGTGCGTTGGGTATATGTGGAGACAAAAAACGTTATCTATGGAGGCACAGAAGGGAATGTATGAAAAGAAATATTTAGTACCAACACTTATATGGGTGTGAAGCTTGGGTTGTAAATGCAGCAGCGAGGAGGCAGTTGGAGGCAGGGGAGATGTCCTGTCTAAGGGCAATGTGTAGTGTTCATATTAAGCGGAAAATTCGGAGTGTGGAAATTAGGAGAAGGTGTGGAGTTAATAAAAGTAATAAGTCAGATGGCTGAAGAGGGGTTGTTGAGGTGGTTTGGTCATTTAGAGAGAATGGATCAAGGTAGAATGACATGGAAGTGTAATATCTGTTAGGGAAAGAAGGCGGGTAGGGTCACCCTCGAAAAAAGTTGGGGGGAAAGGGGGTAAGGGAGGTTTTGTGGGCGAGGGGCTTGGACTCCCAACAGGCATGCGTGAGCGTGTTCGATAGGAGTGAATGGAGACAATGGTATTTGGGACCTGACGAGCTTTTGGGAGCGTGAGCAGGGTAATATTTAGTGTATGGATTCAGGGAAACAGGTTATTTTTATAATAGCCAGATGATCCTGGAAAGGGGGAAGTACAGTGCCTGCACTCTAAAGGAGGGGATCGGGATTTTGGGGGTTTAGTTTAAAGGGATATGTTGTGTATCTTTATATGTATGCTTCTAAACTGCTGTATTCTGGGCACCTCTGCAAAAACATGATTATGTGTGAGTGAGGTGAAAGTGTTGAATGATGAAAGTATTTTCTTTTTGGGATTTTCTTTCTTTTTGGGGGGGTAACCCTCCCTTGATGGGAGATGACTAACTTGTTAAAAAAAAAAAACCTTTAGATCCCATCATCAACAAGGGAGAAGTAATGAAAAATTTCATGCCGAGAATTGTAACAAAAGCGATATGTATCAGGGGAGTGACATAATGTTTTCCCTCTGCCCGGCTACCACACCTCCATAGTAAAATAAACATAAAATTTTTATGCTGTGTAACGTGTTTTCTTAACAGTTTTGAAGAAAATATCATAGATGGATTAATGAAAATGTTTTATTGACTTTAAAATTAGACATTTAATGTGCCCAAGAGTGTTTTTTAATTACATAATAGAGAGATATGCTCATGTTTAATGTAAACAAACTGGGTGGCGCACGCGTATTTGAAAGGACTGCTTGCCATATAGGAAAGTTTGTCATAATTTGAGATCGCCAAACTAGCGGAACCCCGAAAAGTGGGGCCCTACTGTATTCTTTTATTCTCTTGAGTACAAGAAACTTCCCTTTTGCTATTTCATCTACCCAGTAAGTAATCAGAAAGTGGTATTTTGGCTAATTTCACACAAAATTAAAAATTGCAAATTTAATAATAAGGAACAGAATAAAAATGTAGACATTCCTGGCACTTAACCCTTTGACTGTTTCGGTCGTTGTTGGGGCCCCCCTGCACAAACTAGCGGTTAAATAGTTAACCTCCCGGGCCCGGCAGTACCACGGGGTACTTTCATCAAACCCAGTGTGGGGACTGCTGAGGGCCTTAGAGCAGTATGACCTGAGCGCCTCGCTGTACGCACCTAAGCAGTAGGTACCTGAACACCTAAGGGTACAGTCTACTGGCTTTAGAAGCAGTAAGTGCCTGAGTGCCTCACGGTGCACTTCAAAGCAGTAGGTACCTTGACCACCTAATCGTACACGTCTACTGGCTTTAGAAACAGTATGTACCTGAGCGCCTCGCTGTACGCACCTAAGCAGTAGGTACCTGAACACCTAAGGGTACAGTTACGGTTTTAGCAACAGTATGTACCTGAGTGCCTCGCTGTACGCCCCTAAGCAGTAGGTCCCTGAACACCTAAAGGGTACAGTCTACTGGCTTTAAAGCAGTAAGTTCCTGAGTCCCTCATGGTGCACATCTAAGCAGTAGGTACCTGACCACCAAATTTCGTACACGTCAAACTGGCTTTAGAAACATTATGTACCTGAGCGCCTCGCTGTACGCACCTAAGCAGTAGGACCTGACCACTAATCGTACACGTCTACTGGCTTAGAATCAGTATGTACCTGAGCGCCTCACGGTATGCACCGCAGTAGTATGTACCTGAACACCAAGGAAAACGCACCTAAGCAGTAGGTACCTGAACACCTAAGGGTTACACGTCTACTGGCTTCAAGCAACATTAAGTACCTGGAACTCCTCAGGGTACACATTTACGAAAGTAGGTACCTAAAACCCTAATCGTACCTATCTACGGGCGTTAGAAGAACCGCTCACCGCAGCTCACTGAGTCTGTTGGCCTCAGTTACTTGAGCCGCTTTCAGTGAGCTGCAGCATGTGTTTTGGCTAGCGGGGGTGTCAACCGGTTTTGGGAGAGGATTTACTGGACTACCGGTGATGTCTGTGGACTCACCGTCTACGCTGATCAACTGTGGGCCGGAGTCATCGGTGCTGTTTGGTGGGACATTACATGAAGAAAAGGTTGGAGTGTTACACTGAACTGGGCCAGGACCGTAGTGGGGACACTTGGGGAAACGTATGATGGAGTGAAACACTGAGATATGCACAGGACCGTAGTGGAACATGAGATGAAAAGGGTGTCGTGTGACACTGAGATGGCCTGGTTGTAGTGTACCTGAATAGTGTCATGTGACTGGCCTCGACCGGATAAGTGTCGGAGAGAAGCAGTTGATTGTAATTTATTATTATACAAATGTTATTTATAATTTATTATTTTAGCATATAGATATATATATATAGTGACACAGTAGTGTCAAGAAAGTTGTACCCTGTGTGGGGTTTAACGAATTATTTAATTTTAGTAAATTGCTAATTATAATTTATTATAGTAACATGTACATATTATCTTTATATCATAGTTCAAATACCTCTAGACCAAAGGAAAGTTGATTTTTATATAAAATTAAAGATTAATTTATTTTTGTGTATTTATGTATCCCGAACTCTTTATTACAAAAGGAGTAAATCTTGCCATCTTCAAAAATTACTTTTTTGTAATGGTCGTATATATACGTCTTGCGCGCTACTGTTTCTGATGTAAATTTTTATGCGTAAAATTTTTAGCGGCTTCAAATCAAGCGGGAGAAAGCTGGTAGGCCTACATGTGAGAGAATGGGTCTGTGTGGTCAGTGTGCACCACAAAAAAATCCCGCAGCATGCAGTGCATAATGAGAAAAAACTGACCATTTTTTTTGGATTAAAATGACGACTTTGAGGTGTATTTTCGTATAGTATTTATCGTTGTATTCTCGTTTTCATGGTCCGCATGATAAAATGGAAAATAATTACAGAAATGGAGATGATTTGATTAATTCGTGATGAAAACGACCTGAAATTGAGCTCAAAGTAGCAGAAATGTTTGATTTTTACCAGTTCGGAGTAAACCCAAAACACACCAAGTCCAATACACGTTAACTGGGAGTCTAATATTCTTTTCACAATGCACTGATGTTTTTTATACCATTTTTACAATAAAGCAGTAGTCTCATAACAGTAAATTTGTACTTTTTGTATGAATAAAAATCAAAATAGAAAGCAATAGCAATATAAGTGGCCCTAGAGATGTGACTAATGAACAGAGGGATAGTTATTTAGTGCCAAAAAATGTCTACCTTGTTTATTCTGGACAATATTTTGAAATTGGCATCTTTTTTAATTTTCATGAAATTGGCCAAATTGCCAATTCTGACCACTTTATTGGTAGTTCAAATCGGTAAATGGGCGGTTCTTGTACTCAATGATAGAAAAAAATGGAGCTCTAAGAAATAAATTTTGAGTTTGGTCAAGTGAAACAATGGAATTGGCTAAAAAAAAAAGGCTCAAATTCGGCGAAATTTCGATGCGTATGTCGCCCAGACCGCTAACTCATGGGAACGTAAATCCGTGAGTTTTCGACCAAATTTCATACTTTTTGGTGTCATTACCATCGGGAAAAGATTCTCTATCATTTCATAAGAAAAAATAATTTTTTTTTTCCAAAAATTTTGTGACATAAAATGAGTTTCAGAAAGGGGCTTGCAACAGTCAAAAAGGGGTTAAAAAAAATTTCCCTTTTTCATTAGTTTAACATGCCCAGGTCTCTCCTATATTACACTTGCTTTTCATTTTTAATTTTTATTTACAAAAAAAAAAAAAAAAAAAAAAAAAAAAAAAAGAGGAGGAAAATTTATGGGTATGCAGACTAAATTAATAAGTAATGTCGGTGCATATGTGGACACGTATTAGATTGATCAGCTAGACGAGAAAAGGACAAGTGTCGTAGTTTGGGTATTTGGAATAATGAGCTACTTTCATTCTGAAAACCCTCCAGAAATCATCTTTTTTTCTGTAATATATCTTCCATTTTATCAGATGAGACAAAGAAACAAAGAATACAACCCTAAAAACCATATAAATACACCACAAAGTTGCTTTTTAAGCCAAAAGCTGTTTTTTTTTTTTTTCACTGTACTGCTTGCTTCATATTTTTTTTTCATGTGGTGCACACTTACCTCATAGACCCCTTCTCTCATATATATAGACCCCCATTTATGCTCACAGCTCATCTGAATGAGCTGTACCATGGTGTAGTACTGTGGGACTGACCAGTGCTTTCAAGGCCATAATACAATGGCACCCACCCTGAAAGGGTTAAGTGAGCAATAGAGCTAGGTTTAAAATTCCACTTACAGTACAACATTACTTACCTTAAAATATTTTAGTACTTATTTTTATAGTGAGGGTGAATATATTTATCGAAGGGGAAACCCCAATGAAAACTGCTGTAAAGCGAGGTCCTCCTTTTACCAAGCTGTTTTTACGTTCTTAGGTTCCCCGACTCCATGCAATGAAGGTAAATCACTGGTGGGTGGAAAAGAGCAGTTTTTTCAATATAAAAACATATAAAATGCCTGATAATGTTTTCAACTGTCATATTAAGTGCTTTATACAGCTAGGCCTAAAAATGTAAATACAAAAGCAAAAATAAATACAGCCTCCCCTCACTTAATGGTGGAGTTCTGTTCCTAAGACCACATTGGTAAACGAATTTGTCACTAAGTGGGGGAGCATGCTATAATCGTAGTGGTTTATGTCAACCATCTTTGATATTATTTTAATGTTACTTTTTCACAATTTATAATATTTCGGTATATTTTTTAAATGTTTATACAGTAGTGTACTGTATATATTGTAATAAACAACCAAGGAAATCAGCTCTAATATGCATTATTTAGGTATACTGATCAGAAAAGCAAGTCATAAGTTTGAGTCGTCGGTAAACAAGTACGTCAGTAAATGAGGAGAGACTGTTTCAAAAGTACGTAAAATACTTGCCTTTTGAATGCAGTGCTGGTTGCCTTTCTCTTATGCAACTGTTGTGTGAAAATGGTGGAAAAGAGTAAAGCGCTGAATGTGATGAATAATGACTTAATTGAAAGCCAAGAAAAACGTGGAACACTGAAAAAGGGTGTGGAGTAAGCGGGCCTTTTGTATCATTTTATTCATTTATCATGCTTGTAAAAAAGTTTTGCTCATGGGGAAAGGTGTGCTCTCCTGGCAAGTCACTCTTATAAAACTCCTCTGTTATTTTTTTTTATTAACACTTTAACTGTTTCCCACCAAGGCAGGGTGACCCACCAAGCAGGGTGACCCACCAAGGCAGGGGGGGACCACCCAAGGCAGGGTGACCCACCAAGGCAGGGTGACCACCCAAGGCAGGGTGGGCCCACCAAGGCAGGGTGACCCACCAGGCAGGGTGACCCACCAAGGCAGGGTGACCACCAAGGCAGGGTGACCCACCAAGGCAGGGTGGACCACCAAGGCAGGGTGACCCACCAAGGCAGGTGACCCACCAAAGGGAGGGTGACCCACCAAGGCAGGGTGGAACCCCCAAGGCAGGGTGACCCACCAAGGCAGGGTGACCATAAAAGCACTTTCATTATCCATCACTTTATCACTGTCTTGCCAGAGGTATGCCTACACTACAGGTAAAAACTGCAACATCAGCACCCCTCTTCAGAGTGCAGGCAGTATACTTCCTGCCTCCAGGATCAAGTCCGGCTTGCTGGTTTCCCTGAATCCCCTTTATACATGTTATTCTGCTCACAAAATCCAAAAGCACGTCAAGTCCTAAAAACCATTCATCTCCACTCGCTCCTGTCTAACACATTTACGCATGCCCGCTGGAAGTCAGAGCTCCTCTACACAAAAACCCTTTTCCCCCTCCCTCCAAACCTTTCCTAGACCCCACCCCTAGCCCGCCTTCCTTCCACTACAGATTTATGTGCTCTCCAAGTCATTCTATATCGTTCCTCCCCTCTAAATATCTGAACCACCTCAACAACCCTTTCTCAGCCCCCTGGATAATACTTTTAGTAACCCTGCACCCACTCCTAATTTCCGAACTATGGATTCTCTGCATTCATACCACACATTGCCCTCAGACACAACATCGCTGCCTTAGCCTTCTCCTTGTTGCTACATTCGCCCCTCAATGCTTCACACCCATATAAGAGTACCAGTATAACTATACTCTCATACAATCCCCCCCTTTGCTTCATGGATAATGTTCTTTGTCTACACAAAATCCTCAGTGCACCACCGACTTTTTCTCCCCTCACAATTTGTGATTCACCTTGTCTTTCATAGACCCATCTGCAAACAAGTCCACTCCCAAATATCTGAATACAGTCACTTCCCCCATACTCCCTCCCTCCAATCTGATATCCAAACTTTTATTACTTAAATTTTTTGTTATCCTCATCACCCAACACTTTCCTGTGTCCACTTTTAATTTCCTCCTTTTACATACCTTTCTAAACTTGGTCACCAACCTCTACAACTTCCCCCTTCGGAATCTCCCACAAGCACTGTCATCAGCAAAAGGCAACTATGGCAACTCCCACTTTGCATTTTGTGTTAGATTCTCCATCTTTTAATCCCACATCTCTTGCCAACACCTGAGCATTCACTTCTCTTACAACCCTATCTATAAATATATTGAACAACCATGGTGACACCACACATCCCTGTCTAAGGCCTATTTTTACTGGGAAATATTCTCCCTCTCTCCTACATACTCAACCTGAGCCTCACTGTCCTTGTAAAAATCTTCACTGCTTTCAGTAACCTGCCTCCTATTCCATACATTAGCAACATTTCCACAGTTTCCCTCGAATCTACCCTATCAAAGCCTTTCAAATCCATAATTGCAACCAAAACCTCTTTACCTTATGTAAATACTGTTCACCTATGTTTTATTGTAAACACTGGTTTACACAAACCCTCTACCCTTCCTAAATCCTCCTTGTCCTCTGCGATCCTGCTGCCCGTCTTACTCTTAATTCTTCTATGTAGAGCAGTTTTTTGTTAATGCACTTGAAAAGCACATCAGAAATGAAAAGCCCTTGAAAAGGCCTTTATGGAAAATGATATTTATTTAGGATATACTCAGTTGCATTTGCAAAAAAAAAAAAAAAAAAAATGCTGTTTTATACTGAGGTATTCTAAATATGCACACACTTAAACAGGTCACACACAAAAAAAAAACTGCTCTCCATAACCCCTTTGTTTTTTAAAAATATAGTACCAGCCCCTCTCTCACCGAGGCAAGGTGACTTAAAGAGAAGAAACAAAAGTTTTTCTTTTTAAATTTAGTAATATACACAGGATTTTAGTCACCTTTTTTGGCACACTTGACTATGGAGAAGTTTCAGTATATAAAAATTGAAATATACAAGAGTTCCTCCCTTAACTAGTATTTCTTAATATTACCCTTCCTCTTGATGATGTCTTCAAGTTTCTTCTCAAGCCTTCCTAGGTACTGATGAGTCATGCTTATGAAGGATAGAAAAGTCAGCCCTCTCCCACACTTGCTTAATGGCAATTAAGATTTTGAGATCAAAGAACACATCCCTGCCACGAAACTTAAACTTACTAAGTTTCAAAAACGGTCTCTTTCGGATTTAAGTGCAGTTAGTTTCCTGACCACATTAAGTATTAAAAAAAGCATTAAATTTAGCCAGTTTTATTTTGTTTTGGTCACTAGTTTCAAGAGGTACAGTTTGTCATAACCAAGTTGTCTTTGCACTTTTTGAATGTGTTGGGTAAATAGTGTGGTAAAGGTGTACTTAAAGGGGATGTATGTGACACTGTAAGAATAATTTCATAAGATTTGCTGAGTGTAGTTTTATCCTTATTTCTTGTTGAATTTAAATGATCAGAAGCTTCACAGACAAAAGGCATCAGTAAGAAAGGAATGAATGTTGTGTCCACCCATTATGCTGCCAAGTCAAGCCACCTTTAGGGGGTTATTTTTACACAACCCGCAAGTGGGTAAAGAAAAAATAATTTTATTTTATCAAGCTTTGTGCAAGGTGCACCTGCAGTGGCTAAACGCGAGGGCTGGAGTTTTGAGACTCTATGACCGCGGGTTCAATCCCGGCCGAGGGTATGGTTTTTTTTGGGATCTGTAATAGTTGAAGTATGACACGGCCCCTGGCACCATCAGTGTGACAAAGGCCACTGGCACCATATGTGACCAGGCCCTGGCACCATCAGAGTGACACAGGCACTGGCACCATCAGTGTGACACAAAGGGCCCCCGGCACCATCATGTGACACAGGCCACTGGCACCACCAGTGTGACACAGGCCACTGGCACCACCAGTGTGACCAGGCCACTGGGCACCCCCAGAGTGACACAGGCCACTGGCACCACCAGTGTGACACAGGCCACTGGCACCACCAGTGTGACACAGGCCACTGCACCACCAGTGTGACACAGGCCACTGGCACCACCAGTGTGACACAGGCCACTGGCACCACACCAGTGTGACACAGGCCACTGGCACCACCAGTGTGACACAGGCCACTGGCACCACCAGTGTGACACAGGCCACATGGCACCACCAGTGTGACACAGGCCACTGGCACCACCAGTGTGACACAGGCCACTGGCACCACCAGTGTGACACAGGCCACTGGCAACCACCAGTGTGACACAGGCCACTGGCACCACCAGTGTGACACAGGCCACTGCACCACCAGTGTGACACAGGCCACTGGCACCACCAGTGTGACACAGGCCACTGGCACCACCAGTGTGACAAGGCCACTGGCACCACCAGTGTGACACAGGCCACTGGCACCACCAGTGTGACACAGGCCACTGGCACCACCAGTGTGACACAGGCCACTGGCACCACCAGTGTGACACAGGCCACTGGCACCACCAGTGTGACACAGGCCACTGGCACCACCAGTGTGACACAGGCCACTGGCACCACCAGTGTGACACAGGCCACTGGCACCACCAGTGTGACACAGGCCACTGGCCCCATCGGCGTGACACAGGCCACTGGCCCCATCGGCGTGACACAGGCCACTGGCCCCATCGGCGTGACACAGGCCACTGGCCCCATCGGCGTGACACAGGCCACTGGCCCCATCGGCGTGACACAGGCCACTGGCCCCATCGCGTGACACAGGCCACTGGCCCCATCGGCGTGACACGCAGGCCACTGGCCCCATTCGGCGTGACACGCAGGCCACTGGCCCCATCGGCGTGACACGCAGGCCACATGCCCCCATCGGCGTGACACGCAGGCCACTGGCCCCATCGGCGTGACACGCAGGCCACTGGCCCCATCGGCGTGACACGCAGGCCACTGGCCCCATCGGCGTGACACGCAGGCCACTGGCCCCATCGGCGTGACACGCAGGCCACTGGCACCATCGGCGTGACACGCAGGCCACTGGCACCACCGGCGTGACACAGGCCACTGGCACCACCGGCGTGACACAGGCCACTGGCACCACCGGCGTGACACACAGGCCACTGGCACCACCGGCGTGACACAGGCACTGGCACCACCGGGCGGACACACAGGCCACTGGCACCACCGGCGTGACACGCAGGCCACTGGCACCACCGGCGTGACACGCAGGCCACTGGCACCACCGGCGTGACACGCAGGCCACTGGCCCCATCGGCGTGACACGCAGGCCACTGGCCCCATCGGCGTGACACGCAGGCCACTGGCCCCATCGGGTGACACGCAGGCCACTGGCCCATCGGCGTGACACGCAGGCCACTGGCACCCATCGGCGTGACACGCAGGCCACTGGCACCACCGCGTGACACGCAGGCCACTGGCACCACCGGCGTGACACAGGCCACTGGCACCACCGGCGGACACAGGCCACTGGCACCACCGCGTTTACACAGGCCACTGGCACCACCCGCGTGACACAGCCACTGGCACCACCGGCGTGACACACAGGCCACTGGCACCACCGGCGTGACACACAGGCCACTGGCAAACCCCGGCGGTGACACACAGGCCACTGGCAAACCCCCGGGGTGACACAGGCCACTGGCACCACCGGCTGACCCCAGGCCACGGGACCCAACCGGCTGACACAGGCCACTGCCCCCAGTAGTTCTGGCACCCAAAAAATTTGTTACTAATGCCAGTAAAACTTCTGCTTATTGATAACGTCAAATCTTTCCTTTTTTTTTTTTCAAAGTTACCCATTGGGGTATCTGCAGCTTTTTTTTTACCTTTTCACATTTAAAATTTAAAAATCCCCAAAATATAGAGCAAAAACAAAATATCAGTGAAAACAACATATGTGGTGAAAATACAAACGCTGAGGGCCCCAACCAAACCCTGCCACTCGTCGTGGGGGGGAAGCTCCCACCCACGAAAAAACCCTTTGGTTTTCGGGAAATTTTTGAATTTTAGATTTCAGATGAAGTTAATGTGGGCCTGTATTAAATATTTGAAAAACTATTCTCTTAATTTAAATGAATGCTTATTCTCAGTATAAATTAAAAAATCCCAGGGGGGGTTTAAAAAAATTAAATTTCCCCCTAAAATCCATGTTAATACTTGCACTAAATTTTAAACTTTCTCTTGAGGGTTATAAATCTAGAAAAAAGAAGATAAAAACTGAATTTTATACCTTTTTAAGACATCATAAGAAAACAGCTAGGAAAGTCTAAAAAATTTTTTTTTATTTAAAGGGTGAAACTGAAACATTAACATTCCATAATGTTCATTACATACACTGTTTCTTTCAAAAATCATTTTTTAAAAAATTTAAAAAAAAAAAAAGGTTTAAAAACTGAAATTTTAAAATCAAATTATAATAAGAATTGAAGAGGGATCCCCTCTCCCCCATTATTAAAAATTTAAAAAAATTGTGAAATATTAAAAGTAGAGCATGATAGGATGATGCCGGGCCCGGAAGCGTCGCAAGGCAGAGAGAGCCGTTGATTTGGGGATCTGTTGATAAAAGAGGTAGATTTTTTTAAATTTTTTTTTTTGTTGAAGGGGGGGCCAATTTAAAAAAATGTTGAAGAGGCAGATTTTTTTTTTTCTTTTTTTAAACAAAAAAAATCGGCCATTCCCGCCAAGGCAGGGGGGGCCCCAAAAAAAAAAAACTTTTATCCTTTACTTTTCCCTCACTGACTTGCCAGAGTGGACTTTTCACTACAGTTTTAAAAACTGCCCAAAATTTAAAACCCCTCCTTTAGAGTGTGAAGGGATTTTTTGGTAGAGGGTAGCGGGGTTAAATTATACGTCTTGGGGAGGCTTCTAATTTTTATTTTTAAGCGGGGTGGGTCCCCAAGGCTTGTGTGTTTGACCCCTGGCCCCGGGCAGGGCCATCCCACAAGAGAGCTGGGAGGCCTTTGTTCTTGCTGCTAGGTGCTGGTGAGGGAGGCAGAGGCAAAGGCAGGCAGGCAGGCTCAAGTGGCCACCAAGAGGCCTGGCTACAGAGGGCAGCACTTGAGTGGCGCGAAATATGAACTAAGCTGGCAGACAGCATGGGCTGTCTGTGCAGACAGTACAGGCTGTCTACAAAGCGTGTGCTTATCATACCTCTGCTTAATGCTATGTATGGATCATGCCTCCACTACATCGCTTCTCCAACTATCCACTTCCTGTGGCTGAAGAAACAATTCCTAATATCCCTGTGATTCATCTGTGTCTTCACTTCCAACTGTGTCCCCTTGTTGCTGTGTCCCATCTCTGGAACATCCTGTCTTTGTCCACCTTGTCAATTCCTCTCAGTATTTTGTATGTCGCTATCATGTCCCCCCCCCCTCTCTCTCCTGTCCTCCAGTGTCGTCAGGTTGATTTCCCTTAACCTCTCCTCGTAGGACATACCTCTTAGCTCTGGGACTAGTCTTATTGCAAGCCTTTGCACTTTCTCTAGTTTCTTTACGTGCTTGGCTAGGTGTGGGTTCCAGACTGGTGCCACATACTGCAATATGGGCCTAACATACACGGTGTACAGGGTCCTGAACGATTCCTTATTAGATTAGGTTAGGTTAGGTGCCCATATGCTGCAGCAGTTATTTGGTTGATGTGCGCTTCAGGAGATGTGCCTAGTGTTATACTCGCCCCAAGATCTTTTTCCTTGAGTGAGGTTTGTAGTCTCTGGGCCCCCTAGACTGTATTCTGTCTGCAGTCTTCTTTGCCCTTCCCCAATCTTCATGACTTTGCACTTGGTGGGGTTGAACCTCAGGAGCCAATTGCTGGACCAGGTCTGCAGCCTGTCTAGATCCCTTTGTAGTTCTGCCTGGTCTTCGATCGAATGAGTTCTTCTCTTCAACTTTACGTCATCTGCAAACAGGGACACTTCGGAGTCTATTTCTTCCGTCATGTCGTTCACAAATACCAGAAAGAGCACTGGTCCTAGGACTGACCCCTGTGGGACCCCGCTGGTCACAGGTGCCCACTCTGACACCTCGCCACGTACCATGACTCTCTGCTGTCTTCCTGATAAGTATTCCCTGATCCATTTTAGTGCCTTCCCTGTGTGTGTGTGTGTGTGTGTGTGTGTGTGTGTGTGTGTGTGTGTTGTGTGTGTTGTGTGTGTTGTGTGTGGTTGTGTGTGTTTGTGTGTGTTGTGTGTGTGTTTGTTGTGTGTGTGTTGTGTTTTTTTGTGTTGTGTGTGTTGTGTGTGTGTGTGTGTGTTTTGTGTGTTTGTGTGTGTGTGTGTGTTTTGTGTGTGTTGTGTGTGTTTGTGTGTGTGTGTGTGTTTGTGTGTGTGTGTGTGTGTGGTGTGTGTTGTGTGTGTGTGTGTTTTGTGTGTGTGTGTGTGTGTGTGTGTGTGTGTGTGTGTTTGTTGTGTGTTGTGTGTGTGTGTGTTGTGTGTTGTGTGTGGTGTGTGTTGTGTGTGTGTGTGTTGTGTGTGTGTGTGAGGGAGTGTTTGTGTGTGTGTGAGGGGAGTGTTGTGTGTGTGTGTGAGGGGAGTGTTGTGTGTGTGTGTGAGGGGAGTGTTGTGTGTGTGTGTGGGGTGTGTGTGTGTGGGGTGTGTGTGGTGTGTGTGTGTGTGAGGGGAGTGTTGTGTGTGTATAGGGGAGTGATGTGTGTGTGTGTGAGGGAGTGTGTATTTGTGTCAAGGAGTGTGTTCGTGTGTCAGGGAGTGTGTGCACACGTGAGGGAATGTGTGCGCACGCGTGAGGGAGTGGTGGCCACGCGTGTGAGGGTGTGTGTGAGAGCACGCGTGTCAGGGGGTGTGTATACTCGCCTAATTGTACTCGCCTAATAGTGGTTGCAGGGGTCGAGACTCGGCTCCTGGCCCCGCCTCTTCACTGAGTGCTACTAGGTCCTCTCTCTCCCTGCTCCATGAGCTTTATCATACCTCATCCTTTAAAGCTATGTATGGTTCCCGCCTCCACTACCCACTTTCTAGGTTATTCCACTTCCTGACTTTTTTACTGAAGAACCAAACCCCCACACCTTCCACCCCCACCTTCCCATCAATAAACACCATCCACCCTTCATAAATGAAACTTTGGCTCACACTCCAACCGCACATCAATTACAGTGGACGCCTCGACCACCAACGATGGCATCGATTAAACGATAAAATCTGACTAGCGGATACATTTTAAACGTAAAATTTTTGCCTCGACTAGCGCTAAAAAACTGCGACCAACACTATTTGTTTCCGTCTGAACCGCGTCCACGTTCTGGCCAGTGTTTTACAAGGCCCCCCAGCCAGCCACCGTGGTCGCATCCAAGCCTGCAAATCTGGAAACTTGTCAGTTATCACAGCTTTTTAGTGATTTGCAAAAACCGCAAAATAAGTCCACCTATTGAGACCCCAAGAAATCTTCTAGTGCCAACCCCCCCCCCCTACAGCAAAAAGGGTGAGAATTACTATGATATGAAGAAGAGATCATTGCTAAGTATGCAAGTGGAGTGCGTGTCTCCCGAGCTGGCCAGGTTGTACACAAAACCCCAATCAACATCGCTACTAATTGTGGCCAAGAAAACGGCAATCGAGGAAGCTGTTCTTGCCACAAGTGCAACTAATGGTTTTTCGAAACTAGATCGCAATACTCCGAAGATGTTGAGAGAATGTTAATTGTGTGGATAAACAAAAAACAGATACAGGAATAGCAAATCTCTCAAGCCGATCATTTTGTGAAAAGGCTAGGAAGTTGCATGACGATTAATGAAAAAAATGCAGCTACTATGGTGTTAGTGAATTTAAGGCCAGCAAAAAGTGTTGGTTTTTGAGAGATTTAAAGGAAGGGAAGTAACCCGGAAAAGGACTTTCCACCTTTCAATCCTAATGCAAGGGGATTCCCCTTCTAACACTTTAAGACCATCAACACTCCTCCTCCCCTCCCCTCCTCCCATCCCAACAATCATCCCACCAGATCTCCAAGAAAGGTAAGTGTCCATGTAACTGTGCATGGCCTTATTCAGTTTGTGTGTGATAAAAATTAATATTTCATGTGGAAAAAACAATTTTTTGTTTTCATACTTTGGGGGTGTCCTACACGGATTAATTTGATTTCCATTATTTCTTATGGGGAAAATTAACTTTGACTAACGATAATATTGACTGACGATGAGCTCTCAGGAAGCGATTATAGTTTTAGTCGAGGGTCCACTGTATTAAAAACCATTGGTCTCCATTCATTTCTATCAAATGCACTCAGGGCAAACGCTTGCTGGAATTCCAAGCCCCCTCGCACACAAAACCTCCTTTATCCCCTTCCTCCAACCCTTTCTAGGCCGACCTCTACCCTGCCATCCCCTCCACTACAGATTTATACACACTCGGAAGTCATTTATGTAATGCATGTTTCAAATTCAAATAATTTAATTTCTTTGCATAGTATACAATGTGTAGTTGAATATGTAAAATCTTCAGCACAGAGAATGCCAGTAACAATGCCTGAGCATTTTTGGACTGGACTGATCCTAGAACAGCTTACACCACCTGCTTTAGACTAGACATAGAATATGGAGTGTGAATTTTGTTTGAACATTAATACAATAAAGAAAGGTACCAAAAAGTTTTTATAATTAGTAAAATTTTATAGTAGAAGGAATGCAAATAAAAAAAAATAAAATTACAATTACTACAATTTACAATAGTACAATTTTAAGTGTGTAATAATATTAAATTAATTTGGGTGTTCTTTAGTTAAAACCCTTTCAGGGTCCCGTCCGTATCTACGGCTGGTCGGTGAAGTGTCCAAACCGTAGATCTACGCCAAAATTTCAGCGCCGTCAAATTTAGCGCGAAAGCTTCTCTCATAGGCCTACATATGAGAGAATGGGTCTGCGCGTGGGTGTGCGCCGTAAACAAAAAATCTAGGCGCCTGCATAGCATGTGGGAAACCCGGCTCAGTCACCCTTGTTCACCAATGTCTCGTCGCAAG
The DNA here is from genome assembly GCF_026875155.1 of Cherax quadricarinatus. NCBI lineage: Eukaryota > Metazoa > Arthropoda > Malacostraca > Decapoda > Parastacidae > Cherax > Cherax quadricarinatus. The sequence continues at coordinate 24,571,043 of NC_069443.1, read as the reverse complement.
TCAGCTTCTGACTCCCCGGAAAATTGGGACTCTCCTCTTCCTGTCTGATAGTTCTGACACTGATGTGAATGGAAATGAAGACGAATTCTACGGCTTTGATGAGTTAAGTGACCGAAAATAATGTGACCAGGATATCGATAAAAGTGCAAAAACCCCCCGCGATCCTCGACCTACTACCTCTGGTGTGGGCACTCGTGACTCCACGTCAAGTTGTTCCTAAACGTAAGAGAAAAACTAATATTTTCCACCCGTGGCCTGGCCTCTGATCAGTAATGAACGATGATTTCTGACGTGGATTTGGTTGATTTATTGCGCTCGACTATCATTCTCTAGTATGATAGTGAGGAAACATATTCACCATGAAGCGTCGGTATGTGCGCCGCCGCATGCGTCTCCCGGGTAGTGTACCTATGCATGCCCAGGGGACGGAGTACATCCCGTAGTAACATGCCCGGAATACATCCCGTGGGCACCTACAACACACCACGATTTTAGGTAGGGATAGTGGAGATGATGGTGGCTACAACTGGCATGGATGGGCACAACATCAGTGGATGGTGTTAGTGGGGCTGGTGGTGTAGTGGCGACCGCCATCGTGACTCAGCTGTGCCACCACGCGGGAACCCACGCTGCACTTCGTCATTCAAGGACAAAGAGGAGCGTCACCCACCACCCGCACAACCAACCCGTACACCAGCCTTATGAGTACATATATCCACCCCACAAACCGTATCTGGGATTGGCACAAAATCCCAATTTTGTTCCCAGCCCTCACCACTTTGAAGAACTCGCAAAGTGAATTCTACCTACCTGTCCCCTTGAACCACGCCAATGAACTGAGATCTTTGAATTATTCTTTGACACAGCCATTGATGAAACTATTGTCAGGGAAGAGTAATCTAAGTATTTGCAGTACACCATGGCAAATACGATCCTTATCACCCCAGTCAAGACTACACAGGTGGAAAGAGACGACTGTTCAGAAATTATTTTTTGCTTTTTGCAACAATAAAGCTTTATGCCTCACGTCAATAAGCATAATATAAAAAGCATACTGGTCCACAGATCGCTAATTTGTACCCATCCATCAGTGAAATAATACCAGTGACAGTTTTTTATCTTACTCTTACGTATGTTGCATGCCAACTTCTCTGACAAAACCAGGCATGACAGAAGTGACGGTTATACAAGGATTAGAAATGTTTTTCAATGTATCTCAAAGACAAAAGTTCAGGATATACTTTTTAATCCCATTCAAGAATCTTGTAATTGACGAGTCCTTTGATTTTTGTTTCAAAGGGTAGAACTGTCATTCAACATATATACCGAGCAAAGAGGAACCGCTTTGGTATAAAATTGATGTACTCTGTGATTGTGTACAGTGGCCTGGTGGTTGGATATTGTTGTATACACGGGTATAAAAATTGAAAAGATACCAAGATGTATTGGTATATCAAGGTGAGACGAAGTGAGAACATGATGGCTACGCTTATCATGGAAGGGCCATAACATTATTACCATAACTGGTACACATCTCCATGGGGAAGTGGAACGAATTCTTCCTCCGTAAGCCATGCGTGTTGTAAGAGGGCGACAAAATGGCCGGGAGCAAGTGGCTAGTAACCTCTTCTCCTGTATATATTACTAAATGTAAAAAGGAGAAACTTCGTTTTTCCTTTTGGGCCACCACCCGCCTCGGTGGGATACGCCTTGGTGTGTGAAAGAAAGAAAGAACTGTTACACAAGAAGCCCAATACTCCAGTGATTTCATGCGAGTGAACAAGACAGGCGTGGTGGCACAGGTGCTTATCTAAATCGTAAACATATGCCAGGCTCCAACGCAGGTGTTCCGTGGTGATGCGTGCAGGTGGTTTACTGCCAATGACATCATGGCATTACGGTGGCATGACAAACGAGTGTCCACATTGTTGAAACCATTTCACCGTAATGAAATGCTAAGACAGAGGCAAAGTTGATCGAGTGACTAATGAACGTATTTCGAAAACCATGAACAGTGATTGAATTATACACAAAAAAAAAAAAAAAAAACAAATGCGATTAGGTTGACAAGTTGACATGCAGATTGGTTTTGTTTGACTGTGTTCGGGAAGAGTTCAAGTGGTACAGAAACTTTTCTTTCCCATCTCATGGACATTTCAATGCTGAAAGCATATAATAAGGTCCAAATAAGACTGGTAAACAGACCCACCGTATGGTGAAATTTTGGTTTGGCTGTTTGTCAGACAACTCATAATGAAGTACAAGGTAACCCCCCCCAACACCTGCAATACAACATGGGTCCCACGAATTCATCACAAATATACCCAAGCGTTTGAGAAGAGATGGGTATCATTTTCATACTACAGCTTCCTTCAAACTCAAAGAATTTGCTCAGAGAGATGCATGGTCTGAGCACAAACAAAACGACGGCAACAAAGACGCAAAGACACTCGGTTTAAGGTGTGAGGAATGTAAGGTGCCTCTGTGCAATTGTGCCTTTGTTTCAAGGAAGTTCCACAAAGCGCCAGCAGTTCTAAAACCATAATCCATGATTGTAAATATGTAAATAATGATAAACATTAGTATTATACAATAATTTGTGCATGTTTTATTGAATAAACAACAGTGGTAAACAATAATATGAATAATAACTTTAGTGCGGTATTGTGTTCAATACAGTGGAGTTTAATATATATAAATTTATATACAGTAGTTTGGTGCCCTCAGAGGGCCCCCCAATGTTAGTAGGAATAGAAAAAAATTGGAAAAGAAAAAGAAAAAACAACTAAAACAAACAAAATAAATATAATACGCGTATTGGAATTGCGTCGATGTTGCGCCACCCCGGACCACAACATTTACCTTACAAACTTCTTGGCACTGTATCTCGGTTAGGTACTGAATCAGATTCCTAATTTTTTTTGTTTTAATACCTTCAACAAAAATATGCTCTTTTAATTCTGTAAGAAAAAATAATTTGTTTTTTTTTTCACAATTTCTGGAACTGGTGGCGTGACTTCAGATTTTTGCCTTGGACCCCTGAAAGGGTTAATTGGGAATCTTCTGAAATAGTTGCAAACTGGGTTCTGTGATTTGAGGCATAGAATTTTTTAAAAAGTGGTGGTATAGTTAATTTGGGAAAATAGTGATTTTTTCTTTTATAGCCCTAAATTGATTAACGACAGGATATCTTTTACAGGTTCGGGAAATGTAGATCTGTGGCCTTTATGTAAGCATGCACTTTTGCATAGGGTGAGGTGGAATAGGGGATGGTGAAGTTTTGTGCCCTTGTGTTGTTCCTGAGTTTTGTTGTAGCTATCAAGGAGAGGTTTGAGGGGAATGTTTATATTGATAGTGTAACCCTTTCAGGGTCTAAGATCCCAATCTGAAATTGTCCACAGGACCAAGAATTTTCAATTTTTTTTTCTTATGGAATGGTAGGGAATCTCTCTCTGGAGGTAATAAACGAAAATACGAAATTTTTGGTGGTCAGTTGACAAAATTAACACTAGGGCAAAATTTTGCTGTGTCAGCAGTATTTGCACATTGTGGCGATTTTACACCAATTTAACAACCCTTTTCATGGTTTCGCCATCCTAGTACGGCTTACGCAACCATGGTTTTCGACGTATCTAGTACCCTAAATGCTAGCGCCCTACGAAAAATCTAGTGAGAGAAAGCTGGTAAGGTCTACATATGTAAGAATGGGTATATGTGGTCAGTGTGCCATATAAAAAAAAATCCGCAGCACATCCGTGCGTAATGAGAGAAAATGAACTTGACCATGTTTTTTGTTTTAAAAACAGCGACTTAGCACAGTATTTACCCTATGGTATTTAGTTGTTGTATTCTAGTTTTTTCCTGGTCTCACAATTTTATAGAATGGAAGACGATATTACAGAAATTGAGATGATTTTGACTGGTTTTTTTAACAAGAGAAACTACCATGAAATTGCGCTCAAAGTAGCAGAAATGTTCGATTTTTATAACAAAGATTGTTCAAAAATAAACATATCTTGCTATCGTCCGATACACGTCAACTGGTGAGGTGCTAATTTTCTTTCACAAGTGAGCTGATAATAATTTATACATTTTCTTATCACCAATGGCAGTAGTCCTGCATAACAGTAAAATCTTCTATTTTTTTTGTGAGAATAAAAATTAAAAGCTGAAAGCAAAAGAAGTAAGAGGGGGCATGGAAGACTGATTAATGAACAGAGAAATTGTATTTTAGTGCCAGGAATGTCTTTCCTTTGTTTATTCTGGACCCTATTCCGGAAATTAGCATCTTTTGAAATATGTGTGAAATTGGGCAAAATTGCTAAAATTCTGACCACTTGTATTGGATAGTTTGAAATCGGTAAATGGGTGTTTTTTTGTACTCATTCGATAGAAAAAATGGACTCTAAGCGAAATAGTACATGATTTTTGCCAACAAGTACACAGGAATTGGCTGAAAATAGGCTCAATAGTGGGCAAAATTGCCGATGCGTAAAACATCGTCGACCACTTAACTTTTGCAAGAGCAAATTTCCGTAAGTTTTCCATCAAATTTTCATACTTTTGGTGTTTATTATGATTGGGAAAAGAATTCCTCTATCTTTTTCACAAGAAAAAATAATTTTTTTTTTTTTTTGAATTTTGGCGACACCTGAGAACAAGTCTGAGAGGGCCTCTGTCGACCCCTGATAAAGGGTACGACCTATCATAGCCCAATACTTAATTCTGGTTGGCCAAATTCTTAGCTAATTTTGCTAGTATGATGCCTTTCCACTTTATTGATTGAGCACCAAGAAACTTGCCACTTCACCTGTTTCAAGTACCCAATAAAGTGATAGAAAATTTGGTTATTTGGCCAATCACACAGCATTCAGAAGTGCCAGTTTGAAAATAGGGTCCTGAAATGAACAATCCCAGACATTCAGGCACTAAAAATAAACATTTCCTCCCTCCTGTTGATCAGTTGCATCCCCAGCTTCTGCAATTGTTACACATGAATTCCATTTTTAATTTTTATTCACATATACTAAAAAACAAAAAATAAAATATTTATTGATATGCAGTCTACTGCATTATCGTACTAATCGTTAAATACAATGTCCAGTTTTTTGCTGGTTTCAATCCTCTCCTCTCCTCATCCTCTCTGGTATGTCTCTAACATGTTGATGCATGAGGTTTTTCCAGTACCACATCCATCCTTCTTGGCTCTCCATGTTTTCGGGACCCCCATGGGGCTCCAGGTTTTCCCAGTCAATCTCCTTGTTTGGAAATCACCCATATCTAGTAACTTTGCTCCCCCCCATGTAGTGCTTCTCACTGGCCACCTCGGCTAGTGTGCCGTCCATTGCTCTTGCCTTTGCTCTCATCGTATTCCTTCTACTTGGCTCCCTGCAGTTCTGTGTGGGTTGTGCATTACTGCAAATTATCATCTTATGTCCCTGAAGACTGGATTGTTTTCCTACTAAACTAGTCCCTTTTGCCCGGTGGCCATCCATCCTCCATTTTCTCAAAACCCCACTGGTTTTTTAATGAAGCAGTGCAACTCCTCCCTCCCCTCTCCTCCCTCTGTCCCTTTCCTGAGGATTTGATATCCGGATGGAAAGATTGAAATCTGTTATTATTCTAGTAAGTTTTGTTTCAGTGTGAGGCTATTATGGTCTGGGGATATCTCCTTGATTCTTTCGTGCCACTCCTCATACTTAATTTGCTATTTCCATCTGCATTTTGTATTCCACACCTTCAACATCCTTTTCTAAGAAGTGTGTTCTGGGAGGTTTATTATGGGGTATGGGGCGAAGTGGGAGACCTGATAAGGAACTATGGATGGTTGCTGTGGGGGTGTAGTTTTGTAAATGCAGTCGGTGGGGGCATTGGGATGTGGTATGGGTGTTTTTGGTATTAGAGTGTCTGGTTTGCACTGGGTTGAACCTGGTTGGGAGGCTTCTATAGGAAAGTTGTGAGGGAGGCTGTATTTGGATTCTTCTTTCCTGTGTCCTGGGATTCTCTGTCTGTCTTCTCCATCCCCAGTTCTTCCTTCCTTTCCGCCTTTTTGTACCATCTCTCTGTTACCCTGCCTTTCTTTCTTGTGTTCTGTCGCGTTTCGAGAATACACTTCCCTTGTATGCCGGCAATGTCCCTTAATCGCCTTGCTTTCTCCGCAGGGAAACTGTTCCGAGTCAATTCTGCCTTGAAGCACTTTCACTGGCCGGGTTCTTTTTTTTAACAAACACCCCCCTATTCTTCCGAAAATTTTCCACTGGGTCATGACGACTCTCCTATTTGCTTCATGATGCTTTCAATTGCTTTATTTTTTTTTTTCCCTTGTTTTCTTGCTTCATACGTTTCCCCCCTCAACTTCCTGGTGCCCATAACACAAAGACTGACCTCACCCTTATCTTTCTCCCACTGCATATCCCCTCATTCAATTTGATTTCCTCCATTGCTAGCTTTCCTTTTCTTTCAGTTTCACTAGCTAATGTACTTGGCTTCAGTGGCCTGTCATTTTCCCTTTTTCGGGCTTTCCCCTGGGCTCTGCTGTGGTCTGTTAGGGCCTCCACATATAGCTTAGCTCTTTTCATTTACTATAGTCTCCACTGAATAGAGCTTCTAACAGCAGTTTTGCTCCTTCTTTCACTACATCCCCTTATTTGTGACTGAGTAAGCAGTCCCTCCTGTTGACAATCCCAAAATGTTCCCTTTAGATTCTTTTGGCTGTTTCAGATTTTTTCTAGTTCCTCATCAAAATCTATATCCTAGCCTCTGCTGCTTTGACTTGCACCACTCACTTCCTGCTTTCCCATATCTATCCTCTCTTCCATTCTCATGCTAAGTTCTTCTAAGTTTCTTTTCCCATTCATGTTCCCTTTTTATGAGCTCTGCTACCCCAAACTCCTTTGCCAGCTTCCTCCTCCTGCCCCTTGTATTTTCTTGTTGCTCTCTGTAAACCACATTTTGTTTTATCCTGATTGCCTCAAGTGGGAAACCCTATGTAATCCTGTGTGTTAGGTTAGTAGTGTGTAAGTCAGAGTGTGGGGGGGAGGTAGAGGGGGAACTGGTGGCTAATTGTGGAGAGGCGTTGGGAGCGGGATTAGGGGGGAAATATGGGGAGAGGTGGGGAGGGGCAGGGTGAAAGAATGGAGGGAGGGATCAGGGGAAGGAGTGAAGTGTCGGTGGGATGGGGGGATGTATGTGCGATCCTGGATTGTGTGTGTGTGTGGGGTGTGTGAGACTTATACACAATGGTATAATGTACAATGCTTTCTCTTGCATTATGTACTATGTAATGTTTCCAAAAGTGGATTTATGAGAAACCAGCAGAAAACAAACTTTTTTTCCTGTTTTTTTTTTTTTATGGGTGTGAGGTAGTGACGTGTGTGTGGTGTGTGTGTTGGTGTGTGTGTGTTTGTGTGTGTGTGTGAGAGAGGTAGGTGGACTTGTGGAGTCCTCAGTGCTCCTTGACTGACCACAACTTCATTGTGACCCTGACCCCCACCCTCCTGGGACTTGACCCCACCTACCTTACCAAAATGTTGCCCTTAAAAGCTGTCCAGCCACCTACTTATATAAGTAACTTCCGCATTGGTTCATTAATTACCAATTGCTATTCCTTATTGAATACTTGAGAGTGCCTAATTCTTTATTGTGCTATGAGGGAACCATTTCCGCAATCACATCTTGGTGGTTAATTGGAACATGTAACCCTACAGCCCTCACAACCACTCCGTAGGGAGTAAACAGTACAGTGGCAATGCAGCTGTAGCAGCCTGTAGATTGGTCCCAGCTCTATGTGACTCCTTGGCATAGATCCACCTCAGTTTCTTCTCGTTACTAATGTACAACTATTCACTGCATTTTCTCTCGACTGGATACCCACATTGTTTTCACTTTATTAGCCTTCTTGGGTGACATGGACAACGTCCGCCTTACCACCGCACACTAGCCTGCCCGCTCTGATTGTGACCACCAAGTTTTACTTTCTGGATCACTATCAAAATTGTGGCTTTCCCCACACTTATGTTGGCTCAGGCAGATGTAAATAGTTTCTAGGATAGTTCACTAACCCTAACAACACTTTTGCAACAAATGCAAACACTGGGTAGCCCTCAAAAACACTTATATTCGCGAGCACGAAGGTGTGACCCGCGCGCTCGGTGTGTGTTGTGTGGTGGTGTGTGTGTGTGGTGTGTGTTTGATTGTGTGAGTGTGTGGTACTCACCCTATTGTACTCACCTATTTGTGGTTGCAGGGTCGAGTCTAGGCTCCTGGCCCCCGCCTCTTCACCGGTTGCTACTGGGGGGCCCTCTCTTCTCCCTCTCCCGCCCCGCTCCATGAGCTTTATCAAACCTCGTCTTAAAGTGGGTGTATGGTTCACTTGCCCTCCACTACGTCGTTTTTTCTAGAGCTATTCCACTGCCTTACAACTCTGACTGACGAAATTACTTCTTACATCTCTCTGACTCATTTGTGTCTTCAACTTCCAATTGTGGCCCTTGTTTTCTTCTGTGTCCGCCTCCCTGGAACAATCCTTCGTTTGTCCACCTTGTTCTATTCCACGCAGTATTTTATATGTCGTTATCGATGTCTCCCCTGACCCCTCCCTGTCTCCAGTGTCGTCAGGCCGAATTTCCCTAATCTTTCTTCCATAGACATTCCCTTTAGCTCTGGAACTAACCTTGTCGCAAACCTTTGTACTTTCTCTAGTTTTCTTGAGCGTGCTTTATCCAAGTGCGGGGTTCAAACAGTGCTGCAATACTCCAGTATGGGCCTGACAAACACGGTGTACAGTTCTTGAATGATCCATACTAAGGTATCGGAATGCTGTTCCAGGTTTGCCAGGCCTCCCATAGCTGCAAGCAGTTATCGTGATTGATGTGTGCTTCCGGAGAAACATGCTCCCGGTGTTTATACTCACCCCAAGATCTTTCTTCCTTTGAGTGAGTTTGCAGTCTTTGGCCGACCTAGGCCTATACTCTGCTGTGGTCCTTCTGTGCCCCCTTCCCCTACTTCATGACTTTGCATTTGGCAGTATTTAAATTCGAGAAGCCATTGCTGGACCCAGGTGTCCGCATCTGTCCAGTCCTCTTTGAAGTCCTGCCTGGTCCTCATCAAATTTTAATTCTCCTCATTACTTCACATTCATCTGCAAACAGGACTCTTCTGAGTCCTAACACCTCCATCATGTCCGTTCACATATACCAAAAATGCACTGTCCATAGGACCGACACCCTGTGGGACCCCGCTCGTCACAGGTGCCCACTAGTGATACATCATTACGTACCAATGACTCTTTGTTGCTCTCCCTGTCAGGTATCTCTGATCCATTTGCAGTGCCCTTCCTGTTTTTATATATGCGCCTGATGGCTCTAGCATATCTGCACTAATCTCTTGTGAGGAAACCTGTGTCAAAGGCCTTCTTGCCAGTCCAGAAGATCAATCAAACCCCCACCCCTCTCTCTCGTGTCTAACTTCTGTTATTTTATCATAGAAACTCCAGAATGTTTGTGACACATAGATTTGCCTTTCCGTGAATCCGTTGCTGGTTGGCATTTATAATTCTTGTTCCGTTCCCAGGTGCTCCACCACTCTCCTCGGCAGTATAATCATCTCCCAAAATTTGCATACTATAATACACGTCAGTGACACAGGTCTATAGTCTATTGCCTCTTTCTGTCTCCTTTTTTAAAAAGGGGAACTACATTTGCCGTCCTTCCTACCTCAGGTTAGTTGCCCATTTCCATGCGTGTTGAAGATGGGGGTAAGTGGCACGCACAACATATCTGCTACCCTCTCTAATGAGACCCGCACGGGAGTGAGGTGGTGTGGTTGGGGGGTGAGTGTGTGTGTGTGGTGTGTGTGTGTGTGTGGTGTGTGTGTTGTGTGTGGTGTGTGAGGGTGTGTGTGTGAGGGTGTTGTTTGTGTGAAGGGTGTGTGTGTGTGTTTAACTCACTAGTTTGAGGTTAACAGGGTTAAGTCCTAGCCCTGGTCCCGCCTCTTACTGGTCGCTACTAGGTCACTCTCTCCCTGAAACCTATAACGATTTGTTTGGAAGAGCTGAAAGCGGGTCAAATGAATACGTCTTCGGAGCTTCTTACTTTATTGTTAAGTCTGGTGGGTACACAGGCTTGTGTGTTTTGAGCCCATGGCCCCGGGCCAGGCCATCCCACGAGAGAGAGCTGGGAGGCCTTTGTGTCATGGCATGCTGAGCCACTGTATAGTGAGCAGAGGCAAGGGCAGGCAGGCTGAATGTGGCCACCAAGAGGGCCCCTGGCTACAGAGGGCAGCACTTGAGTGGCGCGAAATATGGAACTAAGCGGCAGACAGCATGGGCAGTCTGTGCAGACAGTACAGGCTGTCCTACGTACCTACAAGGGCCGGGCCACCTACCGCGCCGTCGCCGACGCGACGATACTGGTGGTAAAAGGAACCGTTCCTCTCTCTCGTATGGAACAGGGCACAGAACAAAAATAAAAACATATATATACATATGAACAAGGAAAAAAAAAACTTCCTACAGGGAGGAAAAAAAAAAAACGTGGTGGGGTGTTCTAAACATCGTGGACATGGGCAGTGAGCGTCGATGGGCATCACCTTGCACGCCTTCCCTGCGTCTGACAGATCTGTAACACAGGAGACATCCTGAGCGGCTGAGCTGTGACGTAACAGGTAACGGTCCCCTCTGGAACGGTGAAGCAGTCCTCGTAGGGAGCCGATGCAAGGTTTTTCACTCAACCTGGGGCAATGACATGCTGGTGCCCTCGAGTGAGGCGTCGACAAACTCGGCAACTGGGCAGGACTTCTGGCAGCGACTCAGGAGGAACACTTCCGACGGTACTGTCGCGTGGGGCTTGTCACTGCCCCGCGAGCGTGAGCGAGTTGTAGAGGAGCGAGTCGTGGCAGAGGACGCTGGGCGAAAACATCTGGGAGTCGTAACATCATACACCCAGACTGCAAGTGAGAGAGCTAGCAATCAAAGTGACACTTCTTTGATGGTCAAGGCTGCTCACTGAAGGCTATGTTGGACACAAGGCTGACAACAGTGTGTCATTCTCTCACAGTTGGAGTTAAGCAGAGGTAGTCCTAAGCATCCCCAGACTTGTTTCTCTACACATAAACTGCACTCTGACGTCTGGAGGTGAAGTGAAACAATATCTCGATGGGAATCTAGCAGGTACGATTCTGCAGAACATCACGAGCGAACGAGCATAAAACTTTCTGTACAAGAGGGCTCGGTCACTCGGGCTGTCTGATAGCTGTCAAACACACTGGTCACCGGGTGGACTTAACACAGTGGTGCTACCAGTCTGGTTCAGACCTCACTGGACACAACGAAAACTTTAAAAAAACACACCGCGGTACACTAACATGGTGAGAACACTGACTTGAGGAGGAAATTAATTAACACACGACATAATATCTTCTCTTAGTCTTCTTGAACAATTGAAATAATTAACTGAAACACTCGATGGTGACATCATGTGATGTCAGGCGCGATGTCGCAAGGACGACAGCAGCACAGTGTACATCACAGACATCCGAGGTGACGTCAGGCATACATCGTGAGGTGACGTCAATGTGATGCGGGCAGCAGACCAACAGCATGAGGCCCCCCCCCTAGGGACATCTGGTAACTCACGTGGCTGGTAGATATCCATCTTACATCGCCCACACCCAACATGGCATCCGTGATCCACGTGGTTGTCATGATCTACGTGGCGTCGTGATCTGCGTGGCATGCTGATCCACTAGCATCAAGTGGCCCTGGGCCCCTCGGATTACACAGACACTGGCGACGAAATTCACAATTCACAACGAAAAACGAGCAGAAAACACAGCAAGGGAGTGAAGCAGTGGTGAGTTGTAATGGGGAGAACATGGGTGGACTGAGTGGTCGAGCATGGGCAAGGTTGAGGAAACAGCCACTTTCCTCTCCCTCCTCCCCCACCCACAACACGTGAGAAGGCTCACACTGGACGCAGAAATCACCCACCACAAAACTCACCTCTGTTCTTGCTGGAAACAGCTGTGCTGAGCTAACAACAACACAGTAACATACAAGGACGCTGAAGCATGTGACTTGAGAAACAGCGAGTGGGACACTGTAGAGTGGGAACGCTGTAGCGTGGGTCACTTACAATTCTCGGAGAAATTCGGCAAATTTCGGCTGGATCCTGCTTGTACCTGTGTCCTGGATGCTCAAAAGTGCAGACACGAACATCAGGATAACTCTTGAGAGATGGATGGCTTCTTGCATGGGGTGATGAAGTGAAGATGACTTTCAATACTCTTCTGCCTCTCCAGGCAAACACAACTGCTGCGACCACGCGCTTTCCACCATTTATAACGAAGGGATTATTTGGTAGTATGGTAGCGGGGTGTAAATTATACGTTCTTCGGAGGCTTCTAACTTTAATTGTTAAGTCGTGGTGGGTACACAGGCTGTGTGTTTGAGCCCATGGCCCCGGGCCAGGGCCATCCCACGAGAGAGAGCGGAGCCCTTGTGTCTTTCTGCTAGGCTGCTGTGTGAAGGGAGGCCAGAGGCAAGGCAGGCAGGCAGGCTCAAGTGGCCACTCAAGAGGCCTGGCTACGAGGGCAGCACTTGAGTGGCGCGAAATTTGAACTAAGCAGGCAGACAGTCATGGGCTGTCTAGTGCAGAATAACAGTACAGGCTGTCTACAAAGCTGTGCTTACCATACCTCGCTTAATGCTATGGTATGGATCATTGCCTCCACTACATCGCTTCTCCAACATCCACTTCCTGTGGGCTGAAGAAACAATTCCTAATATCCCGTGGATTCATCTGTGTCTTCAACTTCCACAACTGAGTCCCCTTGTTGCTGTGTCCGCCATCTCTGGGACATCCTGTCTTTGTCTCACCTTGTCAATTCTCTCAGTATTTTGTATGTCGCTATCATGTCCCCCCACCCCCCTCTCTCTCCTGTCCCCCAGTGTCCGTCAGGATGATTTCCCTTAACCTCTCCTCGTAGGACATACCTCTTAGCTTCTGGGACTAGTCTTATTCAAGCCTTTTGCACTTTCTCTAGTTTCTTTACGTGCTTGCTAGGTGTGGGTTTCCAGACTGGTGCCACATACTGGCAATATGGGCCTAACAACACGGTTTAAACAGGGTCCTGAACGATTCCTTATAGATTAGGTTAGGTTAGGTGCCCATATGCAGCAGCAGTTATTTGGGTTGATGTGCGCTTCAGGAGATGTGCCTAGTGTATACTCGCCCCAAGGATCTTTTTTTCCTGAGTGAGGTTTTTGAAGTCCTCTGGGCCCCCTAGACTGTATTCTTCTCAGTCTTCTTTGCCCTTCCCAATCTTCATGACTTTGCACTTGGTGGGGTTTGAACCTCCAGGAGCCAATTGCTGGACTGGACCAGGTCTGCAGCCTGTCTAGATCCCTTTGGTAGTTCTCCTGGTCTTCGATCGAATGAGTTCTTCTCTCATACTTTTACGTCATCTGCAAACAGGGACACTTCGAGTTCTATTTCATTCCGTCATGTCGTTTCACAAATACCAGAAAGAGCACTGGTCCTAAGGACTGACCCCTGTGGGACCCCGCTGTCACAGGTGCCCAACTCTGACAACCTCGCTCGCACGTACCATGACGTCTCTGCTGTCCTTCCTGATAGTATTCCCTGATCCCCATTTTAAGTTGCTTCCCTGTGGGTGTGTGTGTGTGTGGTGTGTTGTGTGTGGTGTTGTGTTGTGTGTGTTGTGTGGTGTTGTGTGTGTTGTTGTGTGTTGTGTGTGTTGTGTGTGTGATTGTTGTGTGTGTGTTGTGTGTGTTTGTTTGTGTGTGTTGTGTGTGTGTGTGTGTGGTTTGTGTGTTTGTGTGTGTGTGTGGTGTTTTGTTGTTGTGTGTGTTTGTGTGTGTTGTGTGGTTTGTGTGTGTTGTGTGTGTGTGTGGTGTGTGTTTGTTTGTGTGTGTGGGTGTGGGTGTGTTGTGTGTGTGTGTGTGTGTGTGTGTTTTGTGTGTGTGGTTTGTGGTGGTGTTGTGTGTTGTGTGTGTGTGTGTTTTGTTGTTGTTGTGTTGTGTGTGGTGTGTGAGGGGAGTGTTGTGTGTGTGTGAGGGGATTGTTGTGTGTGTGTGTGAGGGAGGAGTGTTGTGTGTGTGTGTGAGGGGAGTGTTTGTGGTGTGGTGTGTGGTGTGTGTGTGTGTGGTGTTGTGTGTGGTGTGTGGTGTGTGTGAGGGGAGTGTTGTGTTGTGTAATGAGGGAGTGATGGTGTGTTGTGTGTGGGGAAGTGGATTTGTGTCAAGGAGTGTGGTTCGTGTGTCCAGGGAGTGTGAGTGCACACGTGAGGGAATGAGTGCGCACGCGTGAGGGAGTGGTGGCGCTCCGTGTGAGGGTGTGTGTGAGAGCACGCGTGTCAGGGGAGTGTGTATACTCGCCTAATGTACCGCCTAATAGTGGTTGCAGGGAACCAAACCCCCACACCTTCCACCCCCACCTTCCCATCAATAAACACCATCCACCCTTCATAAATGAAACTTTGGCTCACACTCCAACCGCACATCAATTACAGTGGACGCCTCGACCACCAACGATGGCATCGATTAAACGATAAAATCTGACTAGCGGATACATTTTAAACGTAAAATTTTTGCCTCGACTAGCGCTAAAAAACTGCGACCAACACTATTTGTTTCCGTCTGAACCGCGTCCACGTTCTGGCCAGTGTTTTACAAGGCCCCCCAGCCAGCCACCGTGGTCGCATCCAAGCCTGCAAATCTGGAAACTTGTCAGTTATCACAGCTTTTTAGTGATTTGCAAAAACCGCAAAATAAGTCCACCTATTGAGACCCCAAGAAATCTTCTAGTGCCAACCCCCCCCCCCTACAGCAAAAAGGGTGAGAATTACTATGATATGAAGAAGAGATCATTGCTAAGTATGCAAGTGGAGTGCGTGTCTCCCGAGCTGGCCAGGTTGTACACAAAACCCCAATCAACATCGCTACTAATTGTGGCCAAGAAAACGGCAATCGAGGAAGCTGTTCTTGCCACAAGTGCAACTAATGGTTTTTCGAAACTAGATCGCAATACTCCGAAGATGTTGAGAGAATGTTAATTGTGTGGATAAACAAAAAACAGATACAGGAATAGCAAATCTCTCAAGCCGATCATTTTGTGAAAAGGCTAGGAAGTTGCATGACGATTAATGAAAAAAATGCAGCTACTATGGTGTTAGTGAATTTAAGGCCAGCAAAAAGTGTTGGTTTTTGAGAGATTTAAAGGAAGGGAAGTAACCCGGAAAAGGACTTTCCACCTTTCAATCCTAATGCAAGGGGATTCCCCTTCTAACACTTTAAGACCATCAACACTCCTCCTCCCCTCCCCTCCTCCCATCCCAACAATCATCCCACCAGATCTCCAAGAAAGGTAAGTGTCCATGTAACTGTGCATGGCCTTATTCAGTTTGTGTGTGATAAAAATTAATATTTCATGTGGAAAAAACAATTTTTTGTTTTCATACTTTGGGGGTGTCCTACACGGATTAATTTGATTTCCATTATTTCTTATGGGGAAAATTAACTTTGACTAACGATAATATTGACTGACGATGAGCTCTCAGGAAGCGATTATAGTTTTAGTCGAGGGTCCACTGTATTAAAAACCATTGGTCTCCATTCATTTCTATCAAATGCACTCAGGGCAAACGCTTGCTGGAATTCCAAGCCCCCTCGCACACAAAACCTCCTTTATCCCCTTCCTCCAACCCTTTCTAGGCCGACCTCTACCCTGCCATCCCCTCCACTACAGATTTATACACACTCGGAAGTCATTTATGTAATGCATGTTTCAAATTCAAATAATTTAATTTCTTTGCATAGTATACAATGTGTAGTTGAATATGTAAAATCTTCAGCACAGAGAATGCCAGTAACAATGCCTGAGCATTTTTGGACTGGACTGATCCTAGAACAGCTTACACCACCTGCTTTAGACTAGACATAGAATATGGAGTGTGAATTTTGTTTGAACATTAATACAATAAAGAAAGGTACCAAAAAGTTTTTATAATTAGTAAAATTTTATAGTAGAAGGAATGCAAATAAAAAAAAATAAAATTACAATTACTACAATTTACAATAGTACAATTTTAAGTGTGTAATAATATTAAATTAATTTGGGTGTTCTTTAGTTAAAACCCTTTCAGGGTCCCGTCCGTATCTACGGCTGGTCGGTGAAGTGTCCAAACCGTAGATCTACGCCAAAATTTCAGCGCCGTCAAATTTAGCGCGAAAGCTTCTCTCATAGGCCTACATATGAGAGAATGGGTCTGCGCGTGGGTGTGCGCCGTAAACAAAAAATCTAGGCGCCTGCATAGCATGTGGGAAACCCGGCTCAGTCACCCTTGTTCACCAATGTCTCGTCGCAAGTCAGCTTCTGACTCCCCGGAAAATTGGGACTCTCCTCTTCCTGTCTGATAGTTCTGACACTGATGTGAATGGAAATGAAGACGAATTCTACGGCTTTGATGAGTTAAGTGACCGAAAATAATGTGACCAGGATATCGATAAAAGTGCAAAAACCCCCCGCGATCCTCGACCTACTACCTCTGGTGTGGGCACTCGTGACTCCACGTCAAGTTGTTCCTAAACGTAAGAGAAAAACTAATATTTTCCACCCGTGGCCTGGCCTCTGATCAGTAATGAACGATGATTTCTGACGTGGATTTGGTTGATTTATTGCGCTCGACTATCATTCTCTAGTATGATAGTGAGGAAACATATTCACCATGAAGCGTCGGTATGTGCGCCGCCGCATGCGTCTCCCGGGTAGTGTACCTATGCATGCCCAGGGGACGGAGTACATCCCGTAGTAACATGCCCGGAATACATCCCGTGGGCACCTACAACACACCACGATTTTAGGTAGGGATAGTGGAGATGATGGTGGCTACAACTGGCATGGATGGGCACAACATCAGTGGATGGTGTTAGTGGGGCTGGTGGTGTAGTGGCGACCGCCATCGTGACTCAGCTGTGCCACCACGCGGGAACCCACGCTGCACTTCGTCATTCAAGGACAAAGAGGAGCGTCACCCACCACCCGCACAACCAACCCGTACACCAGCCTTATGAGTACATATATCCACCCCACAAACCGTATCTGGGATTGGCACAAAATCCCAATTTTGTTCCCAGCCCTCACCACTTTGAAGAACTCGCAAAGTGAATTCTACCTACCTGTCCCCTTGAACCACGCCAATGAACTGAGATCTTTGAATTATTCTTTGACACAGCCATTGATGAAACTATTGTCAGGGAAGAGTAATCTAAGTATTTGCAGTACACCATGGCAAATACGATCCTTATCACCCCAGTCAAGACTACACAGGTGGAAAGAGACGACTGTTCAGAAATTATTTTTTGCTTTTTGCAACAATAAAGCTTTATGCCTCACGTCAATAAGCATAATATAAAAAGCATACTGGTCCACAGATCGCTAATTTGTACCCATCCATCAGTGAAATAATACCAGTGACAGTTTTTTATCTTACTCTTACGTATGTTGCATGCCAACTTCTCTGACAAAACCAGGCATGACAGAAGTGACGGTTATACAAGGATTAGAAATGTTTTTCAATGTATCTCAAAGACAAAAGTTCAGGATATACTTTTTAATCCCATTCAAGAATCTTGTAATTGACGAGTCCTTTGATTTTTGTTTCAAAGGGTAGAACTGTCATTCAACATATATACCGAGCAAAGAGGAACCGCTTTGGTATAAAATTGATGTACTCTGTGATTGTGTACAGTGGCCTGGTGGTTGGATATTGTTGTATACACGGGTATAAAAATTGAAAAGATACCAAGATGTATTGGTATATCAAGGTGAGACGAAGTGAGAACATGATGGCTACGCTTATCATGGAAGGGCCATAACATTATTACCATAACTGGTACACATCTCCATGGGGAAGTGGAACGAATTCTTCCTCCGTAAGCCATGCGTGTTGTAAGAGGGCGACAAAATGGCCGGGAGCAAGTGGCTAGTAACCTCTTCTCCTGTATATATTACTAAATGTAAAAAGGAGAAACTTCGTTTTTCCTTTTGGGCCACCACCCGCCTCGGTGGGATACGCCTTGGTGTGTGAAAGAAAGAAAGAACTGTTACACAAGAAGCCCAATACTCCAGTGATTTCATGCGAGTGAACAAGACAGGCGTGGTGGCACAGGTGCTTATCTAAATCGTAAACATATGCCAGGCTCCAACGCAGGTGTTCCGTGGTGATGCGTGCAGGTGGTTTACTGCCAATGACATCATGGCATTACGGTGGCATGACAAACGAGTGTCCACATTGTTGAAACCATTTCACCGTAATGAAATGCTAAGACAGAGGCAAAGTTGATCGAGTGACTAATGAACGTATTTCGAAAACCATGAACAGTGATTGAATTATACACAAAAAAAAAAAAAAAAAACAAATGCGATTAGGTTGACAAGTTGACATGCAGATTGGTTTTGTTTGACTGTGTTCGGGAAGAGTTCAAGTGGTACAGAAACTTTTCTTTCCCATCTCATGGACATTTCAATGCTGAAAGCATATAATAAGGTCCAAATAAGACTGGTAAACAGACCCACCGTATGGTGAAATTTTGGTTTGGCTGTTTGTCAGACAACTCATAATGAAGTACAAGGTAACCCCCCCCAACACCTGCAATACAACATGGGTCCCACGAATTCATCACAAATATACCCAAGCGTTTGAGAAGAGATGGGTATCATTTTCATACTACAGCTTCCTTCAAACTCAAAGAATTTGCTCAGAGAGATGCATGGTCTGAGCACAAACAAAACGACGGCAACAAAGACGCAAAGACACTCGGTTTAAGGTGTGAGGAATGTAAGGTGCCTCTGTGCAATTGTGCCTTTGTTTCAAGGAAGTTCCACAAAGCGCCAGCAGTTCTAAAACCATAATCCATGATTGTAAATATGTAAATAATGATAAACATTAGTATTATACAATAATTTGTGCATGTTTTATTGAATAAACAACAGTGGTAAACAATAATATGAATAATAACTTTAGTGCGGTATTGTGTTCAATACAGTGGAGTTTAATATATATAAATTTATATACAGTAGTTTGGTGCCCTCAGAGGGCCCCCCAATGTTAGTAGGAATAGAAAAAAATTGGAAAAGAAAAAGAAAAAACAACTAAAACAAACAAAATAAATATAATACGCGTATTGGAATTGCGTCGATGTTGCGCCACCCCGGACCACAACATTTACCTTACAAACTTCTTGGCACTGTATCTCGGTTAGGTACTGAATCAGATTCCTAATTTTTTTTGTTTTAATACCTTCAACAAAAATATGCTCTTTTAATTCTGTAAGAAAAAATAATTTGTTTTTTTTTTCACAATTTCTGGAACTGGTGGCGTGACTTCAGATTTTTGCCTTGGACCCCTGAAAGGGTTAATTGGGAATCTTCTGAAATAGTTGCAAACTGGGTTCTGTGATTTGAGGCATAGAATTTTTTAAAAAGTGGTGGTATAGTTAATTTGGGAAAATAGTGATTTTTTCTTTTATAGCCCTAAATTGATTAACGACAGGATATCTTTTACAGGTTCGGGAAATGTAGATCTGTGGCCTTTATGTAAGCATGCACTTTTGCATAGGGTGAGGTGGAATAGGGGATGGTGAAGTTTTGTGCCCTTGTGTTGTTCCTGAGTTTTGTTGTAGCTATCAAGGAGAGGTTTGAGGGGAATGTTTATATTGATAGTGTAACCCTTTCAGGGTCTAAGATCCCAATCTGAAATTGTCCACAGGACCAAGAATTTTCAATTTTTTTTTCTTATGGAATGGTAGGGAATCTCTCTCTGGAGGTAATAAACGAAAATACGAAATTTTTGGTGGTCAGTTGACAAAATTAACACTAGGGCAAAATTTTGCTGTGTCAGCAGTATTTGCACATTGTGGCGATTTTACACCAATTTAACAACCCTTTTCATGGTTTCGCCATCCTAGTACGGCTTACGCAACCATGGTTTTCGACGTATCTAGTACCCTAAATGCTAGCGCCCTACGAAAAATCTAGTGAGAGAAAGCTGGTAAGGTCTACATATGTAAGAATGGGTATATGTGGTCAGTGTGCCATATAAAAAAAAATCCGCAGCACATCCGTGCGTAATGAGAGAAAATGAACTTGACCATGTTTTTTGTTTTAAAAACAGCGACTTAGCACAGTATTTACCCTATGGTATTTAGTTGTTGTATTCTAGTTTTTTCCTGGTCTCACAATTTTATAGAATGGAAGACGATATTACAGAAATTGAGATGATTTTGACTGGTTTTTTTAACAAGAGAAACTACCATGAAATTGCGCTCAAAGTAGCAGAAATGTTCGATTTTTATAACAAAGATTGTTCAAAAATAAACATATCTTGCTATCGTCCGATACACGTCAACTGGTGAGGTGCTAATTTTCTTTCACAAGTGAGCTGATAATAATTTATACATTTTCTTATCACCAATGGCAGTAGTCCTGCATAACAGTAAAATCTTCTATTTTTTTTGTGAGAATAAAAATTAAAAGCTGAAAGCAAAAGAAGTAAGAGGGGGCATGGAAGACTGATTAATGAACAGAGAAATTGTATTTTAGTGCCAGGAATGTCTTTCCTTTGTTTATTCTGGACCCTATTCCGGAAATTAGCATCTTTTGAAATATGTGTGAAATTGGGCAAAATTGCTAAAATTCTGACCACTTGTATTGGATAGTTTGAAATCGGTAAATGGGTGTTTTTTTGTACTCATTCGATAGAAAAAATGGACTCTAAGCGAAATAGTACATGATTTTTGCCAACAAGTACACAG
Source organism: Cherax quadricarinatus (assembly GCF_026875155.1). NCBI lineage: Eukaryota > Metazoa > Arthropoda > Malacostraca > Decapoda > Parastacidae > Cherax > Cherax quadricarinatus. The sequence continues at coordinate 24,550,213 of NC_069443.1, read as the reverse complement.
GAATTGGCTGAAAATAGGCTCAATAGTGGGCAAAATTGCCGATGCGTAAAACATCGTCGACCACTTAACTTTTGCAAGAGCAAATTTCCGTAAGTTTTCCATCAAATTTTCATACTTTTGGTGTTTATTATGATTGGGAAAAGAATTCCTCTATCTTTTTCACAAGAAAAAATAATTTTTTTTTTTTTTTGAATTTTGGCGACACCTGAGAACAAGTCTGAGAGGGCCTCTGTCGACCCCTGATAAAGGGTACGACCTATCATAGCCCAATACTTAATTCTGGTTGGCCAAATTCTTAGCTAATTTTGCTAGTATGATGCCTTTCCACTTTATTGATTGAGCACCAAGAAACTTGCCACTTCACCTGTTTCAAGTACCCAATAAAGTGATAGAAAATTTGGTTATTTGGCCAATCACACAGCATTCAGAAGTGCCAGTTTGAAAATAGGGTCCTGAAATGAACAATCCCAGACATTCAGGCACTAAAAATAAACATTTCCTCCCTCCTGTTGATCAGTTGCATCCCCAGCTTCTGCAATTGTTACACATGAATTCCATTTTTAATTTTTATTCACATATACTAAAAAACAAAAAATAAAATATTTATTGATATGCAGTCTACTGCATTATCGTACTAATCGTTAAATACAATGTCCAGTTTTTTGCTGGTTTCAATCCTCTCCTCTCCTCATCCTCTCTGGTATGTCTCTAACATGTTGATGCATGAGGTTTTTCCAGTACCACATCCATCCTTCTTGGCTCTCCATGTTTTCGGGACCCCCATGGGGCTCCAGGTTTTCCCAGTCAATCTCCTTGTTTGGAAATCACCCATATCTAGTAACTTTGCTCCCCCCCATGTAGTGCTTCTCACTGGCCACCTCGGCTAGTGTGCCGTCCATTGCTCTTGCCTTTGCTCTCATCGTATTCCTTCTACTTGGCTCCCTGCAGTTCTGTGTGGGTTGTGCATTACTGCAAATTATCATCTTATGTCCCTGAAGACTGGATTGTTTTCCTACTAAACTAGTCCCTTTTGCCCGGTGGCCATCCATCCTCCATTTTCTCAAAACCCCACTGGTTTTTTAATGAAGCAGTGCAACTCCTCCCTCCCCTCTCCTCCCTCTGTCCCTTTCCTGAGGATTTGATATCCGGATGGAAAGATTGAAATCTGTTATTATTCTAGTAAGTTTTGTTTCAGTGTGAGGCTATTATGGTCTGGGGATATCTCCTTGATTCTTTCGTGCCACTCCTCATACTTAATTTGCTATTTCCATCTGCATTTTGTATTCCACACCTTCAACATCCTTTTCTAAGAAGTGTGTTCTGGGAGGTTTATTATGGGGTATGGGGCGAAGTGGGAGACCTGATAAGGAACTATGGATGGTTGCTGTGGGGGTGTAGTTTTGTAAATGCAGTCGGTGGGGGCATTGGGATGTGGTATGGGTGTTTTTGGTATTAGAGTGTCTGGTTTGCACTGGGTTGAACCTGGTTGGGAGGCTTCTATAGGAAAGTTGTGAGGGAGGCTGTATTTGGATTCTTCTTTCCTGTGTCCTGGGATTCTCTGTCTGTCTTCTCCATCCCCAGTTCTTCCTTCCTTTCCGCCTTTTTGTACCATCTCTCTGTTACCCTGCCTTTCTTTCTTGTGTTCTGTCGCGTTTCGAGAATACACTTCCCTTGTATGCCGGCAATGTCCCTTAATCGCCTTGCTTTCTCCGCAGGGAAACTGTTCCGAGTCAATTCTGCCTTGAAGCACTTTCACTGGCCGGGTTCTTTTTTTTAACAAACACCCCCCTATTCTTCCGAAAATTTTCCACTGGGTCATGACGACTCTCCTATTTGCTTCATGATGCTTTCAATTGCTTTATTTTTTTTTTTCCCTTGTTTTCTTGCTTCATACGTTTCCCCCCTCAACTTCCTGGTGCCCATAACACAAAGACTGACCTCACCCTTATCTTTCTCCCACTGCATATCCCCTCATTCAATTTGATTTCCTCCATTGCTAGCTTTCCTTTTCTTTCAGTTTCACTAGCTAATGTACTTGGCTTCAGTGGCCTGTCATTTTCCCTTTTTCGGGCTTTCCCCTGGGCTCTGCTGTGGTCTGTTAGGGCCTCCACATATAGCTTAGCTCTTTTCATTTACTATAGTCTCCACTGAATAGAGCTTCTAACAGCAGTTTTGCTCCTTCTTTCACTACATCCCCTTATTTGTGACTGAGTAAGCAGTCCCTCCTGTTGACAATCCCAAAATGTTCCCTTTAGATTCTTTTGGCTGTTTCAGATTTTTTCTAGTTCCTCATCAAAATCTATATCCTAGCCTCTGCTGCTTTGACTTGCACCACTCACTTCCTGCTTTCCCATATCTATCCTCTCTTCCATTCTCATGCTAAGTTCTTCTAAGTTTCTTTTCCCATTCATGTTCCCTTTTTATGAGCTCTGCTACCCCAAACTCCTTTGCCAGCTTCCTCCTCCTGCCCCTTGTATTTTCTTGTTGCTCTCTGTAAACCACATTTTGTTTTATCCTGATTGCCTCAAGTGGGAAACCCTATGTAATCCTGTGTGTTAGGTTAGTAGTGTGTAAGTCAGAGTGTGGGGGGGAGGTAGAGGGGGAACTGGTGGCTAATTGTGGAGAGGCGTTGGGAGCGGGATTAGGGGGGAAATATGGGGAGAGGTGGGGAGGGGCAGGGTGAAAGAATGGAGGGAGGGATCAGGGGAAGGAGTGAAGTGTCGGTGGGATGGGGGGATGTATGTGCGATCCTGGATTGTGTGTGTGTGTGGGGTGTGTGAGACTTATACACAATGGTATAATGTACAATGCTTTCTCTTGCATTATGTACTATGTAATGTTTCCAAAAGTGGATTTATGAGAAACCAGCAGAAAACAAACTTTTTTTCCTGTTTTTTTTTTTTTATGGGTGTGAGGTAGTGACGTGTGTGTGGTGTGTGTGTTGGTGTGTGTGTGTTTGTGTGTGTGTGTGAGAGAGGTAGGTGGACTTGTGGAGTCCTCAGTGCTCCTTGACTGACCACAACTTCATTGTGACCCTGACCCCCACCCTCCTGGGACTTGACCCCACCTACCTTACCAAAATGTTGCCCTTAAAAGCTGTCCAGCCACCTACTTATATAAGTAACTTCCGCATTGGTTCATTAATTACCAATTGCTATTCCTTATTGAATACTTGAGAGTGCCTAATTCTTTATTGTGCTATGAGGGAACCATTTCCGCAATCACATCTTGGTGGTTAATTGGAACATGTAACCCTACAGCCCTCACAACCACTCCGTAGGGAGTAAACAGTACAGTGGCAATGCAGCTGTAGCAGCCTGTAGATTGGTCCCAGCTCTATGTGACTCCTTGGCATAGATCCACCTCAGTTTCTTCTCGTTACTAATGTACAACTATTCACTGCATTTTCTCTCGACTGGATACCCACATTGTTTTCACTTTATTAGCCTTCTTGGGTGACATGGACAACGTCCGCCTTACCACCGCACACTAGCCTGCCCGCTCTGATTGTGACCACCAAGTTTTACTTTCTGGATCACTATCAAAATTGTGGCTTTCCCCACACTTATGTTGGCTCAGGCAGATGTAAATAGTTTCTAGGATAGTTCACTAACCCTAACAACACTTTTGCAACAAATGCAAACACTGGGTAGCCCTCAAAAACACTTATATTCGCGAGCACGAAGGTGTGACCCGCGCGCTCGGTGTGTGTTGTGTGGTGGTGTGTGTGTGTGGTGTGTGTTTGATTGTGTGAGTGTGTGGTACTCACCCTATTGTACTCACCTATTTGTGGTTGCAGGGTCGAGTCTAGGCTCCTGGCCCCCGCCTCTTCACCGGTTGCTACTGGGGGGCCCTCTCTTCTCCCTCTCCCGCCCCGCTCCATGAGCTTTATCAAACCTCGTCTTAAAGTGGGTGTATGGTTCACTTGCCCTCCACTACGTCGTTTTTTCTAGAGCTATTCCACTGCCTTACAACTCTGACTGACGAAATTACTTCTTACATCTCTCTGACTCATTTGTGTCTTCAACTTCCAATTGTGGCCCTTGTTTTCTTCTGTGTCCGCCTCCCTGGAACAATCCTTCGTTTGTCCACCTTGTTCTATTCCACGCAGTATTTTATATGTCGTTATCGATGTCTCCCCTGACCCCTCCCTGTCTCCAGTGTCGTCAGGCCGAATTTCCCTAATCTTTCTTCCATAGACATTCCCTTTAGCTCTGGAACTAACCTTGTCGCAAACCTTTGTACTTTCTCTAGTTTTCTTGAGCGTGCTTTATCCAAGTGCGGGGTTCAAACAGTGCTGCAATACTCCAGTATGGGCCTGACAAACACGGTGTACAGTTCTTGAATGATCCATACTAAGGTATCGGAATGCTGTTCCAGGTTTGCCAGGCCTCCCATAGCTGCAAGCAGTTATCGTGATTGATGTGTGCTTCCGGAGAAACATGCTCCCGGTGTTTATACTCACCCCAAGATCTTTCTTCCTTTGAGTGAGTTTGCAGTCTTTGGCCGACCTAGGCCTATACTCTGCTGTGGTCCTTCTGTGCCCCCTTCCCCTACTTCATGACTTTGCATTTGGCAGTATTTAAATTCGAGAAGCCATTGCTGGACCCAGGTGTCCGCATCTGTCCAGTCCTCTTTGAAGTCCTGCCTGGTCCTCATCAAATTTTAATTCTCCTCATTACTTCACATTCATCTGCAAACAGGACTCTTCTGAGTCCTAACACCTCCATCATGTCCGTTCACATATACCAAAAATGCACTGTCCATAGGACCGACACCCTGTGGGACCCCGCTCGTCACAGGTGCCCACTAGTGATACATCATTACGTACCAATGACTCTTTGTTGCTCTCCCTGTATTATGTACATGTGGTTTTGAAATTTACTTTTCAGATGATAGTCTATAGAAAACTTGGAGGACATGAAAGGTCACAGTGTTGTGAGTGGGTGTCCATGCTGGGTCCCAGAACAGAAATTTACAACCGATTTAAGAACTTCCTTCGAACTTATGTGAACGACAAGGGCAACAACCTCTACAAAGACAAGGTTCGTCACATGTGCGAAGAAAATAAGTCATCGTTCGAAGTGGATTATAACATCATTGCCTCAGAGGAGCAAGTTCGGGGCTTACTTCCTGCCGGAGGCCCCGACAGAGATGCTGGAGATAATGGACTCGGCTGCCAAGGATGTCACCCTCTCTTTGTTTCCTCAGTATGAGAGGATTACTAAAAAAAATTCATGTTCGTATTACTGATCTTCCACTGATAGAGGAACTGGATCTCTTAGGTCAGTGTTATAGATAGCTTCTTGTATATTTTACCTAATTGTCCCCACTCTCCCTTCGACTGACTTGGGCTTTTCTGCCTTTGTCAGATTTTTTTATAATTACTGAGGTGCCTACAGGGAACTTTTGGAGTGTGCTTTGACATTAATAATTTTAATGGGTTACTAGCAGTAACTGTCTGGTTGGTCAAGCAGTTAATTCTTCCATTCTTAATGTAAAAAATCCTTTTTCATGATCTGTGTACATGTACACTTGTATTACAAACTGTGCATTAACTGTGCATAATTGTTTTAAAAATTTAATTCTTGAAATAGAATATATTTTTTTTTTATTTTTTTTTTTATTTTTTTTTTTAATAAATATTACTAAATTTATTGAATGCCATATTTACTATTAGTCCATTTTACTTTTGTATTTTTTTGATCACTAGATACTCTATATTCGCTCTTTTTTTTTCTATTTTTTAATTTTAATATACCATTACTTGCTTACTATTGTAAACTAAGATTATAGAACTGATAACCAGTGCAATATTTATATTGTAAAACTTGTGCCATAATAAGAATTATAATCCTGTATTCTATAATACTTACTAAATCTAGTTTTATAATCTTTTGTTTTCTCTTATTTCATTAATTTCTTCTATAACTACCATTATCCTAGGTAGTAGGTTGGTAGACAGCAACCGCCCAGGGAGGTACTACCGTCCTGTCAAGTGAGTGTAAAACGGAAACCTGTAATTGTTTTACATGATGGTGGGATTGCTGGTGTTCTTTTTTCTGTCTCATGAACATGCAAGATTTCAGGTACGTCTTGCTACTTCTACTTAGGTCACACTACACATACATGTACAAGCATTATATACCACCCCTCTGAGTTTTTTCTATTTTCTTTCTAGTTCTTGTTCTTGTTTATTTCCTCTTATCTCCAGGGGGAAAAGGGGAAAACAGAATTCTTCCCCCGTAAGCCATGCATTTTTGTAAGAGGCGACTAAAATGCTGGGGAAAGGGGGCTAGTAACCCATCTTTTGGTAAATTACAAAATTTAAAAAGAGAAACTTTTGTTTTTTTTTTTGGGCCACCCTCCCTCGGTGGGAGCCGGCCAATTTGTTGAAAAAAAAAAAAAACTACCATTACCTGCAGACTTTTAACCCCTTGACTGTCATAACCCCCAATCCTGAGGTGCCCTCCTGGTGTCGCAAAATTTAAAGAAAAAAAAAATTATTTTTTCCTATGAAATGATAGAGAATCTTTCCCGATTGTAATGACCCCAAAAAAGGAAATTTGATGGAAAACTGAGGGAAATTTTCACTCTCGCAAAGTTAGCGACCCCCAGCAATTTTTTACAAATCAGTGATTTCACCCACTTTGAGCCTTATTTTCGACTAATTCTATTGTTCCAGTCCCCCAAAAACTCGTAGGTATTTCTTTAGAACTTCGTTTTTTCTATTGATTGAGTACAAGAACTCCCCATTTACCAATTTCAACTACCCAATAACGTGGTCAGAAATTTGCAATTTGGCCAATTTCACGAAAATTAAAAAATATGACAATTTCAAAATAAGGTCCAGAATGAACAATGCAGACATTCCTGGCTCTAAAATAACATTTGCTTTGTTCATCGTCATGTCTCCGGCCCCTCTGATATTTTCTCTTGCTTTCTATTTTGAATTTTTATTCATACAAAAAAATAGAAGATTTTACTGTTATGCAGACTTCTGCAATATTGTAATAATTGTAGAAATAATGTCAGCCTATTCGTGACTGCCCTATTAGAATGGCTAGTTGGACATTTATTGGACAATGGACATTTGTTTTACTTTTGAACTCTGCAAAAAAATCAAACATTTCCCCTACTTTGAGCTCCATTTCCAGGTTCTTTTTATAGTAAAACCAATCAAAATCACTTCTATTTCTTTATATGTTTTCCATTCTATCAATGGACCAAGAAATGAAATACAAAACCCTAAATACTATACGAAAATAGACTACAGAATCGGCATTTTAATTAAAAAACCCGTCAGGTTTTTTTTTTTTTTCTTTTCACTGCGTGCTGGGAGGTTTTTTTTATGTGGTGCACACTGACCACACAGAACCCCTTCTCTCACATGTGGGCCTATATACGACCTAAAACGTCAAAGGGTTAATTATCACTCCCAGTGCTAGCAATTTTTTTGTGTTCAGTAAACAACTATTCAAAATCTACAACTTTGTAAAACTAAATCTATGACAGTCCAGTATAAATTCATCAATTCGTACCCTATGAAGAGTAAACTGTAGCTCTGTATTTTTTTTTTTTTTCATAAAAACTAGCATAACAATCCATTAGCTAGTAAGATATTAGTTAGTATCAAAATTGTTAGTTCTACAAAAAATATTTTATTAAAAAATCTAGTTGTAGAGTCTTATTCTCATGATTACAAACATTGATCCAGATTGAAACCTTTTATTAAATGACTTAAACGAATCAAACAGCAACTGTAATTATTATACAGTGGACCAAGCTAAGACATTACTCAGAGCAAACAATAGCATAACTATCTTTT
>NC_069443.1:24510282-24541885 GCF_026875155.1 Cherax quadricarinatus | reverse complement strand
CCCCTTCCCCAATCAACATCACCAGATCTTCAATAAAGGTAAGTGTCATGAAACTGTGCATGTCTTCTTCAGTTTGTGTGTATTAAAATTAATATTTCATGTGGTAAAAAAATTTTTTTGTTCATACTTCGGGGTGCCAGGAATGGATTAATTTGATTTCCATTATTTCTTATGGGGAAAATTAATTCGCCTAACTATAATTTCGCCTAACGTTGAGCTCTCAGGAACGAATTAATAGCGTTAGGCGAGGGTCCACTGTATATACGTTTGGATCGTTTAAGGGTTAATACTTGACTGTTGGAGTGTGAGCAAAGTAACATTTATGAAAGGATTCAAGGGAACCGGTAGGCCAGACTTCAGATCTGGAGATGGGAAGTATAGTGCCTGCACTCTGAAGGAGGGATGTTAATGTTGCAGTTTTATAAACTGTAGTGTAAAGCACCCTTCTGGCAAGACAGTGATGGAGTGAATGATAGTGAAAGTTTTTCTTTTCTGGGCCACCCTGCCTTGGTGGGAATCGGTCAATGTGTTATAAATAAATAAATAAACCTCATTATATGACCAGCTCCCTACTCGAACAAAGCTCAGCGCTCGACCAAATAAACACTACCTGCCAGAACTTCGCTGTAAACTATTTTGTGCTTCTTTGCATTTTTTTTTTTTTTTTTTGTTATTTGTATAAATAAGTCACCATGGGGCCTACGACAATTAGTGATAACAGCCAACCAAACAGAAGAGTGTGGGGAAGAACTTATTTGATACTCAAATGGAGCGGCACTCGGACAGCGTTCTGGAATGAATTAAGGTCGCATACCAAGGTTCCACTGTATATTTATGGCTGAAAGAATTGTTTAGACTATCATCATCATATTTAACTGTTGTCCGGATATATTAGGGAGAGGTTTTTTTTTATAGTAGCTTTGAAGCTGCTGCAGATAGAGGCTCTGGAGATTTCAGGTAGGAGTTCCAAATTTTGGGTCTTTATGCACAATGAGTTTTAACAAAGATTAAGCCAGACACGGAGAATGTCATAGAGATTTTTGTGTCTAGTTATTATGCCTATGAGTTCTGTTGCAACTATCAAGAAAGGGTTTCAAGTTAGGACTGATATTAGAAGTTATTGTTCTATACAGTGGAACCTCAAAAATCGAACTTAATATGTTCCAGGAGCTAGTTTTAAATTCGAAAAGTCTGAAATTCGAAGCCATATTTCCCATAAGAAATAATGGAAATACAATTAATCCGTTCCAGAAACACAAAAAATATTCACACAAAAAATACATTTTATAGAGATTAATTTACAGTTTTACATACAACAAATACTATAGGTTTTAATTATGTATAGTAATACATGTACATATAAAATAACATTTTTACTTACCTTTATTGAAGATTGTGATGGCATCTGGAAGATAAGGAGGAGGAGAGAGGAGTAGGGGTTAGTGTTTGGAAGGAGAATCCCCCTCATGAAGTCCTCTCTGGGGTTACTTCCCTTCTTTGTCTTTTAATGCCACTAGGACCAGCTTGAGAGTCACTGGACCCGTCTCACAAAATAACTGTCCACAGTCCTCTGTTTCTGGCGCCTCTTTAACATTTCCCTAAAATGGGACATGGTTCTGTCACTGAACTTTTTGTAAAGATGCTTGTTTCAGCTTGCTCAGGGTGGTACTTCTGCACAAACATTGGACATCATTCCACTTGGCAAAAATCTCCTTAATCTTTGAAGAAGGCACCTCATCCAATCCCTATATTAACATCTTTCGCAACATCAGCTTCCTTGATTGTTCTTTCTTTGACAGGATAAAACCAATGGTCGACTTGTTTTTCCCATACATCCTGGCAAGCTCAACAAGTCTCACACCACTCTCATACTTCTGTATTATTTCCTTCTTCACATCTATGGTGTTTCTCACTTTCTTTACCACAGGGGTACCACTAGCAAGTTTCTTTGGGCCCATGGTAGCTTATTTCACAGTCCCACAAGCACTAAACACAACAAAATAATCGTAAAATGCGTGAATGAGAGCGCAGGTTAGTGTTCACTCAAGCATAAACAAAGCTAGACTGCTCACGCGCCTGCGCGGGATGCGGACAGAGCAGGCGGCAGACAGGTCCCGTACCCGGCGGTCCGAAAACAGGGGCGCGTTCGATAATAGGGACCAGTTTGTCCGAAAAAATGGTCCTATTTTCGAAACGTTCGATATGTGATATGTTCGATTTTGAGGTTCCACTGTATATGTAATATGTACAGTAGTATGAGATAATGTTATGTATAATAAGAAGGTTTCATGTCTTTCAAGAGTGGGGGAGCGTGCTGTCTGGCAGTAAACTAACTGATCATCGTTACTACTGCCTTTTGTCGAGTTATTATTGGCTTAAAGTAATTTGTCATTGTGGATCCCCAGGCACAAATATTGTAGGTGTGGTAGGGATAGATTAGAGTGTAGTATAATTAAGTAATACTGTCTGAGGTATAATAATGTATCTTGGAGAGGATGTCAACTGTTTCGGACACTTTTTTGTAATGTGTTGGATGTAGGTGTTGAATTTCAAGTAGCTGTCAAAAAAAGACCCATAAATTTTCTTTCATTTTTGTTTAGCAATAGGAGAATCACTAATCATAATGTTTAGTTGGACATTTGTTGCTCTGTTCCCAAACATCATTTAGAAGGCCTTATCATGTAAGCATGAGTTTATTGGTAGTCATCAGGTTGATATTTTAAGAGTACTTGGTTAACAATGTTGTTGAGGGAAGCTGGATTTCAGTAGGAGATGACAAAAGTTGTGTCATCAGCAAAGAGAACAGTCTAAGTTGCTGTGATACATTTAGAAGATTATTGATGTATAAGAGGAAAAGCATAGAGCCAAGGACACTTCCCTGTGGGATGCCAATGTCCATAGGTCTTGCTGATGAGGTTGTGCCCTTGATAGAGACATTGATGTACAAGTCTGTTGGTAAGGTTAAGACTTTATATATATGAGTGCATGACCTCTGATACCATAATGATCCAGTTTGAGGTTGTAGAGACTGTGATCTACTGTATCGAAAACCTTCCTCAGGTCAACAGAGAGGCCTAGCGGATATTCATTATTTTCAAGAGCAGTGTAAAGGAAATCTAGTATTTTTATGAATGTGTCATTTGTGATTTTATTTGGTCTGAAACAAAACTGGCAGTAACTGAATATATGTGTGATGGTAAAGGAGTATAATATCTTGTGAATCAGTTTTTCAAAAATTTGAGATAACAATGTTAAGTTAGATACTGCTCTAAATTTTTTACATAAGTTGTCTCTTTGTGTAGCAGGTTTAACTCTCGCTATCTTCAGCAATGTCGGGAAAAGTGTTGGTTCTACTGATTTGTTAAAGAGTATGTAATGGTGGGTGAAGAAACATGAGCTGCCTTTTGAACAATATTGCTGAAACTTGAACTAAATTTCCTGATTGTTTTGCAGTAAATTTAAAACAATCGGGGTGACCTCAGTGGGCTCGTTGGAGTAAGATAAGGGATGATGGAAGTTTTCATTTAGATAATCACTCTCTCAGGTATTATGTTGGGAAATTTTTGTTAGCTAGGCTTTGATAGAGTGAACATTCAGTACTTTCGTCTATCTTCGTAAAAAGATTCCTGAATTGAAATACAAACCCTATTATACTTTCAGTATGTTTTTAAGCATATACTGACAGCTGTACCCCAAGGGCATAATCTTCTCTACACTTGAGTTTACCTGGAGGGGGTTTTTTGGGGGTCAATGCCCCCACACTCGGTCTGAGACCAGGCCTCACGGTGGATCGGGGTTTCTGATCAAGCAGGCCGTTACTACTGGCCGCATGCAAGCTGACATACAGACCACACCTGGTGGTCAGGTACTGACTTTAGGTGCCTATGCAATGCCTTCTTGAAGACAGCCAGGGATCTATTGGCAATCCCCCTTATGTATGCTATAGTAACAAATAAGTAATCACAAAAAGACATTTCAGGCGACACAACCCAAAACTGGTTAATATATATAAAATCTCCACTGCTCGTGAGTATGTGTGTACTCACCTATTTGTGTGTGTGTGACCCAACAATTAAAATTTTGCACCGATAACCCATCACGTTGTGACCGGGTGTGGACGTGTGACTTACTCATTACTTTACAATTTGCTCATGATTATAACCCTGTAGTATAAACATAAGTAAATTTACTTACCTGATTCATTAACTTTGTAACTTGTTTCAGCTGTCAGAAATTTGAGGTACAGCCCTGGACCCATTATGTACCTCTGTAATGTTGAGGTACAGTCCCCGGACCCATTATGTACCTCTGTAATGTTGAGGTACAGTCCTGGACCCCTTATGTAACCTCTGTTAAAGTTGAGGTACAGTCCCGGACCCATTATGTACCTCTGTAATGTTGAGGTACAGTCCCTGGACCCCTTATGTACCCCTGTAATGTTGAGGTACGTCCCTGGACCCATTATGTACCTCTGTAATGTGAGGGACAGTCCTGGACCCATTATGTACCTCTGTAATGTTGAGGTACAGTCCCTGGGCCCATTATGTACCTCTGTAATGTTGAGGTACAGTCCCTAGACCCATTATGTACCCCCCTGTAATGTTGAGGTACAGTCCTGGACCCATTATGTACCTCTGAAAAGGTTGTGATGAATGGTTTGAAAAACCCACAAGTTGTAATGTTGAGGTCAGTTCCTGGACCATTATGTACCTCTGTATGTTGAGGTACGTTTTCCTGGACCCATTATGTACCTCAGTAATGTTGAGGTACAGTCCCTGGACCCCTTATGTACCCTCTGTAATGTTGAGGTAATGTTTTAATGTTGAGGTACAGTTCCTGGACCCATTATGTACCTCTGTAATGTTGAGGGACAGTTCCTGGACCCATATGTACCTCTGTAATGTTGAGGTACAGTCCCTGGACCCTTATGTACCCTCTGTAATTTGAGGTACATCCCTGGGCCCATTGTACCCCCTGTAAAAGTTGAGGTACATCCCTGGACCCATTAAAACCTCTAATGTTGAGGGGACAGTCCTTGGCCCATTTTGTACCCCTGTAATGTTGAGGCTACTGGTCGGTGATCCTGGCGTAGAATACATCACAACATGGAGCGTTTACTGAAACTGAGAGGCTAGATTGTGACCCAGCTTATCAACGGTGTATGAAATGGACGCATGGTTTAGACTTTCGAAAAACTTCTTGGAGCCCTTCCTAAAGAGATCTAGATAAACTAAGTCTGTCATCATTTTGTGTACCTAGATTTATGAGGTATTCTGAAGTGTAATACCTACGAAGATGCTATCAAAACCCTCAGTCTCAGTATATTAACCTACAAATGAAATTTTGCACGCTATCGCCTTGAACTCGCCGCCAGCTGTTTGAGGAGTCCTTAGAGGAATACTTTCAAGGCATGAAATTTTAGGTAAGACTGTCATACCAAGCAGTGACGTGCTCAGTATTGTGAAGAGTCCATCAGGAAGCTTTTATCAGTGGCTGCAATCACCATAATAAGGCAGGTTTATTGGAGAATAAAACTCTCGACTTAGCGCTGACTTTGACCGGCAAGAGTCTAGATCTGCAGATGAATTCAGAAGTTACTAGTACAATCAGCTTCTCGAGTGGGTAAGTGCTGGCAATTCTGACCAAGACTTTGCAATGAAGTTATGGCTGAACTGCCTCAGTGACAGCAGCAGCAGGTACGGTGTGTTTTCTTTGTGGTATTTCAAGGACATCCACGTCCAAAGTGTCCTGCTCGTGAAGCTATGTGCCTTTAATGCCACAAAGAAAGGGTCACTTTGCTAAAAGTATGTCGTGCTAAGCATAACTAGAGCTAGTGCTCCACTATTTCCAGTGATCATGGACTCTTAGCAACGGTGATTTGCGGCTACTCAAATTCACTGCATGGCAGTTGTGAAAGTATGATCAAGGAACAGAAGTAGATGGTCTTATTGATAGTGGCAGGCTCAGAGAGTTTTCATCAACCTTGACTTAGATTTAAACGGCTATATCTGCTCTCTACATCACTCATCAGGTACCGTTTCCATGGCATCAACATCTCTCTTATTCATGACTTAGGGTTTGTAAGGTAAATCTCAGAGTTAATGGAAAGGATTATCAAGATGTACTTTAGCTATTCTGCACAACTGTGCTCTGGATGTTATCTTGGTCAGATTTCAAGAAGCTGCATTTGGTTGTGTCACCGTAACATATGGAGGTGTCATGCCTCTATGTTGTCTGTCGGACTTAGCACTTTAAGGGTAGACACAAAGTGTTTGCAAATCTTACGCGGATTGACATCTTTTTCAGCTAGTCACGCCGCTATTTTATTTGTGGATAGGATGTTCATTGAGGAAAGAGAAACTCAGAGGCTGCTGAGGAGAGGTATTATAGAAACGAGTGATTCCCCTTGGCGTGCAAGGTTGTTGTTGTTAAAGATTGTATGGAAAGGAGGATTGGTATCGATTATCTGAGGACAATACTAATTGACACTCTTGATGGGTACCTCTAACACGAATTGAGATACAGCGAACAAAATTGAATCAGTACTACGTGTTTGTTAGCACAATTGATCTGGCAGAGTGCCTATTTCAAGTCCCTATAATGGAATGAAGATAACATACACAGCATTGTTTCAGGCTAGTGATGGCTGTTTCAGTTACAGAGTCCTTTTGGAGTCACCAAAATGGGGTAGCCTGCTTCTAAAGAAATTATGATTCACTCATTAGGGAAAGAGAACTCATGGGAACCTACGGTATTTAGATATGTTACAATTTGTGGCAAGACCCAGGAGGAACATGATGAAACTGATAAGTTTTTGGAAGCCGCCAAGAAGAAAAATATCAGTTACAATGAGGAAAATGTGACTTTTTAATAAAAGGTTAGCATCTTGGTTATGTAGTGGAAGGAGGTTCAATATTCCCAGACCTGAACGACTACGACCTCTCGGAATTAATGCCTCAAGGAAAAAAAGTCACTCGAAGAACTCTTGGTCTCTGTTGCTTATTACTACAATGGATCTACAACTATTCAAGTTAAGTCCGCAATTGAGTGTACCACATTTCTGTGGACATAAGGAAGAAGAAGCGCTTTCCATATCTCAATCAGGACATTGAAAACTCAGTAGTTCAAGCCATTGATGAGTCATACCATTCGAAGTGGAAACGGGATGCATCTGCATTGCATTGTTGCAGTCTTATTAGGGGAGACCAGTAGCCTTCTTTCGAGAACTTTTCAAGGATCAGGTAATGTAATTGCTGTTTTTTATGCTGTAGAAGGAAGCCCAGGGCCAATAGATGCAGTCGCACTGAGGCATTGTTTAATTTGGATAGACATTTACATAAGGATGACCAACGGTCCGTGATGAATTGTTCGACAAGAGGCACAAAAGTAGGATAAGAATAGAAAGATATTACGTGGAGGATGGAACTATAGTGTTATGACTTTGTATTCTGTACGAGGGTCAAGAGACATTCACTGATGCTTCTCTAGGTCCACTGTGGAGCAGCATGTAATGATTTGCATCAATTCTGTCTCACAGGTTTGTGTAAGGAGTACACGACTGTACATTTTGTCAATCAAAGAACATGCCTAACAGTGGAAGATGTGCGAAAGTGATCAGAGCTTGAGAGTATGTGAGAGTGAAGCCATACTTTCTCTGCCAGAGAAGACTCATTCATAAAATCCACCAGCCTTTAGAAAGTTGAATATAGATTTCAAGGACCTCTACAAGCACAAATAGTTAGGTATTTCTTAACACAGTAGATGAATATTCAAGGTTTCCCTTGGTTTTTTCCCATGTGCAAATATGGCTGCTTCACTGTTATTAGTTTTTACAGTTGTTTCTATTTTTGGTATGAGTTTATCATTAGACAGGGGATCCTCGTTATGAGTAACGATACTTCAGGAGTTTTGGTTGCATAGGTATTGACTTGCAGCAGAACAAAAGTAAACCTCAAGGAAATGGTCAGTGGAGCGGTTCAATGGTACTATAGGGAAGGCAGTGACAATGAATTAATGTAGCGCAATTTTTTTTTTTTCTCTCTTTTTATTTAACACTGGCAACTGTCCTATGATGCTCTTATCTATTAGCATCATGGGCTGTGCCACAGTTACTAATGGTACCCTCATGAAAGCTCTCAACTATTCACGTCGTTCCTCTACGGGAGCCTCCGTGCCCACTTGTTATGTCATCCGGGGACCGTCTTGAAGGTCACGTAGGATGAACCAAGGAGGATCTTTAGTGAAAGAGTAGAGCCTGAAGCTAATCCAATTACGCAACTTTCGCTACCAAAATGGTGATAGATACAGTATATACAATATTTTAGGCCCCAGTTGATATTCCTAGTTGTGTGAATCTAAGATACACCAATAGATGTGAAAATGCTTCGTTTACTCCTGGAAAGCCCTTGGAGGTTACCCTATGGAAATAGAGGATTCTGCTCCAGCAGTTAATCAAACCCCGTGGAAATATCGAACGGGTGAAAAAGAGGCTAAGGGCTAAGAAGGTCGGGACGGTGTACGTCCGCCCATAACTGTTGGGAGATTACTGTCTATGATATTTTAGAAGGGGGAGATTGTTGTGATACTGGTTCTGTGGGGAGCAGCAGCGGATAATACTGCACCATCTAGGTGACCTTAACAACAACAACAGTTTTGTGTGTGTCATGGCACAACACATGGTGTGTGATTCTCCTACTTTATCCTTATCAGCGATGCAGATTAATGTGAGTTTAAATATGTGGCCTGTAGTTATAATTTTCTTGAATATGCAAGACTACATCCTGTAGAAGCCATTATTCGATGTACTAGTCATTATTTGTTTGTTGCAGAAGTACTATGAAGATTTATGTTCAATAAGCTAGGATAAGGACTGTGTTTTCTATCACAACATGACAAAATTTCTTAGTATTCAATCGGGGCTTAAGAAGATCCTACTCACCGACTCCTACTAATTATCTGATGGGATTACTAGAACTGAAAAGTCAAAGGGGTATCTAATAGGTATGGTAACCTTAGACCTGCAAAAGGCTTGTATGTCAACCAAATAATATTATGTAAGAAACATTCAAGTATTTGTATAGGTTCTGTAGATGGTTTAAGGTCTACGTAGAAGGAGATAAATAGTCCAAAATCAATAAAACGGAATCAGAAACCTGCCGATTAACATGTGGAGTTCCCAAGGTAGTATTCTGGGTCCTTATTATTTCTTATGTTATGTCAATGAATGTATCAGTGTAAGTGCAACCTACTGTATGCAGTTGACATGCTGTTAGTGTCAGGTAAAGACCCACAAAGATATAGCGAATGTTTTAAACTGGAACTGTAGCCTGCAGCAATTGCGTTAGTAGTCAACAAATATCATTACACTGGGAAACTGAAGCATTCTCTTTGGCACGAAAAACTAACTGAGAAGGTGTAAATAATTAATGTAGTGTAATGGGTAGCCCATTGGGATTCCCTTTGACATGCATGTCAGGAGAATTGAGAGGGAACAGTGTAGTAGAAAGCGAATGCCAGGACTGATGTTCTGTATAGACAAGCACGTGTATCTATGTGGCTGAGGCCTATGTTTCGCCTTATACAATGCCATTAAATTATTTTCTTTCATGTACTCTGCCTTGCAAAAAAACTGAAATGATAGACTGCAAAATACCAGAACAAAATCGTAAGGATTCATCCTGGGGCTGGGACCAAGAGAACATGTAGGCAGGATGAATTACAACAATGTATATGTTGGAATGTTGAAGACAGAGTAAAACAAACTGAAGCTAAATTGTTTATAAATTGCTGCTAACAGTGTCCAGAATATTTGCTGTAATTTTGTCAAGGTTGGGAACAAAGCATTATAGTATAGGGGGAGAGAAACACTACTTTGTAGTACCCACAGTCAGTGGCAGGCTTCAAACACCTTTTTTGTTACAGCAATAAAGGAATGGGATCAGAACTGCCGCACTGTCAAAGCCAGTCATAGCATGAACCTGTTCAAGAAGAGTGCCAAAAGGTGTCTGATGAATGTAGCTACAGAAAGGAGGGGAATGATTTTTATATTTTTTTTAGCTAACAGTACGTGTAATTTTACCTTCTACTAGTAAACTAATGACGCTGTATTGTAGTAGTCTTAATGGACCCTCGTTGTAGTAGATAGTCTTTTTTAGTATGATAATAAGATGTTATCTTCATTATGAATAATAAGAAAATATTATAACCTCATATTATAATAATAAGGTTAAAAGGACCCATGGAAATAAACACTCTAGGTCTGACTTTTTTGGGTTATCCCAGGTTCTCTACACATGGTGCTATCAATCTATTCAATTTCAAGTTTATTCTCTATAAATGGGTACATGTGGGTTTACAGGTTTTGGGTATTTTGTGGTTTAATGTTATAAAATATAATTACAGAGGGGGCCACTAGGACACTAGCATGGGGGTTAGGTTACGTGAACTTAGATTAATTCTGAACATTAAGTCCTTACAGTTATGGTTATTATGTCTAAGTGACTACATCATAATGTGTGAGTTTAGGCTATGTGAATGATTTTGTTTTGGACATACAACGTGTCTATTTGGTAGTAAATAGGCAAACTTATGAACTAGTTTGGATTTATTAATTTTAAGATTATGATTAGTAATTTTGGGTTTATAGTCAGTGGGTGGGTGAGTGTAATTGTGAACACCAGGGGGTTATCATGTAGTTAGTTGTGGGGTGGATAGGGCAGTAGATGTTTAACTGTAGTTTTGAAAGTGAATGATGTGTCTGCGTTCGAGAGTTTTAGGTTAGGGTTTGTTCCAGATTTTTGGTTTTGAAATCATTGATTTTTGTAACGGTTTTGTCGAACTCGGGGAATGTCATAAAAGATGTTTGAGTCTGGTGTTATGCATGTGGATCTGTCACAACTATCAAGAAAGCTTTTAGGTCAGGTTAATATTGAATTAAGGGCCTGTAGATGTAGATTGCACAGTTGTAAGTGTGGTTGTATGAACAGGGAGTAGTAAGTTTAGATCTATGAGAGTGGGGGGTGGGTGTGGAGGATGGATTTAGTGATTATTTTACTGGGCGGCGTTCTGTGTTGGGTTATTATTGGCTTTTAGGTGTGGGGTGCAGTTGAACCCAAAGCACAGATAGGCATATGGTGAGGTATGGTTATATAAGTGAATGGTATAGTTGTGAGAAGGGCATTTTGCGGTAGTAGTATCGATCTTGGAGAGGATTCCCACGTTTTGGATACTTTTTTTGTTATGTGTTTGCTATGGGGTGCTGATTTAGGTTGTTGTCGAGGTTTAGCCAGAACTTGCCTAAATTATGTTGCAATCAGAGTGTTGTGATCTTAATGTTATGTTGCGCAACACCTGCTTGCTACCAATAATATAATAGGTTTTGCCAGTGTTTAGGTTAGTGTAAGTTTTTCGGCTGTATCCCAAGTCGATATTTTGAGCAGTCTCGTTAGAAATGGTGTTGAGGGTGGCAAGATTTAGGGGGGAGGTGACTTAAGTCGTGTCGGCGCAAAGAGATGGGTTTTAGTTTTGGATTTGTTTGGAAGATCATTGATGTAAATGAGGAAAAGAGCTAGGCGTTCCAGGACACTTCCTGCGGAATCCAGTATCAAGTGCCGTATTTGATGAGGTTGTGTCTTTAATGGTGACATAATGAATACCTATTAGGAAAGGTAGGATTTAAAAATATGCACGCTCTGCTCTTTTACATAGTGGTTCAAGTTGGGAGTAGGATGCTGTGGTCTTACTGTGTGACTAGGTATAAATATTAGTGGATATTCCTTATTTTCCAATGCTTTGAAAGCATGTCTAGCATTTTTATAATTGATCATTAGTGCTTTTATTTTTCTGATCAATTTGGCAGGGTTTGAGTATGTTTTGTGACGTTATAAACGAGTTTTCGGAAGATTTTGGATGCAATGGTAAGTTGATTTGGCTATAGTTGTTTATATCTGTAAGGTTCACCCTTTATGTATTGGGTGTAACCCGTGTGTTTGAGTAGTTTCGGGAAAGTTGGCTATGTAGATATTCTTTGTAACTGTATTTGTGTATAACTGAATAAACTTACTTACTTAATTATACTTAGATCCGTAGTTATTTATATAACACGGCAAACCCCATCTATTAACTACATTAAGGTCATACCATCTATTAACTATATTTATGGTCATACCATCTTTTAAAACTATATTATGGTATACCATCTATTAAACTATATTTTCGGTCGTTCGTCTGGCTTTGTATTATTAATTCCAGTGGAGTATTATTATAAATCAAGGGAGGAAGAGCTAAAAGGTGGTTATTAGAACTAGGGGGGGGGATGTGGAAGGCATTAGGTTAAAATCGGGGAACTGGTAGCACAGATCCAATTCCTAATCAAGAGCGTCTACCAAACATCAAGGAACCTTCCTTGAGGGGATAATTTAGTGTAACTAAATTTAATAATTGTAAGCTTATCCTCAGACCCTTAAAGCGTTCTCCTCCTGGAGGAGTATGTTACAGGATAGCTAAAGAGAAAGGAAAGAAGGAAGTAAAGTTTACTGGATAAAAAAAATGGAAAAGAAGGAAAAATATGGAATACTGGCTGAGATATTGAAGGACAAGAAGTGGTGCCTATCAAGAGACCCTCGCAAAAACAACTCCACTCTCTTCCATTCAAAAAGCCAGAAAAAATTGGATGTGAATTTCCATCATTAGAAGAATGGAGACAAGACAGGACACACAGCGACACTATTATCCTGTGTTATCTGGACTCCCTGGGTATTCAAACAAAACTTGTAGAGGGCTTATGGAGAGGCATGGAAGTGTCCTTAAACAGATAATTGACCTTAACACTGTCGTCGACAGATTCTTTGATGATGTTGATCTGGAAAGAAGCAGTTGAGGAAAGCCAGGCTCACCTCAGGTTGATGTGGCCGGTGGGAGTCCAAGCATGTATGGAATATTTTATGTTCACTAGCATCGTTATCTCTTTGACCGGGGACTAACTCTCTCAGAATTCATAGACAAAAATTGTTTAGAGGATTGTCTTTGGGCATTTAAAGTTTAAAAAGACTACAAGTTTTTATAAGAGCGGTTTTGCTCACAATGAGTTTATCAGAATCAATTTCATGATCAGAAGAAAGGATATAATTTGTAGCAAATCTTATTTGACTCGGTCTCTCCGTGGACAGAACAAAAACCAAATTTATGAGGGAAAAAGATTAAAAAAGGATATGAAAGTCGAAAAGAAATGGTGGATATATGATGAAAGATGAGTCAAAGGGATGCTTAGGGAGTATTTCTTCAGTCTAGAGTTGTATGGCAGTGGAATAGCTAGAAATGACGTAGTGGGGCAGGAACCATACACAGTTTTAAGACGAGGTTTGATTAAAAGCTCATGAGCGGGGGAGAGAGAGGGCCAGTAGCAACGGTGAGAGGCGGGGCCGGAGTTAGACTTGACCCATACAACACAAATAGGTGAGTAACAAGGGAGAGGTCAGCGGCAATACGAAAAATTGACATATAGCATCGAAAAAGTCAAGATGAACGAAGTGTTTTGTAAGTCCACATAGGAGAAAAACATCAGTCAAGGAAAGGGTAATCAGATTTAGAAGGGTGATGGGGAATTCAAGAAAGACCGGGAGGTTATGTCAGGAGCTTCAAGCTCTATTAACAAGCAGTATTTACAGTGGAACAGTAGGATCAGGAATCAGAGCAGGGGGGTACCCGGCAAGTGTGGATGAGGGTAATATACCAAGGAGGAGGTGAAGAAGTTGCTTGCGAACTTTGACACTTCAAAGGCGGTGGGACCGACATCTCTCCGTGGTCGTCTTAAGGAGGGAGCAGAGATATTGTGTGTACCATTAAAAAAGATCTTAACACATCATTGAAACTGGGCAAACTCCCTGAGGTTGGAAGATGGCAAAGTAGTCCAATTTTTAAAAAGGGAGACAGACATGAGGCACATAAACTACAGACCTGTATCACTAACGTGTATAGTATGCCTGAATGGCTCTAATCAGGAGGGAGTGGTGGAGCACTGGAAAGAAACAAGTTTTTTATTGACAACCGCATGGATTTCAGGGAGGGGGAAAATCCTGTGTCACAAACTACTAGAGGTTTTGACAGGTGACAAGAAGTAGAAAGAGAGAGAGGGGTGGATCGACTGCATTTTTTTGGACTGCAAGAAGGCCTTGACACTGTTTCACAAGAGGTTACTGCAAAAGCTAGAGATTAAGGCACACATTAACAGGAAAGGCACTGAATGGATCAGAGAATATCCTGACAGGGAGGGCAACAACGAGCTGGTACGTGAACGAGGTGTCAGCGTGTGCGCCTGTGTCAAGCGGGGTTCACAGGGGTCAGTCCTAGGACCTGTGTGTTCTTGGTATATGTGAATGACATAAGGAAGGGATGGATCGAAGGTCCTTGTTGCGGATGATGTTGAGTTATGTGATAAATGAAATGGATGAGGATCAGGCAGGATACAAAGAGAACTGGAAGGTACAAGCTGGTCGAATTGGTCCTTGAGTTTAACCTGCCAAATGCAAAGTCATGAAGATTGGGGTAGGGCCAAAGAAGGACGAAAGACACAATATAGTTAAGAATTCCCTAATCCCACACTCAAGGAAAAGATTGGGGAGTGAGTTATAAAACCGAGCATATCTCCAGAGGCGCACAATCAATCAGATAACTGCTGCAGCATACGGGCGCCTGGCAAACCTACGGATAGGTTCGATACCTCAGTAAGGATTTCATTCAAGACTATGTATTACATTTTTGTCAGGCCCATATGGGAGTATGCGCACAGTTGGAACCCAACTAGTCAAGCACGGCAAGAAATTAGAGAATTGCAAAGGTTTGCAACAAGATAGTCCAGAGCTCGGGGTTTGTCCTACGAAGAAAGTTGAGGGAAATGGGCCTCTGACGACACTGGAGCGCCAGAGGGTCACGGGGAGACATGATAACGACTTATAAATACTGCACGGAATAGACGCGTGGTCTAAGACGGGTGTTCCAGAGACGGGACAGACACAAGAGGTGTCACAATTGGAAGTTGAAGACTCATAGTGTAGTCGGCCGTGGAATTGCTAAGAAAGTGGACGTAGTGGAGGCGGGAGTGGGAACCTTACATAGTTTTAAGGTGAGGTATGATGGAGCTATGGGCAGGGAGAGAGAGACCTAGTAGCAATCAGCGAAGAGGCGGGGCAGGAGCTGTGACTCGACCCTGCAACCACCAAATAGGTGAGTACAATAGTATGTGATTGAGTCACCAAACAACACACGCAGCACCAGTTTGGAATCTACACCTAGTCAAGCACGTCAAGAAATTAGAGAAAGTGCAAAGGTTTGCAACAAGGACTGTCGAGCTAGGGGGATTGTCCTACGAAGGGAAGGTTGAGGGAAATCGGCCCTGACGACATGGAGGCAGGAGGGTCAGGGGAGACATGATAACGACATATAAATACTGCAGGATAGGACGAGGTTGGACAAAGACGGGTTGTTCAGAGATGGGACCAGACACAAGAGGTCACAATTGGAAGTTGAAGCGGATGAATTCAAAGGATGTTAGGAAGTATTTCTTAGTCAATTAGAGTAGTCTAGGTTGGATAGCTGAAAGTGAAGTAAGTGGAGGCGCGAACATACATAGTTTAAGGCGAGGCGAGGTATGATAAAGCTCATGGATCAGGTGAGAGAGTGAGGTCTAGTGCAATCAGTGAACGGGCGGGGCCAGGAGCTATGATTCGACCTGAAACCACAAATAGGTGAGTACAAATAGATGAGTACAATACACACACACACACAACACAACCATATTTAATTCAAAACACCATGGCCAATTCCATTCCCCCACCACTACATTACAAAACTCACCCACAGCAACAACCATAGTTCCTTTACAGGTTCCATTTCCAACCCATATACCTCCAGACCACTGTCTTTGAAAAGATGTTGAAGGTTGTGTTATACAAATGCAGATGGAATAACAAAAAGTGTGGGAGTGGCACGAAGAATCAAAGAGGACATCCCAGACATAATAGACTCACAGAAACAAATCACCCGCAATAATAAAGATTCAATTTTCATCCGGATATCAAATTCCTCAGGAAGACAGTGGGAGGAGAGAGGGGAGGAGGTTGCACTGCTCATTAAAACCAGTGGGGTTTTGAGAAATGGAGGAAAGGATGGCATGGGCGAAAGGATATTAGTAGGAACATCCAGTTGAGGGACTAAGGTGATAATTGCAGTAATTACAAACCCACACAGAACTGCAGGTGCAAGAGAAGAATCGATAGAGCAAACAGAGCAATGATGACCACTAGCCGAGGTGGGCAGGAGAGCCACATGGGGGAGCAAAGTTACTTGTTATGGGTGATTTTCAATACCAAGGAGATGATGGGAAAAATGGTAGCCCCATGGGGGTCCCGAAACATGGAGAGCCAAGATGATGGATGTGGTACTGTAGAACTCAGCATCATACATGTTAGAGACCTACAGAGAGGAGGTGAGGATGAACAGCAAGAGGTGACCTTGTATTCACAATGAGTAGTTCGGACATCGAGGGTATCTGTATGGAAAGGCCTGGAGGAGCTAGTGATCTTGTGGTTCTGTGCTTCGATTACATAGTTGAGCTCAAGTGGAGAGAGTAGCAGGATCGGCTGGGAAAACAACTACAAAAAGGGGAACTAATCAGGCATGAGGAACTTCCTTCAAGACATTCAGTGGGAGAGGGAACTGACTGGAAAACGTACAAGAAATGATGGACTATGTAGCAAACCAAAATGCAAGGAGGAGAGGAAGAGGTTTGTTCCAAGGGAAACAGAAATATGGGAAGAAATGAAACAGAACGAGTCTTGGTTCACCAAATGTAGGGAGGCAAAAACTAGGTGTATAGTGAATGGGAGAAGGTAGAAGAAGAGAACTCAGGAAATAAAGAAATCAGCCGAAGAGCCAGGAAACGATATGCACAGATAAGAAGGGAGGCTCAGAGACAATATGAAAATGACGTAGCATCAAAAGTTAAGACTGCCCGAAGCTGTTGTACAGCCAATCAGGAGGAAACAACAGTCATGGTCAGGTAATCAGGGATGAGGATGGGTGATGGGGATTCACAAGAAACGATCGAGAGGTATGTCAGGTGCTCAAACAAGATCAAAAGAGGTATTTCATGGAACAGTAGGACTCCAGAAATCAGAAAGGGGGGCACCCAGCAAGTTGCTAGATGTTGTAATATACCAAGGGGAGTGAAGAAGTGTAGCGAACTTGACACCTCAAAGGCGGTGGGACAGACAACATCTCTCATGGGTCTTAAGAGGGAGCAGAGGATAATTGTGTGAGCCATTAAAAAGATTTTAACACATTCATTTGAAATGGGCAACTCCTGAGGTATGGGGAAATGGCTATGTAGTCCAATTTTTTAAAAAGGGAGACAGACATGAGGCACTAAACTACAGGACTTGTATCACTATCGTGCTATAGTATGCAAGGTCATGGGATGTATCAGGTGGAGAGTGGTGGGCTCACTGGAAAGAAACAAGTGTATAATTGACAAACCCAGCACGTTTCAGGGAAGGGAAATCCTGTTGTCACAAACCTACTAGAGTTTTATGGACAAGTGACAGAAGTAAGACAGAGAGAGAGGGGTGGATCGACTGGTATTTTTGGATGCAAGAAGGCCCCAATTTTGTACCTCTGTAATTTTTGACTCCGCCACGGATGGGTATGGGGTGCTTAATAAACATTATTAAACTAAGAAGGCCTGCGGACACAGTTCCTCAAAGAGGTT
Organism: Cherax quadricarinatus; assembly: GCF_026875155.1. Taxonomy (NCBI): domain Eukaryota; kingdom Metazoa; phylum Arthropoda; class Malacostraca; order Decapoda; family Parastacidae; genus Cherax; species Cherax quadricarinatus. Next base: position 24,524,124 of record NC_069443.1, on the reverse strand, counting down.
ACGCAAAAGTAGAGACGTCACACATAACAGGAAAGACTGCAATGGATATGAGTATATTGACAGGGAAGGGCAACAAAACGAGTTATAGGTAGCGACGAGGTGTCAGAGTGGGCGCCTGTGACAAGCGGGGTTCACAGGGGTCGTCCTAGGACCTGTGTGTTCTTGGTATACGTTTGGAACGCATATAGGATGGGATAGACTCAGAAGTGTCCTTGTTTGAGATGATGTGAAGTTATGTGAAGAATCAATCGGACGAGGTAGGCCAGGACTTACAAAGGAGGACCTGGACAGGCTACAAAAAGCTGGTCTAGCAACGCTCTTGAATTTACTCTGCAAAATGCAAAGTCATGAGAGATTGGGGAGGGCAAGAAGGACCGCACAACAATATAGTTTAGATGGACAAAGACTGCAAACACTCAAGGAAAAAGATCTGGGGGTGAGTATAACACGAACATGTCTCATGAGGGGCATCCATCGAATAACTGCTGCAGATACGGGAGCCTGGCAAACCTAAGGATAGCGTTTCGATACTAAGTAAGGATTCAAGACTCTGTTATACCATCTACGTCAGGACATTCTGGGAGTATGCAGGCACCCAGTTTGAATCCACACATAGTCAAGCACTCAAGAAATTAGAGAAAGTGCAAAGGTTGAACAAGATAGTACAGAGCTACGGGGATTGTCTAATGAAGAAAGATAGAGGGAAATCGCCTGGACACTGAGGCCAGGAGGGTCAGGGGAGGACATGATAACGACATATAAAATTGCGCGGAATAGACGAGGGGGACAAAGACGGGATGTTCCAGAGATGGGACACAGAACACAAGAGGTACAAATTGGAAGATGAAGACTAGATGATTCAAAGGATGTGAGGAAGTATTTCTTCAGTCATAGAGTAGTCAGGCATGGAATAGCCTTGAAGTATGTGGTAGAGGCAGGAACCATAACATGTTTTAAGGCGAGGTAATGTTAGAGCTCAATGGGGCAGGGAGAGAGAGGACTAGTGCAATCAGCGAAGAGGCGGTGCAGGAGCTGTGAATCGCCCCCTGCAACCACAAATAGGTGAGTCAATTTGGTGGTACAGTGGCAAGCCCATTATTCTACAGCTAGCAAAGTCAGGGTATTTCTCCAGAATGGTCTGTTAATATACCGCTGTGATAATACTTTGCCATTTCTTGAAACATTTCTGAGGAGTTGTCTCTAAATTCATTAATTTTTATCGCATCCAGTAATATGACGCGAGTGTGACATAGTCATCTGGCAAAGTTTACCATTCGTTTGGTATAAATCTGGTGGTGGTTCATTTAACCTGCATGATTCTTGTAACCCAAGCCGGAGCCAGGCAGTAGTGCATCAAGGAGTTGCTTTCTTGTTGGATGCCACCATGACATGTGGTCCCTGCATGATGGAATGATGATAGACTGGTGACTTGTGTCAATCTCACTAAGTCTTAAGTCAATAAAGATTCAATTGAAGTTCTTTTCGTATTATTTGTCTCAAATACTAACTGACAAGCCAGATTGTAATGTACTACTCGTTGACAGCATAAGCTTAAGCAATTTATCAGTTTTATCAATGCATCTGAAGACAATGTGAGATGGAATCACACGATGTGCACTCTGACTTCCAATGTCCACAATCTTCCCATACCTGTGTCTGGCTTCTGACACAAGCATGCACAATTTATACTTTATAGAGTTGAGAGTTTTATGGATGAAGAGAATCAGTTACAAATAAAGTGTCAACTTAGATACATGGAACGATTTGAGTGCAAGGAATATGGCAAAACGTTCTGTTTGAAGGGTAAGAGGCCCAGTTATTGATGCGTGCTCGATTTCTTTATGTGAGCCATCACTCTGTATGAAACAGCAGAACTACCAGCTTCACAGTGGATGGGTGAACAGAAACATCAACGTAAATAATGTGTGAAAGTTGTGTGCTGTGTGACTAAGTTATCAATACAGCTTAGAAGGCATCATGTTGGCTTCAAGACGAAGCTTTGGTGTGATTTAAGAAGAGTTTTTTTTTTTTTTTTTTTGGGGGGGGGGGGGGGGGATGGAGGATGGTAGTTTGGTATGGGGTAAATACCAGGAGGCGGGGAAGTGTCTTGTTGTATAATTGACATAGATATGTAGCTGGTTCATGCGGAGGTCGGTTCTAGTTTTTTCGATCCATCTGGAAGGATGTTCACCAGTGCTGAGGAAAGTTTGGAGGGCTTCTGTGCAGGGGTTTGAATGGGCTAACCTAAGCATATTGACCCCAATAAGGATGTTTCTTTCAGTAAACGTCTCTTAATGCTTGGAATATTAAGTTCTTTCCGCATATTTAAAATTTTGGCAGTACGAGGGCATCCTAGGATGATCCTCATTGCTTCGTTTTGCAGTGGCGCCGCATAATCACCCAATGATCTAATATAAGCAAGATACATCATTTTCACAATTTTAATATTAGCTCCATACCTGGGATGAAAACTGCCACAACTCTATTGCTTTCAGCCTGTCTTTGTATTGCGACAAAGTCTCGTTCAACAGGTACAAGTGTGGAACCTCAAAGCCTACGGATACTGTATCTGTTACATACTTTAGAAGTGGACCATACAGGCAACTGGATTCTGACGAACTTTGCCTCTCTGTCGAGGTTGGGACGACTGATTGAGTATCTTTGTTTTATTCCCTGAGATTATTAACCCCAGGTCCTGACCAGTGGTAGTACATGATTAAGTATGTTTTGGTTGTTGAGAATCCGGTGGTGTGGAATCATTATGTATAGCAAAAACTAAACCATATAATGATGCGGGTGGTAGGCATGGCTTAGTAAGGCATAATCAAAATATTGAAAAGGGTGGGGACTAAGCACACTTGTGGGGTTCTAATTACAAAATTCTTTAGTTACATTCTATGTTCATGGAAACCTCAGGACGATTTTGTTGGACAGGTAACCTTTATCCAGCGGAGAAGCTTCAACAATCATTTCTGGCAAAGTTCACTAATGATTTCATGTCGGTTGGCTAATAAAGGGGTAACCCAAACGTTGTCATCTAGTAAGTGTATATCATGATTTTATTCATAAAGAACTAAGCAGGTTAACCAGCTAGAGACAGGCCCTGATAAATCCCGTTTTAAGTTCCTAAAAGTGGTGTTCTGTAACTGTCAGTTCCCTATTGCTACATAATAATCTATCAATCACCACTATACCGTACCGGAGGGTTCAAGGAGGCCAGAGTTATCCTATCTTCAGAAAAAAATAGTAGGTCTGATGTCAGCAACTATAGGCCTGTTAGTATATCTGTATATATCTAAATTTTAGAGAGGGTGGTTGTACTCTTCAGTAGTTAAGTACCTTATGACATGTAGTGATTATGGTCTGTGGGGAGCGCAGCAGGATAATATTGCACCACCTTATGGGGCCTTAACAACAACAACGTTTGGGTGAGTCAATGGGCACAAACACATGGTGTGTGATCTCTCTACTTTATCTTTTATCAGCGGATGATATTACATGGTGAGTTTAAATATGTGGCTGTAGTTAGACTTTTTCTCTTGACATATGCAAGACATCACCATCCCGGTAGAAGCAATTATTAGATGTCTAGTATTATATTTTGTTGTTGCAGAAGTTACTATGAAGTTCTATGTTCAATAAAAGCTAGCGAAAGGCTGTGTTTTATCACAACAATTTATTGAACATAGAATTGAGGCTACTGGTCGGTGATCCTGGCGTAGAATACATCACAACATGGAGCGTTTACTGAAACTGAGAGGCTAGATTGTGACCCAGCTTATCAACGGTGTATGAAATGGACGCATGGTTTAGACTTTCGAAAAACTTCTTGGAGCCCTTCCTAAAGAGATCTAGATAAACTAAGTCTGTCATCATTTTGTGTACCTAGATTTATGAGGTATTCTGAAGTGTAATACCTACGAAGATGCTATCAAAACCCTCAGTCTCAGTATATTAACCTACAAATGAAATTTTGCACGCTATCGCCTTGAACTCGCCGCCAGCTGTTTGAGGAGTCCTTAGAGGAATACTTTCAAGGCATGAAATTTTAGGTAAGACTGTCATACCAAGCAGTGACGTGCTCAGTATTGTGAAGAGTCCATCAGGAAGCTTTTATCAGTGGCTGCAATCACCATAATAAGGCAGGTTTATTGGAGAATAAAACTCTCGACTTAGCGCTGACTTTGACCGGCAAGAGTCTAGATCTGCAGATGAATTCAGAAGTTACTAGTACAATCAGCTTCTCGAGTGGGTAAGTGCTGGCAATTCTGACCAAGACTTTGCAATGAAGTTATGGCTGAACTGCCTCAGTGACAGCAGCAGCAGGTACGGTGTGTTTTCTTTGTGGTATTTCAAGGACATCCACGTCCAAAGTGTCCTGCTCGTGAAGCTATGTGCCTTTAATGCCACAAAGAAAGGGTCACTTTGCTAAAAGTATGTCGTGCTAAGCATAACTAGAGCTAGTGCTCCACTATTTCCAGTGATCATGGACTCTTAGCAACGGTGATTTGCGGCTACTCAAATTCACTGCATGGCAGTTGTGAAAGTATGATCAAGGAACAGAAGTAGATGGTCTTATTGATAGTGGCAGGCTCAGAGAGTTTTCATCAACCTTGACTTAGATTTAAACGGCTATATCTGCTCTCTACATCACTCATCAGGTACCGTTTCCATGGCATCAACATCTCTCTTATTCATGACTTAGGGTTTGTAAGGTAAATCTCAGAGTTAATGGAAAGGATTATCAAGATGTACTTTAGCTATTCTGCACAACTGTGCTCTGGATGTTATCTTGGTCAGATTTCAAGAAGCTGCATTTGGTTGTGTCACCGTAACATATGGAGGTGTCATGCCTCTATGTTGTCTGTCGGACTTAGCACTTTAAGGGTAGACACAAAGTGTTTGCAAATCTTACGCGGATTGACATCTTTTTCAGCTAGTCACGCCGCTATTTTATTTGTGGATAGGATGTTCATTGAGGAAAGAGAAACTCAGAGGCTGCTGAGGAGAGGTATTATAGAAACGAGTGATTCCCCTTGGCGTGCAAGGTTGTTGTTGTTAAAGATTGTATGGAAAGGAGGATTGGTATCGATTATCTGAGGACAATACTAATTGACACTCTTGATGGGTACCTCTAACACGAATTGAGATACAGCGAACAAAATTGAATCAGTACTACGTGTTTGTTAGCACAATTGATCTGGCAGAGTGCCTATTTCAAGTCCCTATAATGGAATGAAGATAACATACACAGCATTGTTTCAGGCTAGTGATGGCTGTTTCAGTTACAGAGTCCTTTTGGAGTCACCAAAATGGGGTAGCCTGCTTCTAAAGAAATTATGATTCACTCATTAGGGAAAGAGAACTCATGGGAACCTACGGTATTTAGATATGTTACAATTTGTGGCAAGACCCAGGAGGAACATGATGAAACTGATAAGTTTTTGGAAGCCGCCAAGAAGAAAAATATCAGTTACAATGAGGAAAATGTGACTTTTTAATAAAAGGTTAGCATCTTGGTTATGTAGTGGAAGGAGGTTCAATATTCCCAGACCTGAACGACTACGACCTCTCGGAATTAATGCCTCAAGGAAAAAAAGTCACTCGAAGAACTCTTGGTCTCTGTTGCTTATTACTACAATGGATCTACAACTATTCAAGTTAAGTCCGCAATTGAGTGTACCACATTTCTGTGGACATAAGGAAGAAGAAGCGCTTTCCATATCTCAATCAGGACATTGAAAACTCAGTAGTTCAAGCCATTGATGAGTCATACCATTCGAAGTGGAAACGGGATGCATCTGCATTGCATTGTTGCAGTCTTATTAGGGGAGACCAGTAGCCTTCTTTCGAGAACTTTTCAAGGATCAGGTAATGTAATTGCTGTTTTTTATGCTGTAGAAGGAAGCCCAGGGCCAATAGATGCAGTCGCACTGAGGCATTGTTTAATTTGGATAGACATTTACATAAGGATGACCAACGGTCCGTGATGAATTGTTCGACAAGAGGCACAAAAGTAGGATAAGAATAGAAAGATATTACGTGGAGGATGGAACTATAGTGTTATGACTTTGTATTCTGTACGAGGGTCAAGAGACATTCACTGATGCTTCTCTAGGTCCACTGTGGAGCAGCATGTAATGATTTGCATCAATTCTGTCTCACAGGTTTGTGTAAGGAGTACACGACTGTACATTTTGTCAATCAAAGAACATGCCTAACAGTGGAAGATGTGCGAAAGTGATCAGAGCTTGAGAGTATGTGAGAGTGAAGCCATACTTTCTCTGCCAGAGAAGACTCATTCATAAAATCCACCAGCCTTTAGAAAGTTGAATATAGATTTCAAGGACCTCTACAAGCACAAATAGTTAGGTATTTCTTAACACAGTAGATGAATATTCAAGGTTTCCCTTGGTTTTTTCCCATGTGCAAATATGGCTGCTTCACTGTTATTAGTTTTTACAGTTGTTTCTATTTTTGGTATGAGTTTATCATTAGACAGGGGATCCTCGTTATGAGTAACGATACTTCAGGAGTTTTGGTTGCATAGGTATTGACTTGCAGCAGAACAAAAGTAAACCTCAAGGAAATGGTCAGTGGAGCGGTTCAATGGTACTATAGGGAAGGCAGTGACAATGAATTAATGTAGCGCAATTTTTTTTTTTTCTCTCTTTTTATTTAACACTGGCAACTGTCCTATGATGCTCTTATCTATTAGCATCATGGGCTGTGCCACAGTTACTAATGGTACCCTCATGAAAGCTCTCAACTATTCACGTCGTTCCTCTACGGGAGCCTCCGTGCCCACTTGTTATGTCATCCGGGGACCGTCTTGAAGGTCACGTAGGATGAACCAAGGAGGATCTTTAGTGAAAGAGTAGAGCCTGAAGCTAATCCAATTACGCAACTTTCGCTACCAAAATGGTGATAGATACAGTATATACAATATTTTAGGCCCCAGTTGATATTCCTAGTTGTGTGAATCTAAGATACACCAATAGATGTGAAAATGCTTCGTTTACTCCTGGAAAGCCCTTGGAGGTTACCCTATGGAAATAGAGGATTCTGCTCCAGCAGTTAATCAAACCCCGTGGAAATATCGAACGGGTGAAAAAGAGGCTAAGGGCTAAGAAGGTCGGGACGGTGTACGTCCGCCCATAACTGTTGGGAGATTACTGTCTATGATATTTTAGAAGGGGGAGATTGTTGTGATACTGGTTCTGTGGGGAGCAGCAGCGGATAATACTGCACCATCTAGGTGACCTTAACAACAACAACAGTTTTGTGTGTGTCATGGCACAACACATGGTGTGTGATTCTCCTACTTTATCCTTATCAGCGATGCAGATTAATGTGAGTTTAAATATGTGGCCTGTAGTTATAATTTTCTTGAATATGCAAGACTACATCCTGTAGAAGCCATTATTCGATGTACTAGTCATTATTTGTTTGTTGCAGAAGTACTATGAAGATTTATGTTCAATAAGCTAGGATAAGGACTGTGTTTTCTATCACAACATGACAAAATTTCTTAGTATTCAATCGGGGCTTAAGAAGATCCTACTCACCGACTCCTACTAATTATCTGATGGGATTACTAGAACTGAAAAGTCAAAGGGGTATCTAATAGGTATGGTAACCTTAGACCTGCAAAAGGCTTGTATGTCAACCAAATAATATTATGTAAGAAACATTCAAGTATTTGTATAGGTTCTGTAGATGGTTTAAGGTCTACGTAGAAGGAGATAAATAGTCCAAAATCAATAAAACGGAATCAGAAACCTGCCGATTAACATGTGGAGTTCCCAAGGTAGTATTCTGGGTCCTTATTATTTCTTATGTTATGTCAATGAATGTATCAGTGTAAGTGCAACCTACTGTATGCAGTTGACATGCTGTTAGTGTCAGGTAAAGACCCACAAAGATATAGCGAATGTTTTAAACTGGAACTGTAGCCTGCAGCAATTGCGTTAGTAGTCAACAAATATCATTACACTGGGAAACTGAAGCATTCTCTTTGGCACGAAAAACTAACTGAGAAGGTGTAAATAATTAATGTAGTGTAATGGGTAGCCCATTGGGATTCCCTTTGACATGCATGTCAGGAGAATTGAGAGGGAACAGTGTAGTAGAAAGCGAATGCCAGGACTGATGTTCTGTATAGACAAGCACGTGTATCTATGTGGCTGAGGCCTATGTTTCGCCTTATACAATGCCATTAAATTATTTTCTTTCATGTACTCTGCCTTGCAAAAAAACTGAAATGATAGACTGCAAAATACCAGAACAAAATCGTAAGGATTCATCCTGGGGCTGGGACCAAGAGAACATGTAGGCAGGATGAATTACAACAATGTATATGTTGGAATGTTGAAGACAGAGTAAAACAAACTGAAGCTAAATTGTTTATAAATTGCTGCTAACAGTGTCCAGAATATTTGCTGTAATTTTGTCAAGGTTGGGAACAAAGCATTATAGTATAGGGGGAGAGAAACACTACTTTGTAGTACCCACAGTCAGTGGCAGGCTTCAAACACCTTTTTTGTTACAGCAATAAAGGAATGGGATCAGAACTGCCGCACTGTCAAAGCCAGTCATAGCATGAACCTGTTCAAGAAGAGTGCCAAAAGGTGTCTGATGAATGTAGCTACAGAAAGGAGGGGAATGATTTTTATATTTTTTTTAGCTAACAGTACGTGTAATTTTACCTTCTACTAGTAAACTAATGACGCTGTATTGTAGTAGTCTTAATGGACCCTCGTTGTAGTAGATAGTCTTTTTTAGTATGATAATAAGATGTTATCTTCATTATGAATAATAAGAAAATATTATAACCTCATATTATAATAATAAGGTTAAAAGGACCCATGGAAATAAACACTCTAGGTCTGACTTTTTTGGGTTATCCCAGGTTCTCTACACATGGTGCTATCAATCTATTCAATTTCAAGTTTATTCTCTATAAATGGGTACATGTGGGTTTACAGGTTTTGGGTATTTTGTGGTTTAATGTTATAAAATATAATTACAGAGGGGGCCACTAGGACACTAGCATGGGGGTTAGGTTACGTGAACTTAGATTAATTCTGAACATTAAGTCCTTACAGTTATGGTTATTATGTCTAAGTGACTACATCATAATGTGTGAGTTTAGGCTATGTGAATGATTTTGTTTTGGACATACAACGTGTCTATTTGGTAGTAAATAGGCAAACTTATGAACTAGTTTGGATTTATTAATTTTAAGATTATGATTAGTAATTTTGGGTTTATAGTCAGTGGGTGGGTGAGTGTAATTGTGAACACCAGGGGGTTATCATGTAGTTAGTTGTGGGGTGGATAGGGCAGTAGATGTTTAACTGTAGTTTTGAAAGTGAATGATGTGTCTGCGTTCGAGAGTTTTAGGTTAGGGTTTGTTCCAGATTTTTGGTTTTGAAATCATTGATTTTTGTAACGGTTTTGTCGAACTCGGGGAATGTCATAAAAGATGTTTGAGTCTGGTGTTATGCATGTGGATCTGTCACAACTATCAAGAAAGCTTTTAGGTCAGGTTAATATTGAATTAAGGGCCTGTAGATGTAGATTGCACAGTTGTAAGTGTGGTTGTATGAACAGGGAGTAGTAAGTTTAGATCTATGAGAGTGGGGGGTGGGTGTGGAGGATGGATTTAGTGATTATTTTACTGGGCGGCGTTCTGTGTTGGGTTATTATTGGCTTTTAGGTGTGGGGTGCAGTTGAACCCAAAGCACAGATAGGCATATGGTGAGGTATGGTTATATAAGTGAATGGTATAGTTGTGAGAAGGGCATTTTGCGGTAGTAGTATCGATCTTGGAGAGGATTCCCACGTTTTGGATACTTTTTTTGTTATGTGTTTGCTATGGGGTGCTGATTTAGGTTGTTGTCGAGGTTTAGCCAGAACTTGCCTAAATTATGTTGCAATCAGAGTGTTGTGATCTTAATGTTATGTTGCGCAACACCTGCTTGCTACCAATAATATAATAGGTTTTGCCAGTGTTTAGGTTAGTGTAAGTTTTTCGGCTGTATCCCAAGTCGATATTTTGAGCAGTCTCGTTAGAAATGGTGTTGAGGGTGGCAAGATTTAGGGGGGAGGTGACTTAAGTCGTGTCGGCGCAAAGAGATGGGTTTTAGTTTTGGATTTGTTTGGAAGATCATTGATGTAAATGAGGAAAAGAGCTAGGCGTTCCAGGACACTTCCTGCGGAATCCAGTATCAAGTGCCGTATTTGATGAGGTTGTGTCTTTAATGGTGACATAATGAATACCTATTAGGAAAGGTAGGATTTAAAAATATGCACGCTCTGCTCTTTTACATAGTGGTTCAAGTTGGGAGTAGGATGCTGTGGTCTTACTGTGTGACTAGGTATAAATATTAGTGGATATTCCTTATTTTCCAATGCTTTGAAAGCATGTCTAGCATTTTTATAATTGATCATTAGTGCTTTTATTTTTCTGATCAATTTGGCAGGGTTTGAGTATGTTTTGTGACGTTATAAACGAGTTTTCGGAAGATTTTGGATGCAATGGTAAGTTGATTTGGCTATAGTTGTTTATATCTGTAAGGTTCACCCTTTATGTATTGGGTGTAACCCGTGTGTTTGAGTAGTTTCGGGAAAGTTGGCTATGTAGATATTCTTTGTAACTGTATTTGTGTATAACTGAATAAACTTACTTACTTAATTATACTTAGATCCGTAGTTATTTATATAACACGGCAAACCCCATCTATTAACTACATTAAGGTCATACCATCTATTAACTATATTTATGGTCATACCATCTTTTAAAACTATATTATGGTATACCATCTATTAAACTATATTTTCGGTCGTTCGTCTGGCTTTGTATTATTAATTCCAGTGGAGTATTATTATAAATCAAGGGAGGAAGAGCTAAAAGGTGGTTATTAGAACTAGGGGGGGGGATGTGGAAGGCATTAGGTTAAAATCGGGGAACTGGTAGCACAGATCCAATTCCTAATCAAGAGCGTCTACCAAACATCAAGGAACCTTCCTTGAGGGGATAATTTAGTGTAACTAAATTTAATAATTGTAAGCTTATCCTCAGACCCTTAAAGCGTTCTCCTCCTGGAGGAGTATGTTACAGGATAGCTAAAGAGAAAGGAAAGAAGGAAGTAAAGTTTACTGGATAAAAAAAATGGAAAAGAAGGAAAAATATGGAATACTGGCTGAGATATTGAAGGACAAGAAGTGGTGCCTATCAAGAGACCCTCGCAAAAACAACTCCACTCTCTTCCATTCAAAAAGCCAGAAAAAATTGGATGTGAATTTCCATCATTAGAAGAATGGAGACAAGACAGGACACACAGCGACACTATTATCCTGTGTTATCTGGACTCCCTGGGTATTCAAACAAAACTTGTAGAGGGCTTATGGAGAGGCATGGAAGTGTCCTTAAACAGATAATTGACCTTAACACTGTCGTCGACAGATTCTTTGATGATGTTGATCTGGAAAGAAGCAGTTGAGGAAAGCCAGGCTCACCTCAGGTTGATGTGGCCGGTGGGAGTCCAAGCATGTATGGAATATTTTATGTTCACTAGCATCGTTATCTCTTTGACCGGGGACTAACTCTCTCAGAATTCATAGACAAAAATTGTTTAGAGGATTGTCTTTGGGCATTTAAAGCTTCTAAAAAAGCACTAAAAGATTTTCATGAGAGCGGTTTTGCTCACAATGATTTATCAGAATCAAATATCATGATCAGAAGAAAGGATCATAATTATGTAGCAAATCTTATTGATCTCGGCCTCTCCGTAGACCGAACACAAAAACCCAAACTTTATGAGAAAAAGATAAAAAAGGATAAAAAACGTCTAAAAGAAATGCGTGGATATATGATGAAAGGTAAAAAAGTTAGTTAATGTTGAGCTATGAAGCCCAGGATCAAGATTCCGACGTTCCCTGTGACCGATGTGAGTGAATTAAGTGTCCGGAAAGGTGGCTTCACACGGTCCTCGTTCCTTGTCAACCTACAAACCCAACAAAAATAATCATAGTATCGTCAAGCAAATTAGCTCTGACTTTTTCTTTTTAGATTTTAGTTTGAATATTATTGATTTTTAATTTTAACGACTACTAATAGTAAAACTTTTAATTTTGTAGTAAGGACATAGCTTATGTATAAGAAAGTTATTTTTTATTTTAAGTATAAATAGGATCAAAATATTTTGCTTATTATGATTTGTTTACATAGCATTCCACGAGCGGATTTTTGAGATAAGATATGATAAGATAAGCATGTTTATATATCTCAGCAAGAAGCATCGACACCATGCCCAGACCTTCTAGGGTAGGGTAGGTGCCTGAGCCCGAGCCTTTAGCTCATAAGACTGTCATTCCCATTTGCCCCCTTGGGGCGGGGATGGCAGACCAGAGAGGCCTAGCTTGTGGCTAGGCCTGGGGACAGTTGGTCCCAAAGTTGAGGAGGTACTTGTGCCTCCTCCCATGGGAGACTTAGGTCTCAGACACTCCCTAAAGAGGGAGCCAAGGCCGGGCCACCACTTGGACAAGGCCCGGGCCGGGAGAATACCGGCTAATCTTTAACTAACTAACTAATCAGCAAGAAGGTAATTATTTCTTGATGCTGTTGGTTTCTTGATCGAAGGAACCGGAGTTACCCCAATGGAAATAAGTCACTCTGTCTGACTTTTTGGGTTATCCCAGGTTGTCTACACATATGCTGCTATGTATGATAATTCTATGTAACTGTGTTTGTGTATACCTGAATAAACTTACTTACTTACTTACTTATAGCACCTGAGGGTTGAGATCTTCCACCATAATTACAACAGTAACAAAAAAAAAAAAAAAAAAAAAAAAAAAAAAAAAAAAAAAAAAAAAAAAAAAAAAAAAAAAAAAAAAAAAAAAAAAAAAAAAAAGGGCAGAATACCATGACTGGAACAATACACAAATAACCCGCACATAGAAGACAGAAACTTATCACGATGTTTCGGTCCAACTTGGACCATTTACAAAGTTGTTTATAAAGACTTTGTAAATGGTTCAAGTTTGACTGAAACGTCGTCGTAAGTTTCTGTCTTCAATGTGCGGGTTATTTGTGTATTATTACAGCATTTCTTCGAAATAAATCTTAATTTCATTTTTAGTAGTGAGGAATCTGCATAATCCTATGGGTTTAGTGCTCCCCTTGATTATAATAATAATAGTAGTAAGGAATATATCAACCTTTATAAGTGTGGTGGAGGTACGTGAGGCATTACGTAGAATGAAAGGGGGTAAAGCAGCTGGAACTGATGGGATCATGACAGAAATGTTAAAAGCAGGGGGGGATATAGTGTTGGAGTGGTTGGTACTTTTGTTTAATAAATGTATGAAAGAGGGGAAGGTACCTAGGGATTGGCGGAGAGCATGTATAGTCCCTTTATATAAACGGAAGGGGGATAAAAGAGGTTGTAAAAATTATAGAGAAATAAGTTTATTGAGTATACCAGGAAAAGTGTACGGTAGAGTTATAATTGAAAGAATTAGAAGTAAGACAGAATGTAGGATTGCTGATGAGCAAGGAGGCTTCAGAGTGGGTAGACTGTACTCCGTCTGCGGCCTTCTTTGCCCTTCCCCAATCTTCATGACTTTCCACTTGGTGGGATTGAACTCCAGGAGCCAATTGCTGGACCAGGTCTGCAGCCTGTGTGTGAGTGTGTGTGTTTTGTGTGTGTGTGTGTTGTGTGTGTGTGTGTGTGTGTGTGTGTGTGTGTGTGTGTGTGTGTGTGTATGTGTGTGTGTGTACTCACCTAATTGTATCACCCAATGTGGTTGCAGGGGTCGGGACTCGCTTGGACC
>NC_069443.1:24491910-24509782 GCF_026875155.1 Cherax quadricarinatus | reverse complement strand
GCACCATACCTGGGGTGAAACCCAGCCACAACTCTAAATGCTCTCAGCCTTTCTTTGTACGGGCTACAAAGTCTCGTTACAAAAGGTCCAAGTAGTGGAACCTCAAAACCTAGATACCTGTATCGGGTAACATATTCTAGAAGAGACCCATCATGCAACTGGATCTGGCGAACTGTGCCTCTCTGTCAAGGAGGACGCCTATTGAGTATCTTTGTTTTATCAGTAGAGATTATCAACTCCAGGTCCTGACACGAGGCTAATACATGATTAAGGATGTTTTAGGCGTTGGAGAATCCGGTGCTGTGAATCATTATATCATCAGCAAAGCTAATCATATAATGATGGGGCTGATTAGGCATAGCATTAAGTAAGGTATTAATTAGAATATTGAATAGAGTGGGACTGAGCACACCTCCCTGTTGGGTTCACAATTCAAAGTCTCTAGTTATATTTCTATACCCCTGGAACAACACAAAAGACTTTCTGTTGGACAGGTAGCCTTTGAGCCATCGGAGAAGCCATCCTCCAACATCCATTCTGGCAAGTTCACTAATGATTACATGTGGGTTGGCTACATCAAAGCAGATTTAAGGTCAAGGAAGGTAATGTATGAGCTGTCAGTGTGCAGGGTGAGAAAGGTGGTAATGCAATGATGCACACTCCTTCCATGCATGAAACCATGCAACCGGGGAAACAAAAATTGTTTGATTCTGTACATGAGACGATTAAGAATCATCCTCTCAAATGTTTTACACAAGCAAGTAATAAGAGATATTGGGCGAAATACATTTTGTTGACTGGGCTTAGGAATTGGAATGATGAGGCTGTTGGTCCAAGATTGAGGGAGCTCCCCAGTTACATAGCTCATGTTATATAATTCAAGTAATGGATTACCTGGTACTCGACACAGCAATCTGAGTATGTTGTAAGTAATACCATCCTCACCAGGCGACGTGGAGTTGCCCTTAGTTAGTGCTCCATCAAGTTCATAATTAGTGAAAGGAATGTTACAGTCATCTTCCTCGCTGAGCATAAAGTAAACAAGTCTCTCCCTTGCATCATATTTGTCATTAAATTTTGCCTGTATGGTACTGGGAAGACTGTCATAGCTAGATGTAGCAGCCCAAGCACTGACTAACTCATTCGCCCTATATAAGGGATGAGGGTGCGCCGATCTGCCCAGTTCTGTTACCCTTAATTCTATTTACGTCTCTCCATGCCCGGCTAAGTGGGGTGTGAGCATTGAGACCATTGACAAATTGTTCGCAGTTTTCCGCAGTTCTGACATACGCTCTCTGGCAGCAGCAAGGGCAGTTTGAAAGAGCCTCAGCATTCCAGAGGTACCATGTTTTCTATAGGCTAGGCCTAGTCTACGAGCAGTGCGTTTCAGTGTTTATACATCACAAAAATACACAATGTACATCGAAACACTATACAATATACATCGCAACACTACACTACACACACCACAACACTATACAATATTCATCACAAAGATACACAATGTACATGGAAACACTATACAATATATACAACCCAACACTACACTTACACACACCACAACAGTATACAGTATACATCGCAACACTACACTACACACACCACAACACTATACAATATATACAACCCAACACTACACTTACACACCCCACAACAGTATACAGTATACATCGCAACACTACACTACACACACCGCAACACTATACAATATATACAACCCAACACTACACTTACACACACCACAACAGTATACAGTATACATCGCAACACTACACTACACACACCGCAACACTATACAATATATACAACCCAACACTACACTTACACACACCACAACAGTATACAGTATACATCGCAACACTACACTACACACACCGCAACACTATACAATATATACAACCCAACACTACACTTACACACACCACAACAGTATACAGTATACATCGCAACACTACACTACACACACCACAACACTATACAATAATAATTCTAGTGTAACTATATTAATAATTGTACAGCTTATTCCTCAGACCTTAACAGCGTTCTCCTGGAAGGAAGTCAAGTTTACTAGGATAGCAAAAGAGAAAGGAAGAAGGAAGTAAAGTTTACTAGGATAGCAAAAGAGAAAGGAAAGAAGGAAAGTAAAGTTTACTAGGATAACAAAATTGGAAGGAAAGGAAAACATGGAATACTTGGCTGAGATATTTGAGGGACAAAGAACGGGTGGCTTCAAGAGACCTCGCAACACAACTCCACCTCTCTCTCCACCTTCCAAAAAGCCAAAACTGGATGTGAATTTCCATCAGAAGAATGAGACAAAGACAGAACACACCAGCGACACTATTATCCCTGTGTTATCCTGGACCAGCCTGGATATTAAAACAAAACTTGGTAGAGGGGCTTATGGAGAGGCATGGAAAGCTGTCTTAAAACAAATAATGACACCTCTACCACTGTCGTCGTCAAGAAGTTCTTTGATGATGTTGATCTGGAAGAAGCAGCCAAGGAAGCCAGAGCTCACCTCAAGGTTGATGGTGCCGGTGGAGCTCCAAAGCTGTATGGAATAATTTATGATCCCTTAGCCATCGTTATATCCTTCTGCACCGGACTAACTCTGTCAGAATTCATAGACAAAAATTGTTTAGAGGATTGTCTTTGGGCATTTAAAGCTTCTAAAAAAGCACTACAAGATTTCATAAGAGCGGTTTTGCTCACAATGATTTATCAGAATCAAATATCATGATCAGAAGAAAGGATCATAATTATGTAGCAAATCTTATTGATCTCGGGCCCCTCCGTTGACCGAACACAAAAACCCAAACTTTATGAGAAAAGAAAAAAAAAGGATAAAAACGTCTGAAAGAAATGCGTGGATATATGATGAAAGGCAAAAAAGTTAGTTAATGGTGAGTTTATGAAGCCTAGGATCAAGATTCCAACGTTCCCTGTGACCGATGTGAGTGAATTAAGTGTCCGGAAAGGGTGCTTCACACGGTCCCCCGTTCCTTGTCAACCTATAAACCCAACAAAAATAAACATGGTATCGTCAAGCAAATTAGCTTTGACTTTTTCTTTTAGATTTTAGTTTGAATATTATTGATTTTTAATTTTAACGACTACTAATAGTAAAACTTTTAATTTTGCAGTAAGGACATAGCTTATGTATAAGTTATTTTTTCTTTTAAGTATAAATGGGATCAAAATATTATGCTTATTATGATTTGTTTACATAGCATTCCAGGAGCGGATTTTTGAGATAAGATATGATAAGATAAGCATGTTTATATATCTCAGCAAGAACATCGACACCATGCCCAGCCCTTCTAGGGTAGGGTTGGTGCCTGAGCCCGAGCCTTTAGCTCATAAGACTGTCATTCCCATTAGCCCCCTTGGGGCGGGGATGCAGACCAGAGAGGCCTAGCTTGTGGCTAGGCCTGGGGACAGTTGGTCCCAAAGATGAGGAGGTACTTGTGCCTCCTCCCATGGGAGACTTAGGTCTCAGACACTCCCTAAAGAGGGAGCCAAGGCCGGGCCACCACTTGGAAAAGGCCCGGGCCGGGAGAATACCGGCTAATCTTTAACTAACTAACTCAGCAAGAAGGTAATTATTTCTTGATGCTGTTGGTTTCTTGATCCAAGGAACTGGAGTTACCCTTCATATTCTCAGGTCAAAGTTTATTACCTTCCTGCCCTCATATAGCACCTGAGGGTTGAGATCTTCCACCATAATTACAACAGTAACAAAAAAAGGCAGAATACCATGACTGGAACAATACACAAATAACCCGCACATAGAAGACAGAAACTTACCACGATGTTTCGGTCCAACTTGGACCATTTACAAAGCTGTTTATAAAGACTTTGTAAATGGTTCAAGTTTGACCGAAACGTCGTCGTAAGTTTTTGTCTTCAATGTGCGGGTTATTTGTGTATTATTACAGCACTTCTTTGAAATAAACCTTAATTTCATTTTTAGTAGTGAGGAATATATCAACCTTTATGAGTGTGGGGGAGGTGCGTGAGGCATTATGTAGAATGAAAGGGGGTAAAGCAGCTGGAACTGACGGGATCATGACAGAAATGTTAAAAGCAGGAGGGGATATAGTGTTGGAGTGGTTAGTATTTTTGTTTAATAAATGTATGAAAGAAGGGAAGGTACCTAGGGATTGGCAGAGAGCATGTATAGTCCCTTCATATAAAGGGAAGGGGGATAAAAGAGGTTGTAAAAATTATAGAGGAATAAGTTTACTGAGTATACCAGGAAAAGTGTACAGTAGGGTTATAACTGAAAGAATTAGAGGTAAGACAGAATGTAGGATTGCAGATGGGCAAGGAGGTTTTAGAGTGGGTAGGGGATGTGCAGATCAAGTGTTTACATTTTATATATATATATATATATATATAATATATATATATTATATATATATATTATATAATATATTTTATATATATAAGTTTATTCTCTATAAGGATTACAATGCTGAGTTTACAGAAATTGGTTATTGTTTGGTTTAACATGTAGTAAAATTGAGATTACAGAGTGTACCACTAGAACGCTTAGCATGGCTAGGCATTTCGGGCATACTTAGTTTTATCTTAAATGTAAAATATTACAAATTATGAGGTAAGTTGGTATTATGGCTAAGTGACTAAATACTATTTTGTGAGTTTAGCAGTGTGAATGCTTTTGTTTTGGCACAGTACATAGTTTCAGTATTGGAGTATCACAGGATTCATTATTTTAAGACTGAGATTAATATTTCTGTTTATGGTCAATGAGTGAGTGAGTGTAAGTGTGAACCACCAGGTGGTATTCGTGTAGTTAGTTGACGGGGTGTATCTGGGAGATAAGATGTTTTATAATGGTAGTTTTGAAGGTGATGAATGTGTCTGCAGTTCTAGAGTTCTCAGGTAGGGTATTCCAGATTTTAGGGCCTTTGACATACATTGAATTTTTGTAAAGGTTTAGTCGGACACGGGGAATGTCGTAGAGATGTTTGTTTCTGGTGTTATGCCTGTGGGTTCTGTCACAACTATCAAGAAAGCGTTTAAGGTCAAGGTTGATATTAGAGTTTAAGGCCCTGTAGATATAGATTGCACAGTAGTAAGTGTGGATGTACTGAACTGGGAGTAAGTTTAGATCTTTGATGCTGTTGGTTTCTTGATCCAAGGAACTGGAGTTACCCTTCATATTCTCAGGTCAAAGTTTATTACCTTCCTGCCCTCATATAGCACCTGAGGGTTGAGATCTTCCACCATAATTACAACAGTAACAAAAAAAGGCAGAATGCCATGACTGGAACAATACACAAATAACCCGCACGTATATGTGAACAGTATATAGATAAAGGTAGGGAAGTTTTTATTGCATTTATGGATTTAGAAAAGGCATATGATAGAGTGGATAGGGGAGCAATGCGACAGATGTTGCAAGGCACAGTACTCGCTCCCATCTTGTTCCTCATCCTCATATCCGACATAGACAAGGATGTCAGCCACAGCACCGTGTCTTCCTTTGCAGATGACACCCGAATCTGCATGACATGTGTCTTCCATTGCAGACGCTGCAAGGCTTCCAGGCGGACATCAACCAAATCTTTCAGTGGGCTGCAGAAAACAATATGAAGTTCAACGATGAGAAATTTCAATTACTCAGGTATGGTAAACATGAGGAAATTAAATCTTCATCAGAGTACAAAACAAATTCTGGCTACAAAATAGAGCGAAACACCACCGTCAAAGACCTGGGAGTGATCATGTCGAGGATCTCACCTTCAAGGACCATAACATTGTATCAATCGCATCTGCTAGAAAAATGACAGGATGGATAATGAGAACCTTCAAACTAGGGAGGCCAAGCCCATGATGACACTCTTCAGGTCACTTGTTCTATCTAGGCTGAAATATTGCTGCAACTAACAGAAACCTTTAAAGGGCAGGTAAATTGCCGACCTAGAAAAATTTACAGAGAACTTTAAACGGCACGCTAACGGAAAAAAACACCTCAATTACTGGGAGCGCTTGGGGTTTCCTAAACCGTATTCCCTGGAACGCTAGGGGAAAGGGGTTACATGATTATATAAAAACCCTGGAAAATCCTAAAAGGGACTAGTACCAAATTTGCACAACAAAAATTTCACTCACAAAAAAGCAAAAGATTTTGGCCCAAAGACGATAAACCATCCCCCCCAATGAAAAGCAGGGGTGTCCCCTAGAAACTTTAAGAGCCCATACAATAATGCCCGGGGCCCGAAACGGGTTCAACTGCCTCCCGGACCCACAATTAAGGGGGGTTTAAACCAAAAAGACCCCTGGCAAGCCGGGTTGATCAGGCTCTTTCCACCAGGGGGGCCGGTCACAGCCCGGGGGCCCCGCGGGGGCGTTAAACCCCCGGAACTCTCCCCCAGGTAAAGTCCGGGGTCTCTCCAGTAAAAGGGGAAAAGGGGGTAAGTTACAAATGTTTTTTTAAAAAGTTTTTTTTTGAGGGTTTGGGCTAGATTATTTTCTCAAAGGGCTTTGCCGGGCTTCGAGTAAGGAGAAAGGGGCCCGGAGTTTTTCGGGGTTTGGCTGTCTTTTTTGGGTTTTTCAATGAAAAACATCTTGGCCCTCTTAAAAGCCACTGGGAAAATTTTCCCGATGCCAAACCGGGAGAAGAATTTTCCCCCGGGCATCCGGGCAGTTACGGGGAAAAGGGACCTTTTTGTTGTTTTTTTGTTATGGCCCGAAGGGCCGGTGCTTTTTTTCTTAATCGGGGGCCCATGGGCTTTTTGGGGACTTCCCCTGAAGGGATTGTCTAGTTTTTGTGGGTTTTTCGGGGGTCGAGAGAAAATTAAACATTGAGGATGGGGAGGAAAATCTTCCAGTTTTTGTCCTGGTTCGTAAAGGGCAGTTTGCGTGCAGCCAGCAGTAACAGGGCCCGGTTTGGGTTTAGACCCCCCATTTACCCAAAAGGCCTGGGCTCAACCGGGCCCCCTTTTAGTGTTTACCCCGAAAACCCCCCTGCCAGGTCAAACCTGGTATACCCTTTTCAATTATGTTCGTGTCTGTTGGGAATCCCCCCTTTTGTATTTTTGGGGGGCATTGAACAGTCCTTGGGGTTTCCTTTTACTTTTTCTTTTTCTTAAACGTACTCTTTTGGGACCCCTCCTTTTTCATAGGGGGGACGTAGCAAACTCTGACGATCTTTTTCTATTGGGGGGATGATTTTTCATTCCCCAAAATTTGGGGCCAGTCCTCTAGATTTTCCAAGGGGTAATATTATCGTGTAGGGGTTTCTTTAAAACCAGGGCCAATCCCCCTTAAACCTTTTTTAATGAACCCAACAAAAACTGCCTATTCATCACTGAAGGTCCTTGACTCATATAAAGACCCCCAACAAATTTTCTCATTGGCCCAAACCAGGGAAGGGTTTCTCAAAAATCAGGGGCAAAGGAATTAATGTACAATGCTATGGATCCCCCTCACCACATTTTGGGCTACCCTTTATGAAAAAGTTTATAGTAGCCAAGGAAAAAGACCCCAAAAGGGGAAAGGAAATATAAATTGGTATATCTTGGCTACAAATTTGGAAAAATATTTGGAGAGAAATAAATAAAGAAAAAAGATTGTTTTTAGGAATCAGTTAAAAAAGCCTTTTAGTAGATTTTAAACCCACAAAGATAACATGAACTGATAATATTTTATGGGGAAACTTGCAATGTAACAGACTGACTGGTTTTTTGTAGTGGGCCCGGGGTTGGCTTTGGGTTTTCAAGAAAATTTTGGGAGTTTTTGGGGGACACCGATGAGATCCCAAACTAAAAGGGAAATTAGTGATCAGGAAAAAGGGCACTCTCCCTTTAACACTAAAGGGGGTTTAATTTTTCCCCTTTTTGAAGGGGAAAACAGAGACAAAACAGTATAATAACCCCTGGGACCAAAAGTCAAGATATCTTATTAATGAAAATTAAAATACCAATAACTAAAACAAATTTTCCCAAATTTGCTTTAAAAATAAGTGAACTATTAGATAGGTTGATTTAAAAACCATATGTATCTTGTTAACCCCTTTGGGGGCCTAGTTCCCCGGGCCCTTTTTGTTTCCCCATGTTTCTTGGGGCTAAAAAAAACCCTCCCCAAGGATGGATATGGGGTGCATAATAAAATTTGCCACTTTGGGGGGAAAATCAAAAATCTCAATTTCCCCCTTTCCATGAAAGAGGGGCCCTTATGACAGGCAACAATTTTAAACCGCCCCAATAAGATAAGGAAAATAAACTATTTTTTAGAGAAAACCCTCAGGGGGGTTGGCATCTCTAGTTTTAAAGGGTTTTTTTCATTATCCTCCTAACATTTTTTCCCAGCAGATTGGGGGTGGGGGAAAATTGGGTGATAATCAAAAGTGGATTCTCTGACAAAATCACTTCCAGGTACCTTCCCCATTAAATTTTTTCGCTGGGGATTTTTGGGGGGTGGACTTTAATTTTAAATTTTCCCCATATTACTATTTTCCCCCGAGTTTTCAATAGCGGAGTAAAAAAAAATTTGGGATCCGAACTTCATATTGTTTTCTACTTGATGTCCGCCTGGAGTCTTGTAGTGTCTTCAGTGGAGGACACTGTCCTGTAAATTCGGGTGTCATCTGCGAAGGAAGACACGGTGCTGTGTCTTACATGTCTGTCTATGTTAGATATGAGGATGAGGAACAGGATGGGAGGGAGTACTGTGCCTTGTGGAACACCTTTTCACCGTAGCCGACTTCGACTTTACTCTGTTTACTGTCATTCTCCTTGTTTTATTTGCCAGGAAATTATAGATCCATCTACCCACTTTTCCTGCCTGTGTATACTACATCTGCATTTTGTTACTGCCCCAGAGCATCCAAGACCACGGTCCAGGAGCTGGGACAGGCAGGAGCAACCTGCTCTAAACCCATGCTGCCCTGGGTTGAGTAAATGGAGGGTATCAAGGTGGTTGGCGATGTTGCTTTTTATAATGTGGCACGTGAGTGTTATCGGTCTGTAATTCTTTGCAATTATTGTTTACCTGGAGAGAGTCCGGGGGTCAACGCCCCCGCGGCCGGTCTGTGACCAGGCCTCCTGGTGGATCAGAGCCTGATCAACCAGGCTGTTGCTGCTGGCTGCACGCAAACCAACGTACGAGCCACAGCCCGGCTGATCAGGAACTGACTTTAGGTGCTTGTCCAGTGCCCAGCTTGAAGACTGCCAGGGTCTGTTGGTAATCCCCCTTATGTGTGCTGGGAGGCAGTTGAACAGTCTCGGGCCCCTGATTTTATAGTTGCTTAAAACACCTGTTTGTTGGTGACGATGATGCAACAGTTGTGTAGTGTTATATAAAGCAGTTTATTGCTTTATATGTGACAGAGGTAAAGCTGGTGCAGTGTTGGTATATACAGCTGCTGCCCACTCGTCATTGTTTTATAAACACAAGTTATTTCTTTTATTTTGATTTTTGAATGTTGGAGTGAGGGAGCACTGAGCTGCCAGGGGTATGATGATTCACACTCCAACATTAATACACACACACCCCCTCTCTCTCTCTTCTCTCTCTCTCTCTCTCTCTCTCTCTCTTTTCTCTCTCTCTATCTCTCTCTCTCTCTCTCCCCTCTCTCTCTCTCTCTCTCTCTCCTCTCTTTTGCGGGGTTTACTGGAGAATCCCAACGCTTTGCAAACAGTTCTGGAGAGTGCCAGTGATGCCAGTTACTGGGACAGTACCAGGGATGCAACAGTTACTGGGAGAGTGCCAGTGATGCAACAGTTACTGGGAGAGTGCCAGTGATGCAACAGTTACTGGGAGAGTGCCAGGGGATGCAACAGTTACTGGAGAGTGCCAATGATGCAACAGTTATGGGAGAGTCCCAGTGATGCAACAGTTACTGGGACAGTACCAGGATGCAACAGTTACTGGGAGATTTGCCAGTGATGCAACAGTTACTGGGAAGTGCCATGATGCAACAGTTACTGGGACAGTACCAGGGATGCAACAGTTACTGGGAGGTGCCAGTGATTGAACTTTTTACTGGGAGAGGTGCCAATGATGCAACAGTTAGGGGAGAGTGCAGTGATGAAACGTTACTGGGAGAGTGCCAATGATGCAACAGTTACTGGGAGAGTGCACAGTGATGAAAACAGTTACTGGGACATTGCCAGTAATGCAACAGTTACTGGGACAGTACCGGGGATGCAGCAGTTACTGGGGAAGGGTGCCATGATTGCAAACAGTTTACTGGGAGAGTGCCATTGATGCAACATTTTTACTGGGAGGAGAGCCAGGGGATGCAACAGTTACTGGGACATTGCCAGTAATGCAACAGTTCTGGGACAGTACCACAGATGCAATAGTTACTGGGACAGTACCAGTATGCGTAGTTATGGGACGTGCCAGGGATGTAGTTACTGGGACGTCCCACGGATCCAACAGTTACTGGGACAGTACCAGTGATGCAAAAAAGTTACTGGGACGTGCCAGGATGCAACAGTTACTGGACAGTGCCGGGATGCAACAGTTACTGGGACATTACCAGTGATGCAACAGTTACTGGGACATACCAGGGATGCAGCAGTTACTGGGAGAGTGCCAGTGATGCAAAGTTACTGGAGAGTGCCAGTGATGAAACAGTTACTGGGAGAGTGCCAGTGATGCAACAGTTACTAGGAAGTGCAGTGATGAAAACAGTTTACTGGGAGAGTGCCGTGATGCAACAGTTACTGGAGAGTGCCAGTGATGAAAACATTTTACTGGAGAGTGCCAATGTTTGCAACAGTTACTGGGAGAGTGCCAGTGATGCAACAGTTACGGGGAAACATTGCCAGTAATGCAACAGTTACGGGGACGTACCACAGATGCAATAGTTACTGGGACAGTACCAGTGATGCAGTAGTTTACTGGACAGTGCCGGGGATGAGTTACTGGACGTACCACGGGTTTCCAACAGTTACTGGGACAGTACCAGTGATGCAACAGTTACGGGGGACAGTGCCAGTGATGCAACATTTTACGGGGACAGTGCCAGTGATGCAACAGTTACTGGGACATTACCAGTGATGCAACAGTTACTGGGACAGTACCAGGGATGCAACAGTTAATAGGACAGTACCGGGGATGCATCAGTTACTGGGACAGTACCAGGGATGCATAGTTACTAGGACAGTCCCAGGATACAACAGTTACTAGGACAGTACCAGGGATGCAACAGTTACTAGGAAGTACCAGGGATGCAACATTTTACTGGACAGTACCAGGGATACAACATTTTACTAGGACAGTACCAGGGATAAAACAGTTATAGGACAGTACCAGGGATGCAACAGTTACTAGGAAAAGTCCCAGGGATACAACAGTTACTAGGACAGTACCAGGGATACAACAGTTACTAGGACAGTACCAGGGATACAACAGTTACTAGGACAGTACCAGGGATGCAACAGTTACTGGGACAGTGCCAGTGATGCAACAGTTACTGGGACATTACCAGTGATGCAACAGTTACTGGGACAGTGCCAGTGATGCAACAGTTACTGGGACATTACCAGTGATGCAACAGTTACTGGGACAGTACCAGGGATGCAACAGTTACTAGGACAGTACCAGGGATGCAACAGTTACTAGGACAGTACCAGGGATGCAACAGTTACTAGGACAGTACCAGGGATGCAACAGTTACTAGGCCCAGTACCAGGGATACAACCAGTTACTAGGACAGTACCAAGGTTTGCAACAGTTATTTGGGACAGTATCAGGGATGCAACAGTTACTAGGACAGTACCAGAGATGCAACAGTTACTAGGACATTACCAGGGATGCAACAGTTACTAGGACAGTACCGGGGATGCAACAGTTACTAGGACAGTACCAGGGATACAACAGTTACTAGGACAGTACCAGGGATACAACAGTTACTAGGACAGTCCCGGGGAAAGCAACAGTTACTAGGACATTTACCAGGGATGCAACAGTTACTAGGACAGTACCGGGATGCAACAGTTACTAGGACAGTACCAGGGATCAACAGTTACTAGGACAGTACCAGGGATACAACAGTTATAGGACAGTACCAGGGATGCAACAGTTACTAGGACAGAAACCAGGGATAAACAGTTACTAGGACAGTAACCAGGGATACAACAGTTACTAGGACAGTACCAGAGAACAACAGTTACTAGGAAGGTACCAAAAGATGCAAGATTTTTTCAGCTTCTGAAGCGCTCTGCCCAGCCATCACTACACCTCCCTTAAGGAAAGGAACCTACCCTGAAGGGGAGGAACCCTTTTCCCCGAGGGTAAAATGATGAGTACTTTAAATGATGATTACTTAAAGGTAAGATAATTGTAAATATAACAATGGCGTCCCTTAAGCTGCTCTCTTTAGCAGGTTTTGGCGTGTCCGGCTGTGCTCAGCTGCCGTTTTTTTCGATCGTGTAGTACTTTTTAAATTTTTTTTACGTCTCTATTATATTAGTTATGGGAGTTCATTGATAAATACGAACTAAGGTCATATATAATCAATTGAGAATGTATACCAATTTTATTTTGTGTTTGAAAAAACACATGAAAGAGTTAATGATAACTGCAAGTTGGGAGGCTGGCATCGTAGGTGTGAAGAACCACCATATTTCAGTCCGGAGCTGCCCGTGGTGACCAACCGTGATAGAGGAGAGGTTTTACCAACGTTTTGCATATATTCGGAGTATTATCTTCTGTGTTGGTGACTGTGAATGCTCTTATACATTATACAATTTTAACATAATTTAAAAAAGAGC
The DNA here is from genome assembly GCF_026875155.1 of Cherax quadricarinatus. Taxonomy (NCBI): domain Eukaryota; kingdom Metazoa; phylum Arthropoda; class Malacostraca; order Decapoda; family Parastacidae; genus Cherax; species Cherax quadricarinatus. The sequence goes on along the minus strand of NC_069443.1, from coordinate 24,497,024 downwards.
TGCCTGGGGTCGGGACTCAACTGTTGGAATAACATGCTTGTAAGATAGGTGATCCCAGCCTAGTAATCACAGGGATGATCTTTGTTATATATACTGACCCACCCACCACCCATACTAACCACCCACCCACCCATACTAACCCACCCACCCACCTATAAACCCCACCACTATACTGAACCCCCCCACCTATTTATGACCCACCAAACCCATACTGACCCACCCACAAAAGACCCCTTTGCCATATATTGATGATTTGATTGTTTTAATGAAAAGGCCTCCCTTTTTTCATGCAATGCATAGATCATTCTTCCTAAATTGCAGTTATTTAATATGTTATTATGCACCCCATACCCTCCTGTGGCGGTAGTCAAAAGATTACAGAGGTACATAAATTTGGCCCGGGACTGGACTCCAAAGTTTGTAGCGAGCAAGTTACAGAGGTATGAACTCACAATTTACAAAGGTAATGAACTCACAATTTACAAAGGAATGAACTCCAGGTAAGTCTGGTCACAATCATGGCGAGTTAGGATTCTGTAACAAAAAGGGGGGCAGTTATAACCCGCTTCTTTCTTGGTACCTCCCCTTTACAAAAAACTGAAAGATAGATGCAATCCCCAGAAAAAATCGTAGGTTCACCCTGGGGCTGGGCCAAGAGAAATGTAGCCGGGATGAATTACCGTTGGATATGCTAAAATTTTGAAGACAGAGTAAAACAACTGAAGCAAATCATGTTTATAAAATTGCTCACAAAAGGTCCAGAAATCTTGCTGTCGTTTTTGGGTTTTGGGAACCAAAGAAATCATAGTATAGGGGGGGAAGCAAACTTTGTGTCCCACAGTCAGGGGCAGGCTTAAACACCTTTTATTGTACAGCAAAAAGGGAAGGAACAAACGCCCGCACATGAAAAGCAGTATATAAAACCCAGTTCAAAAAGGCTGCCAAAAGGTGTCTGATGAATGTAGTACAGAAAGGGGGGGGAATGATTTTCTATTTTTATAACGTACGTGTAAATTTTCCCTTTATTCTAGTAAACCCCGATTGAGATATCTTAATGCCCTCGGTAGTAGATAGTCTTTTAGTATGATAAAAAATGTTATCTTCATTTTAGAATAATAAGAAAAAATTTTTTAAACCCATATTTAATAAAAAGTTAAAAGGGCCCCAAAGGAAATAAATCACTCTGACTTTTTTTGGGGGTTTTCCTAGGTTCTCTACACAATGCTGCTTGTTATAATTCTATGTAACTGTATTTGTGTATACCTGAATAAACTTTCTTACTTCTTTCTTTCCCCGCACAGCACGAAAGGGTTAAAAGCCTCAAATGATTAGTGGAAGTTTTAGCGTAAAGGTGAAACCCAAAAACCCAGTCATTTTGGATCACAAGCCTCCGGGTGCAAAAATCCCGCAAATTCCCGGAAAAGCTGTTAAAAATTTTCCACTGTTGGAAAATCTTCCCGCTCCTGCACCCAACTCTTTCTCTGGGGGACTTCAAATTAAGGCCCTAAAAAAAGGGGAAATGCAAAAATTTTGTTTCAGTAATCACCGGGGGCAGCTCTGATAAAAACCCCCTCACACGAGCTTTTAAATCTCTGCACAAAATTCAATTTAAACCAGCAAATAATAGAGCCTACTAGACTGGAGAATACACTAGACCTCATCTTCACTAACAATGATGATCTGATAAGAAATGTCACCATATCAAAAACAATATACTCAGATCACAACATAATTGAGGTTCAGACATGTATGCGTGGAGCCCACAGACCGACAAATGAGACTAGTTCACGAGGGAGCATTCACCAAATTCAACTTCAATAACAAAAACATAAAGTGGGACCAAGTAAACCAAGTCCTAACCGATATAAGCTGGGAAGATATACTAAGCAACACAGACCCAAACTTATGCCTAGAACAGATTAACTCGGTGGCACTCGATGTATGCACAAGGCTTATTCCTCTAGAAAAAGGAGGAGTAGATGTAAAATAGAAAGAGACAGGCGCTCCCTTTACAGGCGACGGAAAAGAATAACAGAGCGGCTAAAAGAGGTCAATATATCTGAAATGCGCAGGGAGACACTGGTCAGAGAAATAGCAAGCATCGAACTTAAGCTAAAAGAATCCTTTAGGAGTCAGGAATCGCGGGAAGAACTAAAAGCCATAAATGAAATCGAAAGAAACCCAAAGTATTTCTTCTCCTATGCCAAATCAAAATCGAGAACAACGTCCAGTATTGGGCCCCTACTTAAACAAGATGGGTCCTACAACAGATGACAGCAAGGAAATGAGTGAGCTACTCAAGTCTCAATATGACTCAGTTTTTAGCAAGCCGCTAACCAGACTGAGAGTCGAAGATCAAAATGAATTTTTTATGAGAGAGCCACAAAATTTGATTAACAAAGCCTATCCGATGTTACCCTGACACCAAATGACTTCGAACAGGCGATAAATGACATGCCCATGCACTCTGCCCCAGGGCCAGACTCATGGAACTCTGTGTTCATCAAGAACTGCAAGAAGCCCCTATCACGAGCCTTTTCCATCCTATGGAGAGGGGCATGGACATGGGGGTCGTCCCTCAGTTACTAAAAACAACAGACATAGCCCCACTCCCAAAAGGGGGCAGTAAAGCAACAGCAAAGAATACAGACCAATAGCACTAAAAATCCCATATCATAAAAATCTTTGAAAGGGTCCTAAGAAGCAAGATCACCACCCATCTAGAAACCCATCGTTACAAAACCCCAGGGAAAACATGGGTTTAGAAAGGTCGCTCCTGTCTGTCTCAACTACTGGATCACTACGACAAGATCCTAAATGCACTAGAAGACAAAAAGAATGCGGGATGTAATATATACAGACTTTGCAAAAGCCTTCGACAAGTGTGACCATGGGTTTAATAGCGCCAAAATGCACGCTAAGGAATAACAGGAAAAGTCGGTCGATGGATCTATAATTTCCTCACAAACAGAACACAGAGAGTAGTCGTAAACAGAGTAAAGTCCGAGGCAGCTACGGTGAAAAGCTCTGTTCCACAAGGCACAGGACTAGCTCCCATCTTGTTCCTCATCCTCATATCCGACATAGACAAGGATGTCAGCCACAGCACCGTGTCTTCCTTTGCAGATGACCCCCCGAATCTGCATGACAGTGTCTTCCATTGCAGACACTGCAAGGCTCCAGGCGGACATCAACCAAATCTTTCAGTGGGCTGCAGAAAACAATATGAAGTTCAACGATGAGAAATTTCAATTACTCAGATATGGTAACATGAGGAAATTAAATCTTCATCAGAGTACAAAACAAATTCTGGCCACAAAATAGAGCGAAACACCAACGTAAAAGACCTGGGAGTGATTATGTCGGAGGATCTCACCTTCAAGGACCATAACATTGTATCAATCGCATCTGCTAGAAAAATGACAGGATGGATAATGGAACCTTCAAAACTAGGGAGGCCAAGCCCATGATGACACTCTTCAGGTCACTTGTTCTATCTAGGCTGGAATATTGCTGCACTCTAACAGCACCTTTCAAGGCAGGTGAAATTGCCGACCTAGAAAATGTACAGAGAACTTTCACGGCGCGCATAACGGAGATAAAAACACCTCAATTACTGGGAGCGCTTGAGGTTTCTAACCTGTATTTTCCCCGGAACGCAGGGGGAGAGATACATGATTATATTTCACCCGGAAAATCCTAGAGGGACTAGTACCGAACTTGCACACCGAAAATCACTCACTACGAAAGCAAAAGACTTGGCAGACGATGCAAACCCTCCCCCCCAAAGAAAAGCAGGGGTGTCACTAGCACGTTAAGAGACCATACAATAAATGTCAGGGCCCGAGACTGTTCAACTGCCCCCAGCACACATAAGGGGGATTACCAACAGACCCCTGGCAGTCTTCAAACTGGCATGGACAAGCACCTAAAGTCAGTTCCTGATCAGCCGGGCTGTGGCTCGTACGTTGGTTTGCGTGCAGCCAGCAGCAAAGCCTGGTTGATCAGGCGCTGATCCACCAGGAGGCCTGGGCACAGACCGGGCCGTGGGGGCGTTGACCCCCGAAACTCTCTCCAGGTAAACTCCAGGTATACTGACCCACCCACCTATACAACCCACTCATCTATACTGACCCACCCAACCCAAACCTATATGACCCACCCACCCACCCATACTGACCCACCCACCCACCCACCCACCTATACTGAAACCCCCCCACCCACCCATTTCTGACCCACCCACCTATACTAACCCACCCACCTAAACTGACCCACCCACCCACCTATACTGACCCACCCACCTATACTAACCCACCCACCTATATCATGTGGGGTTCGAACACGTGGATTGTTTAAAAATACTCACGTAGGCTGGAAGTACGTATATTGGAACTGAAAGTATGTGAAGCGCCAAACAGCCGTGACCTGCCTCCTTGCTCTCACTCGTAAGACTAACTAACCCCAGTACCCATATGTGAGGGGGTGTTTGAAATACTGCTGTGGTCAGCACAATATGAATACAGACAGTGATTCACGCAGAGACGGTTGGTAGTGAGTCATCTACTGGTACACTGGTTACTAGGAACTGGTACTACTACTGAGAGCTTGGCGACGCTAACGTATGTCGTCCCGACATACAACTAATACAAACTAGAGATAGCAGGTATACGGCTTGGGCTGATTCTATACAATGTCGAAGTACACAACAATTGAACATTATAACATACATAAGTAGAACATTGGAATGGAAGCTTATGTAACTGAAACTGTAATGCAATACAAGATATAATATAACACAACTCATCGAATGAAACTCATCAAATGAACATCGAATGAAACTCAACGTTGAGATTACACAATAGAAGTGATAAAGAAAAATTTGATCGATCGATCTGTATTCATGTGATCTACGGATTCTGAGGAAGGAATATGTACAAAGAAGGAGTGTTTAACAGAAAGGCAGATTCGGTGCACTCAAATCTAGACTGTTAACTCTCAGAATTCGGAGAGAACGTGAACACACAAAACCAGACTGAGAGTCGAAGATCAAAATGAATTTTTTATGAGAGAGCCACAAAATTTGATTAAAAAAACCTACCGATGTTATTCCCTGA
>NC_069443.1:24459048-24491410 GCF_026875155.1 Cherax quadricarinatus | reverse complement strand
TGCCTAGCATGCTAGTAGCCTTCTTTGTATACCAGGAAAAGTGTACAGTAGGGTTATTATTGAAAGAATTAGAGCTAAGACAGAATGTAGAATTGCGGATGAGCAAGGAGGTTTTAGAGTGGGTAGGGGATATGTAGATCAATATATGTAGATCATATATGTGAGCAGTATTTAGATAAAGTTAGGGAAGTTTTTATTGCATTTATGGATTTAGAAAAGGCATATGATAGAGTGGATAGGGAAGCAATGTGGCAGATGTTGCAAGTATATGGAATAGGTGGTAAGTTACTAAATGCTGTATAGAGTTTTTATGAGGATAGTGAGGCTCAGGTTAGGGTGTGTAGAAGAGAGGGAGACTACCTCCCGGTAAAAGTAGGTCTTAGACAGGGATGTGTAATGTCACCATGGTTGTTTAATATATTTATAGATGGGGTTGTAAAAGAAGTAAATGCTAGGGTGTTCGGGAGAGAGGTGGGATTAAATTATGGGGAATTAAATACAAAATCAGAAGTGTCACAGTTACTTTCTGCTGATGATACTGTGCTTGTGGAGATTCTAAAGAAAAATTGCAAAGGTTAGTGGACGAATTTGGGAATGTGTGTAAAGGTAGAAAGTTGAAAGTGAACATAGAAAAGAGTAAAGTGAGGAGAGTTTCAAATGATTTAGATAAAGAAAAATTGGATATCAAATTGGGGAGGAGAAGTATGGAAGAAGTGAATTTTTTCAGATATTTGGGAGTTGACGTGTCAGCGGATGGATTTATGAAGGATGAGATTAATCAAAGAATTGATGAAGGAAAAAAGGTGAGTGGTGCATTGAGGTATATATGGAGGCAAAAAATGTTATCTATGGAGGCAAAGAAGGGAATGTATGAAAGTATAGTAGTACCAACACTCTTATATGGGTGTGAAGCTTGGGTTGTAAATGCTGCAGTGAGGAGGCGGTTGGAGGCAGTGGAGATGTCCTGTCTAAAGGCAATGTGTGGTGTAAATATTATGCAGAAAATTCGGTGTGTGGAAATTAGGAGAAGGTGTGGAGTTAATAAAAGTATTAGTCAGAGGGCTGAAGAGGGTTTGTTGAGGTGGTTTGGTCATTTAGAGAGAATGGATCAAAGTAGAATGACATGGAGAGCATATAAATCTGTAGGGGAAGGAAGGCGGGATAGGGGTCGTCCTCTGAAAAGGATGGAGGGAGGGGGTAAAGGAGGTGTTGTGAGGGAGGGGTTTGGACTTTCAACAAGCATGCGTGAGCATGTTAGATAGGAGTGAATGGAGACAAATGGTATTTGGGACCTGACAAGTTGTTGGAGTGTGAGCAGGGTAATATTTAGTGAAGGGATTCAGGGAAACCGGTTATTTTATATAACCGGACTTGAGTCCTGGAAATGGGAAGTACAATGCCTGCACTCTAAAGGAGAGGTTTGAGATATTGGCAGTTTGGAGGGATATATAGTGGACCCCAAGTTTCGTGATTAATCCGTTCCAGAGAGCCTGCCAAAAGTCGAAATTGCTGAATGGAGAAACCATTTTCCCCATAAGAAATAATGGAAATAAAATTAATCCATTCCAGACACCCAAAAATATTAAAATAAAATATTTTTTTTCAAATTAAATAAAGATTTACATGCTGAAAACAATAAGAAATCAAGTACATTCATATAAAAAATAATAATAATATTACACTTACCTTTACTGAAGACTTCTGGGTGGATGGAAGACGGGAGGAAGGGATAGGAGGAAAGTGTACACTATTGTTTGGAAGGAGAATCTCCTTCCATTAGGACTTCAGGTATGAAGTCCTTATCTGGGGCTACTTCCCTTCTTTGTTTTTTAAAGACACTGGCACTGGGAACAACTTGAGTCAATGGAACCCTGTCGCACAAAATATCTATCCAGAGATCTCTCTTTCTGGCGTTTCTTTAAGATTTGTTTCTTTAAGATTTGCCTGACCAGCCGGGTTGTGGCTTATATGTTGGACTGCGTGAAGCCAGCAGTAACATCCTGGTTGATCAGGCTCTGATCCACCAGGAGGCCTGGTCACAGACCGGGCCGCGGGAGCGTTGACCCCCGGAACTCTCTCTAGGTAAACTCCAGTGGGACACAACACTGTCATTGTACATGTTGCCAATACGGCCTGCAACAGCTTTGTTAGGGTGAAGTTCATCCATAAATGTTTGCACTTCAGTCCACTTTGCACAAATGTCCTTAATCTTTGAAGAAGGCACCTTCCTCCGTCTCTCTTTCTACTCCTCTGCAGCAGTTTCCTGAGCTGTGATCTGTTGCTGTTGCAGATGAAGCTCTTGCAGCTCTTCAGTGGTTAGCTCTTCCCTGTGGTCCTCCATCAACTCTTCCACATTTTCCTTTCCTTTCGCCACGATTGAAGTGATGGTTGAATGGGGTTTGCCATACATCCTGGCAAGCTCTGTAACACGCATTCCAGTCTCATATTTTCAATGATTTCCTTCTTGAATTCGATCGTGTTCCTCACTTTCTTTACCAAAGGGTTTGCACTAGCTTTCCTTGGGCCCATGGTGACTTATTTAGCAGTTGCAATCACAAAAAACAATGGATTATTATGTATGAACCCGCGGAGTGATGGTCACATGTTGGTAAACAATGGCACACTGAGCGTGAATAGTGTGGGAGACTGGCTTTGTGCGCGCAGTGACGAGCAAACGGGTACCAGACGGTTGCCGAATCACGAGTCTAATCGTGAACCGCGAGGCCAATATTTGCTGAAAAATCTTGCCGAAAGTAGGATTTCACTAAAGTCGATGCTGCCGAAACTCAAGGGTCCACTGTATTGTGTATTTTTATACGTATATACTTCTAAACTGTTGTATTCTGGGCACCTCTGCAAAAACAGTGATTATGTGTGAGTGAGGTGAAAGTGTTGAATGATGATGAAAGTATTTTCTTTTTGGGCATTTTCTTTCTTTTTGGGTCACCCTGCCTCGGTGGGAGATGGCCGACTTGTTGGAAAAAAAAAAATATGTAAACCACACACTGTAAGCTGTGCAAGGAAATAAACATTGTCATTTACCTTAAATTGTGGTTGCTGGTGTATGTCAATCATTATGATGAGAGTGGAGATACATGGTGTGGCCCTACTGGGCTGAGGTATATGGTGGTTGGTTGGTGGCAGAAGTGGATGTTTGAGGTTCTGGTAGTAAAGTCAATGGTTGTATTAGAGTGTGCATAAATTCTGTAATGGATCTCTGGCTTCTTTTACCCTGCAGTACATTATACATTATTCCTGAAGCTTGGTACTGCCAGGTTGGAGTCAGAGTCCTTTGATGCAACTAGTTTTTCATCACTTTTCTTGTGTAGTTACACTTGCATGATTTAATAACTCCCCGATACAGTGGTTGTATTAAAGATGTAGTTGGAGGTAAAAATACAGCTTTTACATACGGGGTCACATCCTGCAAAGCTTCTGGATGAGTAAAGGAATTATCAAGAATGAAGAGAGTCTTGAATGTGAAGTTCTTGCTGTGTAGGTGATGCTTAAAGTGATGCTTAAACCAGTCGATAATTATTTCCTCTGTCATCCATGCTGACTGGTTTGACCTCCAAATTACTGGTAAGGTGTTTTTATCTACATCTTTCAAAACATGAGGATTCTTAGAGTGGTAAACAACCATGGGCTTGCACTTGAAATCACCTGATGCATTACTGCAAAGGAGCAAGGTGAAGCAATCCTTTGCTGCCTTGAAGCCCAGTGCACTTTTCTCTTGCTGATTGATGTAAGTTCTTGTTGGCATTTTCTTCCAAAAAACACTTGGCTCATCAGCATTAAACACTTGATGTGGCTCATAGCCACCCTCAGAAATAATTTCCTGAAATTCAGTAGGGAAATTACTTGCTGCTGTATGATCAGTTGAAGCACTTTCACCAAAAAACTTAATATTATGTACGTAACTTATTATGCAACTTGAAGTTGTATAACCAGCTAGCGTTCAACACACACACTTTTTCAGGCCTTCCTTCCTTATCACACATTGCTGTAAACAACTGTAAGGCTTTTTCCCTAATTAAGATGAAATTAAGTGGTGGACCTTTCTTTGTTTTTTGTTCAATCCACTCAAGCAATAGGTTTTCCATTTTATTTACTTGTTGTGATCTGTGTGTTATTCTTTTCATGAGATGACAGCCTGAGTTATTCATTACACAAGCTCAGTTTTCTTTGTAACTCCTAGACTCAAATGCTTAACCCTTTTCTTGCCACTTTCAGCAACACCTGTGTACCTACTGGGTGTCATGATTGCTTGGCAGATACAAGACATGGCAATTAAAATATCAAAACACAATCCACAAACACAGCTAGCTCCTAGAAGAGAATGGTCCTAGACGCCTATGAACGGAAGGCTGGGATAGGGGTGGCAGGGGATGGTGGTAGGACTCCCCCGTGGAGACAGTGGTCTCACCCGCAGCCAGGCAGCAGCCTGAGCTAGGGAAATATCCAGCGGGCGACGCTCCAAATTTTTCCCCTCCCGCAAACTGAACTGTGTTAAGCAAATTTTACGAAGTGTTGTATAAAATTATGCCACAATTTTTCAATAGTGTAATAACCAAAACGTGCCCAATAAATCCATGTAATATGAGGGTCTACTGTGTATATGTATATATGTGTATGTGTATATATGTGTATGTGTATATATGTGTATGTGAATATATGTATATGTGTATATTCTTCTTTCACCGTACCAGCCGTATCCCACCGAGGTAGGGTGGCCCAAAAGGATAAACGAAAGTTTCTCCTTTCAAATTTAGTAATATATACAGGAGAAGAGGTTACTAGCCCCTTGCTCCCAGCATTTTAGTCGCCTCTTACGACACGCATGGCTTACGGAGGAAGAATTCTGGTCCACTTCCCCATGGAGATGTGTATACATGTATGTATGCCTAGGAAGGGTTGGAGGGAGGGGGTAAAGGAGGTTTTGTGTGCGAGGGGCTTGGACTTCCAGCAGGCATGCGTGAGCGTGTTTGATAGGAGTGAATGGAGACAAATGGTTTTTAATACTTGACGTGCTGTTGGAGTGTGAGCAAAGTAACATTTATGAAGGGATTCAGGGAAACCGGCAGGCCGGACTTGAGTCCTGGAGATGGGAAGTACAGTGCCTGCACTCTGAAGGAGGGGTGTTAATGTTGCAGTTTAAAAACTGTAGTGTAAAGCACCCTTCTGGCAAGACAGTGATGGAGTGAATGATGGTGAAAGTTTTTCTTTTTCGGGCCACCCTGCCTTGGTGGGAATCGGCCGGTGTGATAATAAAATAAAATAAAATATATATGTATATATATATATATGTATATGTATATATATATATATGTATATATATATATATATATGTATATGTATATATATATATGTATATGTATATATATATATATATATATATATATATATATATATATATATATATATATATATATATATATATATATATATATATATATATATATATATATATATATATTTTTTTTTTTTTTTTTTTTCAACAAGTCGGCCGTCTCCCACCGAGGCAGGGTGACCCAAAAAAGAAAGAAAATCCCCAAAAAGAAAATACTTTCATCATCATTCAACACTTTCACCACACTCGCACATTATCACTGTTTTTGCAGAGGTGCTCAGAATACAACAGTCTAGAAGCATAAACATATAAAGATACACAACATATCCCTCCAAACTGCCAATATCCCAAACCCCTCCTTTAAAGTGCAGGCATTGTACTTCCCATTTCCAGGACTCAAGTCCGACTATATGAAAATAACCGGTTTCCCTGAATCCCTTCACTAAATATTACCCTGCTCACACTCCAACAGATCGTCAGGTCCCAAGTACCATTCGTCTCCATTCACTCCTATCTAACACGCTCACGCACGCTTGCTGGAAGTCCAAGCCCTTACCCACAAAACCTCCTTTACCCCCTCTCTCCAACCCTTTCGAGGACGACCCCTACCCCGCCTTCCTTCCCCTATAGATTTATATGCTTTCCATGTCATTCTACTGTGATCCATTCTCTCTAAATGACCAAACCACCTCAACAACCCCTCTTCTGCCCTCTGACTAATACTTTTATTAACTCCACACCTTCTCCTAATTTCCACACTCCGAATTTTCTGCATAATATTTACACCACACATTGCCCTTAAACAGGACATCTCCGCTGCCTCCAACCGTCTCCTCGCTGCTGCATTTACCACCCAAGCTTCACACCCATATAAGAGTGTTGGTACTACTATACTTTCATACATTCCCTTCTTTGCCTCCATAGATAACGTTTTTTGACTCCACATATACCTCAACGCACCACTCACCTTTTTTCCCTCATCAATTCTATGATTAACCTCATCCTTCATAAATCCATCCGCCGACACGTCAACTCCCAAGTATCTGAAAACATTCACTTCTTCCATACTACTCCCCCCAATTTGATATCCAATTTTTCTTTATCTAAATCATTTGACACCCTCATCACCTTACTCTTTTCTATGTTCACTTTCAACTTTCTACCTTTACACACATTCCCAAACTCATCCACTAACCTTTGCAATTTTTCTTTAGAATCTCCCATAAGCACAGTATCATCAGCAAAAAGTAACTGTGTCAATTCCCATTTTGAATTTGATTCCCCATAATTTAATCCCACCCCTCTCCCAAACACCCTAGCATTTACTTCCTTTACAACCCATCTATAAATATATTAAACAACCATGGTGACATTACACATCCCTGTCTAAGACCTACTTTTACCGGGAAGTAGTCTCCCTCTCTTCTACACACCCTAACCTGAGCCTCACTATCCTCATAAAAACTCTTTACAGCATTTAATAACTTACCACCTATTCCATATACTTGCAACATCTGCCACATTGCTCCTCTATCCACTCTATCATATGCCTTTTCTAAATCCATAAATGCAATAAAAACTTCCCTATCTTTATCTAAATACTGTTCACATATATGCTTCAATGTAAACACCTGATCTACACATCCCCTACCCACTCTAAAACCTCCTTGCTCATCCGCAATCCTACATTCTGTCTTACCTCTAATTCTTTCAATTATAACCCTACCGTACACTTTTCCTGGTATACTCAGTAAGCTTATTCCTCTATAATTTTTACAGTCTCTTTTGTCCCCTTTCCCTTTATATAAAGGGACTATACATGCTCTCTGCCAATCCCTAGGTACCTTCCCCTCTTTCATACATTTATTAAACAAAAGTACCAACCACTCCAACACTATTCCCCCCCTGCTTTTAACATTTCTGTCATGATCCCATCAGTTCCAGCTGCTTTAAACCCCCTTTCATTTTACGTAATGCCTCACGTACCTCCCCCACACTTACATTCTGCTCTTCTTCACTCCTAAAAGATGGTATACCTCCCTGACCAGTGCATGAAATTACTGCCTCTGTTTCTTCTTTAACATTTAAAAGTTCCTCAAAATATTCTCGCCATCTACCCAATACCTCCATCTCCCCATCTACTAACTCCCCTACTCTGTTTTTAACTGACAAATCCATATTTTCCCTAGGCTTTCTTAACTTGTTTAACTCACTCCAAAATTTTTTCTTATTTTCATTAAAATTTCTTGACAGTGCCTCTCCCACTCTATCATCTGCTCTCCTTTTGCACTCTCTCACCACTCTCTTTACCTTTCTTTTACTCTCCATATACTCTGCTCTTCTTATAACACTTCTGCTTGTAAAAACCTCTCATAAGCTACCTTTTTCTCTTTTATCACACCCTTTACTTCATCATTCCACCAATCACTCCTCTTTCCTCCTGCCCCCACCCTCCTATAACCACAAACTTCTGCCCCACATTCTAATACTGCATTTTTAAAACTATTCCAACCCTCTTCAACCCCCCCACTACTCATCTTTGCACTAGCCCACCTTTCTGCCAATAGTCGCTTATATCTCACCCGAACTTCCTCCTCCCTTAGTTTATACACTTTCACTTCCCTCTTACTTGTTGTTGCCACCTTCCTCTTTTCCCATCTACCTCTTACTCTAACTGTAGCTACAACTAAATAATGATCCGATATATCAGTTGCCCCTCTATAAACATGTACATCCTGGAGCCTACCCATCAACCTTTTATCCACCAATACATAATCTAATAAACTACTTTCATTACGTGCTACATCATACCTTGTATATTTATTTATCCTCTTTTTCATAAAAATGTATTACTTATTACCAAATCTCTTTCTACACATAGCTCAATTAAAGGCTCCCCATTTACATTTACCCCTGGCACCCCCCAAATTTACCTACTACTCCCTCCATAACATTTTACCCACTTTAGCATTAAAAATCCCCAACCACCATTACTCTCACACTTGATTCAAAACTCCCCACGCATTCACTCAACATTTCCCAAAATCTCTCTCTCTCCTCTACACTTCTCTCTTCTCCAGGTGCATACACGCTTATTATAACCCACTTTTCACATCCAATCTTATTTTACTCCACATAATCCTTGAATTAATACATTATAGTCCCTCTTTTCCTGCCATAGCTTATCCTTCAACATATTGCTACTCCTTCTTTAGCTCTAACTCTATTTGAAACCCCTGACCTAATCCCATTTATTCCTCTCCACTGAAACTCTCCCACCCCCTTCAGCTTTGTTTCACTTAAAGCCAGGACATCCAGCTTCTTCTCATTCATAACATCCACAATCATCTCTTTCTTATCATCTGCACAACATCCACGCACATTCAGACTTCCCACTTTGACAATTTTCTTCTTCTTATTCTTTTTAGTAATCTTTACAGGAAAAGGGTTACTAGCCCATTGTTCCCGGCATTTTAGTTGACTTTTTACAACACGCATGGCTTACGGAGGAAAGATTCTTATCCACTTCCCCATGGATATAAAAGGAAAATTAATAAGACCAAGAACTATTAAGATAAAATCAAAGAAAACTCAGATGAGTGTGTATAAATAAATGTGTACATGTATGTGTAGTGTGACCTAAGTGTAAGTAGAAGTAGCAAGACATGCCTGTAATCTTGCATATTTATGAGACAGACAAAAGACATCAGCAATCCTACCATCATGTAAAACAATCACAGGCTTCGTTTTACACTCACTTGGCAGGACGGTAGTACCTCCCTGGGTGGTTGCTGTCTACCAACCTACTACCTACATATATATATATATATATATATATATATATAGTTTTTTTTTTCACAAATCAGCCGTATCCCACCAAGGCAGAGTGACCCAAAAAGAAAAACAAAAGATTCATTTTAAATTTAGTAATCTATATAGAAGGGGTTACTAGCCCCTTTCTCCCGGCATTTTAGTCGCCTCTTACAACACGCATGGCTTACGGAGGAACAATTCTGTTCCACTTCCCCATGGAGATAAGAGGAAATAAACAAGAACTAGAAAGAAAAATAGAAGAAAACTCAGAGGGGTGTGTATATATATGCTTGTACATGTATGTGTAGTATGACCTAAGTGTAAGTAGAAGTAGCAAGATGTACCTGAAATCTTGCATGTTTAGGAGACAGAAAAAAGACACCAGCAATCCTACCATCATGTAAAACAATTACAGGATTCCGTTTTATACTCACTTGACAGGACAGTAGTACCTCCCTGGGCGGTTGCTGTCTACCAACCTACTAGCATAGACAACCCTCGCAGCAATGGTCTTAAATTGGAAAAATTCAGATTCAGGAAGGAAATAGGAAAGCATTGGTTTGGTAATAGAGTTGTGGACGAGTGGAACAAACTCCCAAGTACCGTCATAGAAGGTAAGATCTTGTGTAGTTTTAAAAATAGGTTGGATAAATGCATGAGTGGGTGTGGGTGGGTGTGAGTTGGACCTGACTAGCTTGTGCTACTAGGTCGGATGCCGTGCTCCTCCCTTAAGTGAATGTGATTGCCCTGACTAGGTCAAAGCATTGGCTTAAGCCAGTGGGAGAATTGGACCTGCCTTGCATGGGCCAGTAGGCCTACTGCAGTGTTCCTTTTTTCTTATGTTCTTAATATGTTTGAAACAGTTAAACACTGAAACAGAGAAATGTCAATTTATTGTATTCTGTAAATTGTTTCTGTGGAATTTTGTGTAAGATGATTTAAGTCCTAAAACAAACAGCACAACCAGTATCCATAAAAACCAAGTCCTAGTGTTAATAAATGAAAACACTGCAAAAAAAAAAAAAAAAAAAAAAAAAAAATGAAAGAAGAAAATTAGAAAAAACAAGTTTGAACACTGCAGCAGCACCCTCTGTTACCAAGATATGTTCTGTGACCAACTTTGTGCATCTGTACCTTGTTAAGTAATGTACAGAGTTTTGTGATTTTGGCATCTTTACCTTCATAAGATTATTCTCTTTCATTCACCCTTTGATGAGTGCCAGGAGCCTTGGGCCAGGCTCAACTAGAAGATTATTGTTTAAAAAAGGTGGACACAGAAGGGCCTTTTAATTTAGGGGATGCTGACAGCTTAAGGGTTAAGTTAATGATCTGTCGGACTCCTGAGTAATTGCAGCATAAATGGCCACTTAGTTCACTACCACTGATGCATAAATATAAACCTTGTGAGTAAAGAAACAAATTTACCTGGTATGTAGTGAGTTCATCCTGTTGTTTATTGGTATGTGGTAGCCAGGAATAGTACCACTCATTGATACGATAGTCTTCTAATGTATAATTAAGTGACCGCTCGCCTGTTGGCATAATAGCTCCAAGATCCTCCACTTGAAAGAAATTCAACGTTGAGATTCTCTCCAGATGTACAGGATCATTGTAATCATCCATCCTGTAGAATTGAAGATTCAGGTAATATTCATGTACTATACTCCCATGTAGAGAGAATGGAGCAAAACAGAATGACTTCAAGAGTGTATCAGTCTGTAGTGGAAGAAAGGCGGGGCAGGGGTCGGCCTAGGAAAGGTTGGAGGGAGAGGGTAAAGGAGGTTTTGTGTGCGAGGGGCTTGGACTTCCAGCAGGCGTGCGTGAGCGTGTTTGATAGGAGTGAATGGAGACGAATGATTTTTAATACTTGACGTGCTGTTGGAGTGTGAGCAAAGTAACATTTATGAAGGGGTTCAGGGAAACCGGCAGGCCGGACTTGAGTCCTGGAGATGGGAAGTACAGTGCCTGCACTCTGAAGGAGGGGTGTTAATGTTGCAGTTTAAAAACTGTAGTGTAAAGCACCCTTCTGGCAAGACAGTGATGGAGTGAATGATGGTGAAAGTTTTTCTTTTTCGGGCCACCCTGCCTTGGTGGGAATCGGCCAGTGTGATAATAAAAATAAATAAATATACTCCCTTCAAGGAAATTGCTATAGTATTACATTCAATTTTATTATGAATTATACTACACCCATACCAACACAGTCAACTAATCAATTCCACACTCACCCACTCTGACTTTTTTTTTTTATTATTATTCCCATGGCCATTAGCAGACCCTATATTACCAAGTATAAGTACTTTTCAAAGTCAAAGAATTACTTTCACATGATATAATGTTTGTACAGAGAAGTGTGGCACTTGGTTGTGCATGTAGAAAGTCCCTGATTATGCAGAGCATTTTCAGCAAACTTAAGCCTTATATATAAGGACATTAAAGGTATACTAACAACAAATTTTACCACCTGACTTCAAGATGATAAGTACAATTTTCTTTCTTTCTTTCAACACACCGGCCATATCCCACCAAGGCAGGGTGGCCCAAAAAGAAAAACGAAAGTTTCTCTTTTAAATTTAGTAATTTATATGGGAGAAGGGGTTACTAGCCCCTTGCTCCCGGCATTTTAGTCGCCTCTTACAACACGCATGGCTTACGGAGGAACAATTCTGTTCCACTTCTCCATGGAGATAAGATTAAATAAACAAAAACAAGAACTAGAAAGAAAATAGAAGAATACCCAGAGGGGTGTGTGTATATATATGCTTGTACATGTATGTGTAGTGTGACCTAAGTGCAATTAGAAGTAACAAGACATACCTGAAATCTTGCATGTTTATGAGACAGACAAAAGACACCAGCAATCCTACCATCATGTAAAACAATTACAGGTTTTCGTTGTACACTCACTTGGCAGGACAGTAGTACCTCCCTGGGCGGTTGCTGTTTACCAACCTACTACCTAGGAAGTACAATTTACGTGCTTTAAATTATAGGAACTAATACAGCTACACACTCCCTGGGGAAAGTGGAACAGAATCCTTCCTCCAAAAGCCATTCGTGTCGTAAGAGGCGACTAAAATGCCGGGAGCAAAGGGCTAGTAACCCCTTCTCCTGTATGTGTTACTAAAGTTAAAAAGAGAAACTTTTGTTTACATTACTAAATTTAAAACAAGAAACTTCAGTTTTTAATTTTTAGGTCACCCTGCCTCGGTGGGATATAGCCGGTTAGTTGAAAAAAAAAAATACAGCTACACAGCAGAGAAGGTATAGCACTGTATGAATTTAATTATATTATATAAAGAATCCAAATCACACAAGAATTATAGCTGTGCACCTTAATTTCCCCCTCTTAGTAAAGACAGTAAGGATAAGTGTATACTGAATGAAAGTATAAGACTGAATTTCTAGGTCATGACTTAGTGGATCCATCACCAGTTATCTGGTCATAAGTTAGGGGCTGCAACAGTGAAAAGTTGTGTTCTTGAAGGCACAGTACTCAGCCCCATCCTTGTCCTCATCCTCACATCTGACAGACATAAATCACAGCACAACATCATCCTTTGCAAATGACGTCAAGCATCCAATACATGTCAACTGGTGTGTCTTATATGCGTTCACAAATGCCTGATATTATTAGCACAATTTCTATAATATTGCATAACAGTAAATCTTCTGTTTTTTAGTGTGAATAAAAATTCATTATGTGAACAAAAAATAAAAATGGAATTCATTTGTAAAGCCTGAAAACATTAATAAACAGAGGAAATGGTATTTTAGAGCCAGGAATGCCTGCATTGTTTATTCTGGATCCTATTTTGAAATTGGAATTTTTGAACTTTGTGTGAAATTAGCCAAATTACCAATTTCCGATCACTTTATTGGGTAGTTGATATAGTTGATTGGGTGATTTCTTGTGCTCAATCTATAAAACAGAAGTAATACTAGGAAAATAGCTAAGAATTTGGTCAACTGGAATAATGTAATTGACCTAAAATATGAGTCAAATTGGGCAAAATTGCCGATGCAGAAATATTGCGGACACAGTAAAATTTCTGAGAGCATAATGTCATCGATTTTCCATCAAATTTCATATTTTTTGTTTTATTACCTTCAGAAAAAGATTCTCCACTATTTCATAAAAAATTTTTACAATTTTTTTTTTTTAAATTCTTGGACCCTGTGGACAAGTTTCAGATTGGGGGTCTGGACCCTGAAAGAGTTAAAAAAAAAATATTCAACTTTGGCTCATCATTTACCTTTCTCACATTCACAGCCATGTGAGCCCAAACTTTGTACTCATGTAGATGCAAGCCCTAGTTTTCAGAATGGAGGAGTAGTGCACTTACCTAAATGCTCTTGGTGCAAACAGAGGCATTGTTTTATTGAAGAATCCTTTGTAAGATGATGTGAATGCCATATTGGGTTGGAAGTAGACTGCACTCGAATTAATTTTTGGATTTGCTGCCACATCTGCTATAGTTGAGAGGAAGTAGTACATAAAGCCAGGATCATACTCAGAAGCACCCTCTGATTCATTTACTGCAATGTAAGGAAAAGAAGAAATTACATAAATCCAACTCACTGAACAGAAGATTTAAACCCATAAATCACATAACTGTAGCTTTCAAGGCTAAAACAGAAGAATACAGGTCTAATATATCTAATGTACTTTTATTTATAGTATGCTGGTTGTCTCACACTGAGGCAGGGCGACCTTATAAAGAAACACTTTCACCATCATTTACACTACCAACGTCTTTCCAGAGGCACGCAGATACAAGAGTTTAGATGTCAATCTACACAGAAAGTATCCCAAATCCTTTCTTTAGAGTGCAGGCACTGTACTTCCCACCTCCAGGACTCAAGTCCAACTAACCAGTTTCCCTGAATCCCTTCAAAATATATTACCTTGCTCACATTCCAACAGCTCATCAAGTCCCAAAAACCATTTACCTCCACTCACTCATTCCTATGTAATGCACTCACACATGCCTGCTGTATGCCCAAGCTCCTTGAATGCAAAACCTTCTTTATCTCCTCCTCCATCCTTTCCTAGGGAGTCCCTATCCCACCTCCCCTCTACTACAGATTACATACTTTAAGACAGTGCCTTGGTTCCAGCCAAAAATAAAAAAAATTACTTCAGTAAAATTCCCAGCTTGCCAAGCACTTCAAATCACATTGTTTTTACTGTTTTTTATTCACATGCTGTATCTATATTTTTATCTTAAAATTAGAGTTGCAAATAACTGAAAAATGAGTTTCCTTATAGCACCACCTCAAAAAGGCCTATATATCAAGAGTCTGTTGTGAATAGTGTAATACTATGCCTACTAAAGTAGGCACTATTTTACTATAATCTTTGCACACACTGACACATGGCACTAATTTCAATGGTTCTTTTACCCAAGCAACCCAACCTGAGGCCAGGCTGCCTTGTTGACTGCTTGGTCAACCAGACCTGCTGCAAGTAGCCCAAACAAACATTTATTTATTTGTGCAGTATTACAAAATGTATTTTACATGTAACAAAATATTGTTAATCACAAAAGAAAGCCACTAACATGCTGTGCATTTTGGGCATTAAACAAAGGTTGACAGCCATTACAGTCTGGTTCATCTGTCACTACATGGAGGCAGCAGTCCAATTTCCTCTTCAAATATTTAACCTGCATTCAAGCAGTAGTATAGTAGCATACTGAATAAATGTGGGCAATGGGCAATAATGTATTAATATATTTTGCCTCTTAATTGTACTTAAATGCTATATATGTAATGTAGATTGTATTTAAAGTCGAGGATTAGCTGCAGACTTCTGATTTCCATGATGAACTTGAAACAATGTTTTATTGTTCATTTTTTACAATAACCATCAATATTTCCCACACACCTTGACTTTTCAAGCATATAAGACTGGAGAAGAGAGAAGTGTAGAGGAAAGAGAATTGGGAAAATGATGAGTGAGTGCATGGGGAGTTTTGAACCAAATGAGAGAGTATTTGTGGTTGGGGATCTAAAATGTTGAGGACGGGGTAGTAGGTAAATTTAGGGTGCCAGGGGTAAATGAACATGGGGAGCCTTTAACTGAACTGTGTATAAAGAGGTTTGGTAATAAGTAATATGTATTTTTTTGAAAAAGAGGATAAATAGGTATACGTATAAGATATGATACAGCAAGTAATGAAAGTAGTTTGTAAGATTATGTATTGGCGGATAAAAGGTTGATGGGTAGGCCTCAAGATGTGCATGTTTATAGAGGGGCAACAGATATGTCGGATCATTATTTAGTCGTAGCTACAGTTAGAGTAAGAGGTAGATGGGGGCAAAAGGAAAATGGCAACAGCAAGTAAGAGAGAGGCGAAAGTTTATAAACTAAGGGAGGAGGAAGTTAGTTTGAGATACAGTATAAGCAATTATTGGCAGAAAGGTGGGCTAGTGCAAGTGGGGGGATTGAAGAGAGGTGGGACAATTTTAAAAATGCAGTGTTAGAATGTGGGGGCAGAAGTTTGTGGCTATAGGAGGGTAAAGGGTGCTATAAAAGAGAAAAGAGTCGCTTATGAGAGGTTTTACAAAGCAGAAATTATGTAAGAAAAGCAGAGAATATGGAGATTAAAAGAAATGTGAAGAGAGTAGAGAGAGAGTGCAAAAGGAGAGCAAACGATAGTGGGAGAGGCACTGTTAACAAATTTTGCCGAGAATACGAAAAAATTTTAGCGTGAGAAAAACGGGTTATGAAAGCCTAGGGAACAAATGGATTTGTCAGTTAAAAACAAAGTAGGGGGAGCTGGAGGTATTGGGTAGATGGCAGGAATATTTTGAGGAACTTTGTTGATGAAGAAAGGGATGCAGTAATTTCATGCACTGGCTAGAGGCATATAACATCTCGTAGGGGGAAAGAAGAGCAGGATGTGAATGTGGGGAGGTGCATAAAGCATTACATAGAATGAAAGGGGGTAAAGCAGCTGGAACTGACGGGATCATGACAGAAATGTTAAAAGCAGGAGGGATATAGTGTTGGAGTGGTTTTTTTTTTTTTTTTTTTTTTTCCAACAAGTCGGCCGTCTCCCACCAAGGCAGGGTGACCCAAAAAACAAAGAAAATCCCCAAAAAGAAAATACTTTCATCATCATTCAACACTTTCACCACACTCACACATTATCACCGTTTTTGCAGAGGTGCTCAGAATACAACAGTTTAGAAGCACATACGTATAAAGATACACAACATATCCCTCCAAACTGCCAATATCCCAAACCCCTCCTTTAAAGTGCAGGCATTGTACTTCCCATTTCCAGGACTCGAGTCCGACTATATGAAAATAACCGGTTTCCCTGAATCCCTTCACTAAATATTACCCTGCTCACACTCCAACAGATCGTCAGGTCCCAAGTATCATTCGTCTCCATTCACTCCTATCTAACACGCTCATGCACGCTTGCTGGGAAGTCCAAGCCCCTCACCCACAAAACCTCCTTTACCCCCTCTTTCCAACCCTTTCGAGGACGACCCCTACCCCTCCTTCCTTCCCCTATAGATTTATATGCTTTCCATGTCATTCTACTTTGATCCATTCTCTCTAAATGACCAAACCACCTCAACAACCCCTCTTCTGCCCTCTGACTAATGCTTTTATTAACTCCACACCTTCTCCTAATTTCCACACTCCGAATTTTCTGCATAATATTTACACCACACATTGCCCTTAAACAGGACATCTCCACTGCCTCCAACCATCTCCTCACTGCTGCATTTACCACCCAAGCTTCACATCCATATAAGAGTGTTGGTACTACTATACTTTCATACATTCCCTTCTTTGCCTCCATAGATAACGTTTTTTTGACTCCACATATACCTCAACGCACCACTCACCTTTTTTCCCTCATCAATTCTATGATTAACCTCATCCTTCATAAATCCATCCGCCGACACGTCAACTCCCAAGTATCTGAAAACATTCACTTCTTCCATACTCCTCCTCCACAATTTGATATCCAATTTTTCTTTATCTAAATCATTTGATACCCTCATCACCTTACTCTTTTCTATGTTCACTTTCAACTTTCTACCTTTACACACATTCTCAAACTCATCCACTAACCTTTGCAATTTTTCTTTAGAATCTCCCATAAGCACAGTATCATCAGCAAAAAGTAACTGCATCAATTCCCATTTTGAATTTGATTCCCCATAATTTAACCCCACCCCTCTCCCGAACACCCTAGCATTTACTTCTTTTACAACACCATCTATAAATATATTAAACAACCATGGTGACATTACACATCCCTGTCTAAGACCTACTTTTACCGGGAAGTATTTTCCCTCTCTTCTACACACCCTAACCTGAGCCTCACTATCCTCATAAAAACTCTTAACAGCATTTAGTAACTTACCACCTATTCCATATATGTACTTGCAACATCTGCCACATTGCTCCTCTATCCACTCTATCATATGCCTTTTCTAAATCCATAAATGCAATAAAAACTTCCCAACCTTTATCTAAATACTGTTCACATATATGCTTCAATGTAAACACTTGATCTACACATCCCCTACCCACTCTGAAGCCTCCCTGCTCATCCGCAATCCTACATTCTGTCTTACCTCTAAGTCTTTCAATTATAACCCTACCGTACACTTTTCCTGGTATACTCAGTAAACTTATTCCTCTATAATTTTTACAATCTCTTTTGTCCCCTTTCCCTTTATATAAAGGGACTATACATGCTCTCTGCCAATCCCTAGGTACCTTCCCCTCTTGCATACATTTATTAAACAAAAGTACCAACCACTCCAACACTATATCCCCCCCTGCTTTTAACATTTCTGTCATGATCCCATCAGTTCCAGCTGCTTTAACCCCCTTTCATTCTACGTAATGCCTCACGTACCTCCACCACACTTACATTCTGCTCTTCTTCACACTCCTAAAAGATGGTATACCTCCCTGGCCAGTGCATGAAATTACCGCCTCCCTTTCTTCCTCAACATTTAAAAGTTCCCCTAAATATTCTCGCCATCTACCAATACCTCCCTTTTCCCCATCTACTAATTCCCCCCACTCTGTTTTTTAACTGACAATCCATACTTTCCCTAGGCTTTTTAACTTGTTTAACTCACTCCAAAATTTTTTCTTTTTTCATTAAAATTTCTTGAAGTGCCTCTCCCCTCTATCATCTGCTCTCCTTTTGCACTCTCTCACCACTCTCTTCACCCTTTTTTTTCCTCCAATACCCTGCCTTCTTTTAAAAACCCTTCTGCTTTGTAAAAACCTCTCATACGCTACCCTTTTTTTCTTTTATCACACCCTTTACTTCATCATTCCACCATCCCCTCTTTCCTCCTCCTGCCCCCACCCCCCATAACCACAAACTTCCCCCCCCACATTCTAATCTGCATTTTAAAACTATTTCCAAACCCCCTTCAAGCCCCCCCACTACTCATCTTTGCCTAGCCCACCCTTTTTGCCAAAGTCGCTTATACTCCCCCCGAACTTCCTCCTCCCTAGTTTTTACACTTTTTACCTCCCTCTTACTTTTTGTTGCCACCTTCCCCTTTTTTTTCCCCTCTACCTCTTTCTCTAACTGTACTACAAACTAAATAAGATCCGATATATCAGTTCCCCTCTATAAACATGTCATCCTGGGGCCTACCCATCACCTTTTTTTCCACCCAAAAATAATCTAACAAACACTTTCATTTCGTGCTCCCTCATACCTTGAATTTATTTATCCCCTTTTTTTTAAAAATATTATTTCTTTTTACCAAATTTCTTTCTAAAAATAGCTCAATTAAAGGCTCCCCCTTTACATTTAACCCTGGCACCCCAAAATTTTTACCTACTACTCCCTCCATAACATTTTTACCACTTTAGCATTGAAATCCCCAACCACCATTACTCTCACACTTGATTCAAAACTCCCCACGATTCACTTAACATTTCCCCAGAATCTCTCTCTCTCCTCTACACTTTCTCTCTTATCCAGGTGCATACACACTTACTATAACCCACTTTCACATCAATCTTTATTTACTCCACATAATCCTTAAAAATTTTATACATTTGTAGTCCCTCTTTCCTGTCATAGCTTATCCTTCAACATTATTGCTACTCCTTCTTTAGCTCTAACTCTATTTGAAACCCCTGACCTAATCCCATTTATTCCTCTCCATTGAAACTCTCCCACCCCCTTCAGCTTTGTTTCACTTAAAGCCAGGACATCCAGTTTCTTCTCATTCATAACATCAACAATCATCTCTTTCTTATCATCTGCACAACATCCACGCACATTCAGACTTCCCACTTTGAGTGGTTGGTATTTTTGTTTAATAAATGTATGAAAGAGGGGAAGGTACCTAGGGACTGGCAGAGAGCATGTATAGTTCCTTTATATAAAGGGAAGGAGGACAAATGAGACTAAAATTTATAGGGGAAGAAGTTGACTGAGTATACCAGGTAAAGTGTATGGTAGTGTTATTATTGAAAGAATGACAGATAAGACAGAGAGCAGGATTGCAGATGAACAAGAAGGCTTTAGAATGGGTAGGGAATGTGTAGATCATGTGTTGACATTGAAGCATATATGTGAACAGTATTTAGATAAAGGTAGGGAAGTTTTCATTGCATTTATAGATTTAGAATAGGCAAGCAAGGGGAGTAATGTGACAAGGGGAGCAAGTGTTTGAAATAGGTAGTAAGTTACTAAATGCTATAGAGAGTTTTTACAAGGATAGTGAGGCTCAGGTTTGGGTGTGTAGGAGAAAATGAGATTACTTCCCAGTAAAAGTAGGCCTTAGACAGGGATGTGTATTGTAACCATGGTTGTTTAACATACATGTATTTATAGATGGGGTTGTAAAAGAAGTAAATGCTAGGGTGTTAGGGAGAGAGGTGGGATTAAATGATGGGGACTCAAATACAAAATGGGAGTTGACAGTCACTTTCTGCTGATGATACTGTGTTTTTGGGAGATTCTAAAGAAAAGTTGCAAAGGTTAGCAGAAGAGTTTGGGAGGGTGTGTAAAGGTAGAAAGTTGAAATTAAACAGATAAGAGTAAGGTGATGAGGGTATCAAATGATTTAGATAAAGAAAAATTGGATATCACATTGGAGGGAGGGAGTATGGAAGAAGTGAATGTGTTCAGATATTTGGGAGTTGACCTGTCAACAGACAGGGTTATGAAGGATGAGGTTAACCACAGAATTGATGAAGGAAAAAGGTGACTGGTGTGTTGAGGTATTTGTTGAGGCAAAAAAAAAAAAAAAAAGTTATCCATGGAAGCAGAGAAGGGAATGTACAAGAGTACAGTGGTACCAACACTTTTATATGGGTGTGAAGCATGGGTTGTAAATGTTGCAGCAAGGAGAAAGCTGGAGGCAATGGAGATGTCGTGTCTAAGGGCAATGTGTGGTGTAAATATTATGCAGAGAATTCGTAGTGTGGAAATTAGGAAGTGTGGAGTTACTAAAAGTATTAGTCAGAGGGCTGAAGAGGGGTTGTTGGGATGGTTGGCCATTTAGATGGAATGGCACAAAGTAGAATGCCTTGGATAGTGTATAAATCTGTAGAGGAAGGCAGGGTAGGGGTCATCCTTGAAAAGGCTGGAGGGAAGGGGTGAAGGAGGTTTCGTGGGCGAGGGGCTTGAACTTCCAGCAAGCGTGCGTGAGCGTGTTAGATAGGAGTGAATGGAGACAAATGGTTTTTGGGACCTGAAGATCTGTTGGAGTGTGAGAAGAGTAATATTTTGTGAAGAGATTCATGGAAACTAGTTAGCCACACTTGAGTCCTGGAAGTGGGAAGTACAATGCCTGTACATTAAAGGAGGGATTTGGGATATTGGCAGTTTGGAGGGACAACTAAACTGTCATATCTGAGTGCCTCTGCAAAGACGGTAATTATAGATGAATGGTGGTGAAAGTGTTGAATGATGATGAAAGTTTTTCTTTCTTTTTGGGTCACCTTGCCTTGGTGGGAAATGGGCGTGTTAAAAAAAAATAAGACTGAGAATTATCTTTCATTTCCATGTTTCATGGTTAGTAAGTAACTTTATTTAGGCACAGGTACACGTAAGTACAATTATCATACATGGTGTAAATTACCTAGGATAACCCAAAAAAGTCAAAGTGATTTATTTCTATTGTGGTAAAGTTTCTGAAGGTGAGACCTTAGTGATGCCTGAGTACTATAGATATGTACAGACACTACAAATATTAAGCCACTGCTAATTTACAAAGGATTCAATAGTAACACAATTTCAGGCAGTTCAGCAGAAAATCAGAAAGTTTTTTAAAGTCAAAGTTCAGTTCTTGAATCCATATTTTTTTTATCCCCTCAGTCAAGTGGTAATAATGGTGTGTTTTTGGAATGAAGCACGGCTTCTATTTCATTCCAACAATTTTCAATTACAGACAACTCTGCACCTGTGTAATTCTGCAAATGTTCCATCAGGATATATTATACGTATATATTAAACACTGGTATTTAATCCAGGTCTGTGTGTTGTAATAGGCAACTAAAAGGGGCTAGTAACCCGTTCTGTATATATTACTAAATTTAAAAAGAAACTTTTGTTTTTTGTTTTGGGCCATCCTGCCTCGATGGGATAAAGCCAGTTTGTTCAAAGAGAATTTAATGCAAGTACACTACATTTACATCAACTCGGGCATTTTTAACACTGTTTTTGAAGCAGTTATCAAATACGAAACTTTCTGCATCTTCTGGTATATTTTGAGATTTTATTTTCATGAAGTTTCTACTTAGATAGAGTTGAACACTTGGGATATCACACAGAATACTGTACAGCTGTATGAAACTTCCTAACATACAATTTAGTGTATACCTACAGACAGTACTGTAATACTGAATATTTGATAAATAGTATAACTTTACATCATTAATAAATAGCAACAACATACTTAAGACAGAACTCACAATAAAACTCTGTACACCATTACAAAGTTCTCAGACATAAAAACTTATTGATAAACGTGTTAGTGCACTATTCTCTGTTATAGAATTAGGTTTATTGTACAGTACGACCCCTGTATCCATGGGGGATACATTCCAAGACCTACTGTGGATACCCGAAACCACGGATAATAGTGAACCCTATAAATCGTTTTTTGTTTACATACATGATTAAGCAAAATTAAGAGTTATTTTCAGGCCAGGGTAAACTGTGGAAACTGGACCTGCAGATACAGCAGTCCAACTGTATTTATATTTTCAGCACATTAAATTATATGCCAATCTGACTGCACATCAATTATCAACCTTAAGAAAAAGCTCATTAAGATAATCATCCAATATAATTTGATTTATAAAAAATATTAAAACAAAGTGGAATTTTACCTGCTGGTCTTTTGAAGCGTGACTGGAGGATGTATGAGAAGAAAAAGGCCCGAGAATGGGCCATGTTGTGAAGATGAAAGAGCGCCGTACGATTCGGAAAGATAGGGTTTATGTTCACCTGCCGGATGTCTGGTTGATGTGACACAGTCTCTGGAGGTAAGTACAGATCCATCTGGGAACATAAATAAAATCAGACAAATATTTTAATTGAAATAGGCAGCTGATGTGCATTATGGCACTAACTATACATCTTACGCAACAGAGCTTTCATTTTTTTTTAACATGTCGGCTGTTTCCCACCAAGACAGGGTGACCCAAAAAAGAAGAAACTCCTTCACCATTGCTGTCTTGCCAGAGACATGCCAATGCTCCAGTCCAAAAACTGCAACATATCTCTGCCCCTCCTTCAGAGTGTAGGCACTGTACTTCCCGCTTCCAGGACTTGAGTCTGGCTAACCAGCTAAATGGACGTATTGGACGTATATGTGCTAAAATAAAAGAGGTATACATTTTCCCTAAGTAATGCCACATGGGCACAGGATCTGTTAAGGATCATCACCTCCATGACTCAGTCTTAGATCAGGCCTCGTAAATTAAAAAATTAAATACTGAAGATTCTCACATTTCTCACATCTACTGTTCATGGTCTCAATAAATCACAATTTAAATTTTGTACCCAAGTTCATATTTAGCACTCCTTAAAATCTGGGGAAAATAATCTAAGTTTGCCCGAAATGCCTAGCCATGCTAGGTGTCCTAGTGGCCCCCTCTGTAATTAGTATTTTATTACGTGTAAACCACACAATAACCAAAATCTGTAAACCCCACATTGTAATCCTTATAGAGAATAAACTTGATTGATTGATTGATTGAAAATCGGGCTCGACCACAAAGAGAAATATTTCACCCTCCACACCAAGGACCAGGCTATTGTTTCAGGTTAGACCTAGGTTTATTCCTTGGTACTGTATGAACATGTACCCATGCTGCCACTTGCCTTGATACTGTATGAACATGTACCCATGCTGCCACTTGCCTTGATACTGTATGAACATGTACCCATGCTGCCACTTGCCTTGATACTGTATGAACATGTACCCATGCTGCCACTTGCCTTGATACTGTATGAACATGTACCCATGCTGCCACTTGCCTTGATACTGTATGAACATGTACCCACATTCATAGAGTACCTCCTGGGTCCCAAACCCTACTCCTCTTGCTTATCAATCAATTTTCAATCTTTTTATTACCCCATCTCATCTCTGGATATTAACCATAGCACCTAAGAGGAACATAGTAATGATTGAGATGTCAAAAAAAGGATAAGTATGAATCTAAATCTGTTTCGAAAAATAGGAGGCAATAAATATGCTTAAAATGGTGCACGTGTAATGGAGACAGTGAGTGCGTGCCTTTGGAGTTAAATAATCAGCAATTCATTCACTTATAGAAAATGGGAAGATGATAAGAGCTTGTGATAAGATAATCCAGATTGTGGCCTGCTAAAAGATGTGACAAAAAACTCAATAGACTACAGTTAAATAAGATTAATTATGGAATGTATGAAATAAGAAAACAGTGACTATACAAATACAAATACATATATATGTAGTTTATTTCTTTCTACAGAATACAGATAATGTAGTTTACATGTAATAAAATATTGCTAGGCAAAAATGAAAAACCACTAGCAGAACAGAAAGCTTTCAGAAAATGTTCACTTAATTCTGAATGGTTTAACCATTTTCAAGTGAACAGACATTTGGTCACTCCCAGATGCAGAAAACTTTCCTTCTCACATTGGAAGAAATTATTTTTTAGGCTGGCTACAAACCTTAGCAAGTGCTTACTGCCGACAAGATGGAATTATTTTGAAGATGCTAACTAGAACTTGCATCAATATGCAGGAGGAAAGTGTGATGGATCAGACATGTGCAACACCTGGGTATCTTTATTATAGACAGTTCACCATCCAGTGACTATCAGTACAATACAAGGACATTATAGAAACATACAGCAAATAGTGGAAGATGAGGAATGAGTCCCTCAGCCTAGAAGCAGGTGATGAGCACAATCGTCTTGAAAAATCTGAAGCACAGGCAGGAAGATTGGTCCTTTAGATTTTTCCAGACTAGTGCTCATCACCTGTTCCTAGGCTGAGGGACTGATTACCTCATCTTCCACTATTTGCTGTATATATTTCTACTGTAATGCTAGGAGCAAGGGGCTAGTAACCCCTTCTCCTGTATACATTACTAAATTTAAAAAGAGAAACTTTTTTCTTTTTAGTTCACCCTGCCTCAGTGGGATATGGCCAGATCGTTGAAAAAAAAACAAATCTATTATTTCCTTGTATTGTATTGATAAAGCCACTGGATGACAAAACATCAAGTAAAGACACCCAGATGTTGCACGTGTGTTTAGTTAATCATCCTGTCGGCACTGAATACCAATGATATACAACAAGAGGTAAGTGTACCTGGATTCAAGGCAGTGAAGTATCATTTGAGATTACACCAGGCAATTTCAAACAAAAGCATATGATTATTTATCACTTACTGAATCTCTGTAGTTTAAAAGATACGTATAGACAAAAATCACTCTTTGTACATTATCTCATAATCTAAAAAGATAGCATGGATGAATGGAGCCCTATTTGTTAATTGGTTCAAGCATTACAGCATTTTATTCCTACATTGAAGCTATACCTGATGATTGTGAGCCTTTCATACAAGGTTCTCCTCACTCTTAATGATTCCTGTAGCTATACTCAAGTCTTACAGTCTGTCATTCCAAATATTACAAGAACCCCAATAGAAATAAGTCACTCAGTCTGACTTTTATGGATTATCTTAGGTAATTGACACACATGTTTACTATGTTTGATAACTGCAGTCACCTAAATTTGTGTAACTGTACTTATGTGTACCTGTAGCTAAATAAACTTACCACCATACACAACAATTTTTTAAACAACCATTGGATCAAGGAGTGACTGAGACATTAAAGTGCCACTATACTTGGAAGGTCAAGTAGAAACATCTCAGCAATGGAGGGCACAGAAGAAGCTGTTATGCCAGTGTTCTGTACTCAATGCAGATGCAATAATCTACATAAAAGTGTCATAGGATGAAGCATGCCAATCAACTACAGAAGAAATGTTGGAAAAGCTCAAATTCCAATTAGAAAAGCAGAAAACAGATGAGGGTGAGACAGAAGAATTTGTACTTAAACAGTGAATATGAAAAGAGAAACGAGATGCTGCATATACTAATGATAATCTGGCAGACTTTATGACTGAAAACAACCCCTAACATGCAGTCCAGCACAGGCCAGCGAGTCTTAACCCTTTGAGGGTTTCGGCCGTACTGTACTAATACGGCTTACGACCCAGGGTTTTTGACGTACCTGGAGTTTACCTGGAGAGAGTTTCGGGGGTCAACGCCCCCGCGGCCCGGTCTGTGACCAGGCCTCCTGGTGGATCAGCGCCTGATCAACCAGGCTGTTGCTGCTGGCTGCACGCAAACCAACGTACAAGCCACAGCCCGGCTGATCAGGAACTGACTTTAGGTGCTTGTCCAGTGCCAGCTTGAAGACTGCCAGGGGTCTGTTGGTAATCCCCCTTATGTGCCTAAATTCTAGCTCCCTCAAATCTAGTGGGAGAAAGCTGGTAGGCCTTCATATGACAGAAAGAGTCTATGTGGTCAGTGTGCACAGTATAAAAAAAATCCTGCACCACAAAGTGCATAACGAGAAAAAAAAAACTTTGACCGTGTTTTTGGAATAAAACAGCAACTTTGCGCTGTATTTTTGTATGGAATTTGTTATTGTATTCTAGTTTTCTTGGTCTCATTTTATAGAATGGAAGACATATTACAGAAACTGAGATGATATTGACTGGTTTTACAATGAAAAGTACCTTGAAATTGAGCTCAAAGTAGCAGAAATGTTCGATTTTTACCAAAGTTCAAAAGTAAACAAACCATGCTAAGCATCTAATACACGTCAACTGGTGAGTCTAATATTCTTTCACAAGTGCGCTGATATTATTTATACCATTTCTACACTAATGCAGTAGTCTGCATAACAGTAAATCTTCTATTTTTTTAAGAATAAAAATTGAAAGTGGAAAGCCAAAGAAATATAAGAGGGGCCTGGGGACGTGACTAACGAACAGAGGAAATGTTATTTTAGTGCCAGGAATGTCTTTCTTGTTTATTCTGGACCCTATTTGGAAATTGGCATCTTTTGAAATTTGTGTGAAATTGGCAAAATTGCTAAATTCTGACCACTGTATTGGATAGTTGAAATCGGTAAATGGGTGGTTTCTTGTACTCATTCAATAGAAAAAATGGAGTTCTAGAGAAATAGTTGATTTTTGTCGACTAGTACACAGGAACTGGCCGAAAATACGGCTCAAAGTGGGCAAAATCGCCAATGCGTAAACATCGCCTCAATAACTGTACTTGGGAGTTTGTTCCACTCATCCACAACTCTATTACCAAACCAGTGCTTTCCTATATCCTTCCTGAACCTGAATTTTTCCACTTCTACGAGTCATGTCTAGGCTAGATATTTTCAGCATGTTATTTACATCCCCTTTATTTATTCCTGTCTTCCATTTATACACCTCAATCATTTTTTTTTTTTTTCAACAAGTCGGCCGTCTCCCACCGAGGCAGGGTGACCCAAAAAAGAAAGAAAATCCCCAAAAAGAAAATACTTTCATCATCATTCAACACTTTCACCACACTCGCACATTATCACTGTTTTTGCAGAGGTGCTCAGAATACAACAGTCTAGAAGCATACACATAAAAGATACCCCAACATATCCCTCCAAACTGCCAATATCCCAAACCCCCCCTTAAAGTGCAGGCATTGTAAATTCCAAATTTCCAGGGCTCAAGTCCGACTATATGAAAATAACCGTTTCCCTGAATCCCTTCACTAAATATTACCCTGCTCACACTCCAACAGATCGTCAAAGGGCCCAAGTACCATTCGTCTCCATTCACTTTCCCATCTAACACGCTCACGCACGCTTGCTGGGAAATCCAAGCCCCTTGCCCACAAAACCCTCCTTTACCCCCTCTCTCCAACCCCTTTTGAGGACGACCCCTACCCCGCCTTCCTTCCCCTATAGATTTATAATGCTTTCCATGTCATTCTACTTGATCCATTCTCTCTAAATGACCAAACCACCTCAACAACCCCTCTTCTGCCCTCTGACTAATACTTTTATTTAACTCCACACCTTTTCCTAATTTCCACACTCCGAATTTTCTGCATAATATTTACACCACACATTGCCCTTAAACAGGACATCTCCACTGCCTCGAACCGCTCCCCCGCTGCTGCATTTACCACCCAAGCTTCACACCCATATAAGAGTGTTGGTACTACTATACTTTTATACATTCCCTCTTTGCCTCCATAGATAAAAGTTTTTTTGACTCCACATATACCTCAACGCACCACTCACACCTTTTTTTTTCCCCATCAATTCTATGGGTTTAAACCCCATCCTTCAAAATCCATCCACCGACACGTCAACTCCCAAGTTTCATGTATCTGAAAACATTCACTTCTTCCATACTCCTCCTCCCCAATTTGATATCCAATTTTTCTTTATCTAAATCATTTGACAACCCTCATCACCTTACTCTTTTCTATGTTCACTTTCAACTTTCTAAACCCTTTACATACATTCCCAACTCATCCACTAACCTTTGCAATTTTTCTTTAGAATCTCCCATAAGCACAGTATCATCAGCAAAAAGTAACTGTGTCAATTCCCATTTTGAATTTTTTCCCCAAAATTTAATCCCACCCCTCTCCCGAACACCCTAGCATTTACTTCCTTTACAACCCCATCTATAAATATATTAAAACAACCATGGTGACATTACAAAATCCCTGTCTAAGACCTACTTTTACCGGGAAGTAGTCTCCCTCTCTTCTACACACCCTAACTTGAGCCTCACTATCCTGATAAAAACTCTTTACAGCATTTAATAACTTACCACCTATTCCATATACTTGAACATTAAAATGGTATAAAATACCGACAGATTGTTAGGTAAGACACATATGCAACAGTTAGGTATCTTTTTTTCGAAACGTTTTGCTACACAGTAGGCTTCTTCAGTCGAGTACAGAAAAGTTGATAGAAGCAGAAGATACTTGAAGACGATGTAATCAGTCCATCACCCTTAAAGTTTTGAGGTGGTCAGTCCCTCAGTCTGGAGAAAGCATTGGTTCCGTTGCCCTGAAACAATATGAAGTTAAAGTGACAGGATGAGCCTTTATATAGTGCCAGGAGTGAGACGTAGGTTGCTTTGGGAGGGCAGGTCCCCCCTCAAACCCAGCCGTTCTCACTAGTAGAGGTCGAAGTTGATGGTCTGTAACCAAGATACCCTTGTGTTGCAGGGTCTGACAGAATGAACATTAAAATGGGATTTTATACCATTTTAATGTTCATTCTGTCAGACACTGCAACACAAGGGTATCTTGGTACAGACCACAACTTCGACCTCTACTAGTGAGAACGGCTGGGTTTTGAGAGGACCTGCCCTCCCAAAGCAACCTACGTCTCACCTCCTGGCACTATATAAAGGCTCCATCTGTCACTTCAACTTCATATTGTTTCAGACAACGAACCCAAAGCTCTTCTCCAGACTGAGGGACTGACCACCTCAAAACTTTAAGGGGGGATGACTGATTAAAATCGTCTTCAAGTATCTTCTGCTTTTATCAAATTTCTGTACTCGACTGAAGAAGCCAAATGTGAGGCGAAACGTTTCGAAATAAAGATACCTAACTGTTCATATGGTCCTTACCTAAAATCTGTCGGTATTTTATACCATTTTAATGTTCATTCTGTCAGACACTGCAACACAAGGGTACTTGGTACAGACCACAACTTCGACCTCTACTAGTGAGAACGGCTGGGTTTGAAGGGACCCTGCCCTCCCAAAGCAACCTACGTCTCACCTCCTGGCACTATATAAAGGCTCCATCCTGTCACTTCAACTTCATATTGTTTCAGACAACGGAACAATGCTCTTCTCCAGACTGAGGGACTGACCACCTCAAAACTTTAAGGGTGATGGACTGATTACATCGTCTTTAAGTATCTTCTGCTTCTATCAACTTTTCTGTACTCGACTGAAGAAGCCTACTGTGTAGGCGAAACGTTTCGAAATAAAGATACCTAACTGTTGCATATGTGTCTTACCTAACATTCCATATACTTGCAACATCTGCCACATTGCTCCTCTATCCACTCTATCATATGCCTTTTCTAAATCCATAAATGCAATAAAAACTTCCCTACCTTTATCTAAATACTGTTCACATATATGCTTCAATGTAAACACTTGATCTACACATCCCCTACCCACTCTGAAACCTCCTTGCTCATCTGCAATCCTACATTCTGTCTTACCTCTAATTCTTTCAATTATAACCCTACCGTACACTTTTCCTGGTATACTCAGTAAACTTATTCCTCTATAATTTTACAGTCTCTTTTGTCCCCTTTCCCTTTATATAAAGGGACTATACATGCTCCCCCATCCCTAGGTACTTTCCCCTCTTTCATACATTTAATTAAAAAAAAGTACCAACCACTCCAACACATATCCCATCCCCCCCTGCTTTTAACATTTCTCTGTCAGATCCCATCAGTTCCAGCTGCTTACCCCCTTTCATTTTATGTAATGCCTCACGTACCTCCCCCACACTTACATTCTGCTCTTCTTCACTCCTAAAAGATGGTATACCTCCCTGACCAGTGCATGAAATTACTGCCTCTGTTTCTTCCTTAACATTTAAAAGTTCCTCAAAATATTCTCGCCATCTACCTAATACCTCCATCTCCCCATCTACTAACTCCCCTACTCTGTTTTAACTGACAAATCCATACTTTCCCTAGGCTTTCTTAACTTGTTTAACTCACTCCAAAATTTTTTCTTATTTTTCATTAAAATTTCTTGACAGTGCCTCTCCCACTATCATCTGCTCTCCTTTTGCACTCCTCTCACCACTCTCTTTACCTTTCTTTTACTCTCCATATACTCTGCTCTTCTTATAACACTTTTGCTTTGTAAAAACCTCTCATAAGCTACCTTTTTCTCTTTATCACACCCTTTACTTAAATCATTCCACCAATCACTCCTCTTTCCTCCTGCCCCTACCCTCCTATAACCACAAACTTCTGCCCCACATTCTAATACTGCCATTTTTAAAACTATTCCAACCCTCTTCAACTCCCCCACTACTCATCTTTGCACTAGCCCACCTTTCTGCCAATAGTCGCTTATATCTCACCCGAATTTCCTCCTCCCTTAGTTTATACACTTTCACCTCCCTCTTACTTGTTGTTGCCACCTTCCTCTTTTCCCATCTACCTCTTACTCTAACTGAAAGCTACAACTAAATAATGATCCGATATATCAGTTGCCCCTCTATAAACATGTACATCCTGGAGCCTACCCATCAACCTTTTATCCACCAATACATAATCTAATAAACTACTTTCATTACGTGCTACATCATACCTTGTATATTTATTTATCCTCTTTTTCATAAAATATGTATTACTTATTACCAAATCTCTCTCTACACATAGCTCAATTAAAGGCTCCCCATTTACATTTACCCCTGCACCCCAAATTTACCTTCTACTCCCTCCATAACATTTTTACCCACTTTAGCATTGAAATCCCCAACCACCATACTCTCACACTTGATTCAAACTCCCCATGCATTCACTCAACATTTCCCAAAATCTCTCTCTCTCCTCCACACTTCTCTCTTCTCCAGGTGCATACAACGCTTATTATAACCCACTTTTCACATCCAATCTTTATTTTACTCCACATAATCCTTGAATTAATACATTTATTGTCCCTCTTTTCCTGCCATAGCTTATCCTTCAACATTATTGCTACTCCTTCTTTAGCTCTAACTCTATTTGAAACCCCTGACCTAATCCCATTTATTCCTCTCCACTGAAACTCTCCCACCCCCTTCAGCTTTGTTTCACTTAAAGCCAGGACATCCAGCTTCTTCTCATTCATAACATCCACAATCATCTCTTTCTTATCATCTGCACAACATCCACGCACATTCAGACTTCCCACTTTGACAATTTTCTTCTTCTTATTCTTTTTAGTAATCTTTACAGGAAAAGGGGTTACTAGCCCATTGTTCCCGGCATTTTAGTTGACTTTTACAACACGCATGGCTTACGGAGGAAAGATTCTTATTCCACTTCCCCATGGATATAAAAGGAAAAGTAATAAGACCAAGAACTATTAGGATAAAATCAATCATAAACCTCAATCATATCCCCCCTAATTCTACATCTTTCTAGAGAGTGCAGATTCAGGGACCTCAGTCTATCCTCATAGGGAAGATTTCTGATACATGGGATCAACTTTGTCATCCTCCTTTGTATGTTTTCCAGAGCATTTATGTATATCCATTCTGTAATACGGTGACCAAAACTGTGCAGCATAATATAAATGAGGCCTAACCAAGGATGTATAGAGTTGAAGAACAACTTGAGGACTCCTATTATTTATGCTTCTTGATATGAAGCCAAGGATTCTGTTAGCTTTATTGCGAACACTTATACACTGTTGTCTTGGTTTCAGATTACTGCTAACCAGGACTCCTAAATCTTTTTCGCAATCTGTAATATTAAGATCTGCATTATTTAGTTTACATGTGGCATGGTTATTTTCCTGTCCAACATTTAGAACTTTGCATTTGTCTATATTAAACTGCATCTGCCACTTCTCCGACCACTGCATCAGTCTATTCAAATCT